>JAQFVV010012396.1:10891295-11491295 GCA_028023455.1 Epiperipatus broadwayi
TTTTATTCAAAATAAAGTTTTGCTTCATCATCAAATTTCAGGTGGAGCAGATTCAATTTGCAAAATAAATGAATATTTCTTTGTTTGATGTTTGTTTTAAAAATCTGAATGAATTATTTTTATGCTTTAAAAGTTCAATTTTTTTTTGTAATTTTTATGATATCGCTAAATGTTATAATAGACTGTTTAGTGACAACATTTCTAGATTGTTGTATTTCCCATGACCATAATCTTTATGGTAACATTATTCAGAAGAATATATTCTTTTATATTTTAAAATAAAACATTTCTGCAAAAATAATTATGTAATAATATATATTTTTGATTTCCAGTAATTATTTGCCAATTATTACACAAAAATGATCATAAACTTTCCCAAAAATCAAGTTTTTAGACCATCATAATATTTTCTTGAAGTAATCTTGCAATGTTTGAGATTGCCAAATATACAACAGGAACCATCATTGAGGATTTTAAAAAACTGTGAAGACCTTATTCGATTATCCTGATATCTTTTGAATTTTTTGAAATTAAAATATTAGCGTGAATTTTAAAGCTGTTAAAAAAAGGTTCGCAAAATTTCTCAATAGAGGGCAAAAAATCCAAATTTAATTTCTTGATTTCCAGTCCGAAAAAATTTTGTAATTAAAAATGGAAAGATTAATTTTAAAAAATTGTTTTAATTAAGGATTGATATATGCATATGTGAACTTATCATAAAGTTATGAGGGACAAATATTACTTTAGTTAAATCTTTGTTCTTATTTATATGACAGATATATAAAATACTTAATAAATGAATGTGATTATAAATATTAATTTTTGTTATGCATTAAATATGTTTAACTTGAAGCAGAGTAGATGTATATTTTTCACATATGAGATTTAAGTATTGTTAATACTTAGTAGATATACTTCAGTTCTATTTCATAATTCTAACATCTAAATTAAAAATAATTTAAATCATAAAAGTGTAAACAAATATGTGTGATTATTGTAACTGTTGTATAATGATAAATTATAATAAAAATGGTTTCAAATAATATTATTTTATAATGTTACATACATAGTGTATAAGTATTAATTTATTTTTATTATTATTTTTTTGATATTTTGATTGTCATATCCATATTATATATTATGTATAATATAGTTAACATTATTATCAATTGCCACAGTGTCCTTTATCTCAAAATTTTATTTATGCCTCTATTTTACTTTGAAGTTAATGCAAAATCTGTCAATGATGGATGTTGCATTGGGTTTATCTATTTGACATGATACTTTTGTTTTAAGCTTTTAATATAAAACTTTAAAAAATCTTCTCATTTATTTGCATATTTACTACAGACCATAAGGTCATTGTAACTAGTCAAAGAGGTCACATCCATATTGTCATAAATAAAACATCTAACTTGCATGGTGCTCATTATTATTAACTTACAAATTTTTTCAGGTTAAAATACACCTTTGATACCATATTTGATTCATTTTATTTTTACCATTACTATATATATATATATATATATATATATATATATATATATACTTATTCTTTCATTATATATATATATATATATATATAATGAAAGAATAAGTCACTCAGGAGATAACAGTTTTTGAGCACCAAAAATGAGCTTCTATATAGAAATATTCAGTTTTCAAGCTATCAGTATATTAATGTACTAAACTGTACAGTGAAAATATTTGAATTTAACAAATTCTTTCATGTATAAATTATCAAAATAAAAATCATAAATAGAATAGTTCATTAAAAGGTCATAAATAGATGGTGAGGAATGCAAATACCACTGACTGACATGTGAAAATAGTTCCAGAACATAACAAAAACATTAAAATCATTAAGCATTATTTATTAGTGAAGGATGCTTATTGTAAAAAAGATGTTACAGAAAGTTATGAAGAAAATTTCAAAATAAACTTTACAATTGATTACATGATAAAGGCTATGTCTCTATTGCTAAAAATATATATTTTAACATGGAAAAATAGTTCCTACGTCATTGCACCTATAAAAAGCATGAAGTCAACTAAGATACACTGAATTTATTTCAGATATATTTAAAGGAGTCGGTGATTCTGAAATTACATTTTCAAAATTGTTACAAAAAATTGTTAAAAAAATTGAATAAATGAAATTATTATATTATTTACAATAGAAATAATTCCAATATCTAAAAACGTGCTATTCATAAATAGATGGATTCAAATCCTAAGTAATATTAATTTATTAATACAGCTATATTTTATTAATTAATTTATTAAAAATATTACTTCAATTAAATTAAACATTTACAAACAACAACAGTAATACTACCTCACAGTAAGTAAATTAAAAAAAAAAAAAGAAGCAAAAAATAATACTATGCCAAAGATGATCTTGAGTATATATATTACACAGTTTTAAATTAGGAAAAAGTGAAGAAATTTAGGTTATAGTAATATTGAAAATAAATATGATAAAAACAGTGTTCTCTAACGTACATCAAGATAATTTATTGTTTACACATAACATTAGCTTTAAAATGAGATGAGGGCATAAATTAACAATCATTAGCATATTGAAATCAAAATTTGGCACATTTACTAGCAGATGAAGTTTATGGTCAATCTTCTTTAAAATATTTTCTAGCGATCTAAAATATGAGTGCAGAAAGTTTACATAATGCATTGCATGTCATTAATCTTCATGTTTGTTTGTTTTTTGTGTGTGTGTGACATGGGAGACCCCAAAAAGATTACTGCGATTACGCCTGCAGAAAAAAATAATATAGAATTAAATCCCCTTCATGAATATATTTTGTACTTATATAGTGTTTAAATATTGCCTACTCCCATTTCTTTATTTTATCTTCACTCGTTCTTTTTAGCTTTTCTATATATAACATGTGCGTTTATATATACTCACTAAATTTAAAAAAGCTAAAATGAGGACAAAAGCAAAAGATGCTATCATTTAAATTCATGAGAGTAAACTTGTTGATTTTTAATTAAAACTTGAAATACAGAAAATTTAGAAATTTGGAACGGATTCAAGAAATATATTGTTTTCACATGTTTATTATTTGAAGTAAAAATTCCTCACTGTTGCTATTATGAGAATTCAAGAGTAACTAAAGTAGCGCTCTCACTAAAATTAGTTGAAGAAAACTGGCTATTTGCTTCTACAATAATTTATTATCTATTTTGCAAAAATAATGTATCTTAGTTTGATCAGCTGCAATAACATACTGAAATCATTATAGTTCACACTAGTTAACATAAATAATAAATCCTGAATTCACACTATTTCTAAAGTCGTAAATTAATTTTAAAGAATCAAAATTATTAACTCAATATGTGAATGTGTGTATTCATAAATACCACATACTATGTTAATTAAACCATTATTCTTAATCTATTTAGCATTGGCATTGCCTCAGCATTTATAGATATATTACATCTTAAGTACTTATGACAATGTTTGTATCGTTTTTTCTTTACAATTAAAATGTTGATACTCATGTGATCAATCTATTATGGAATTTATTTTACTCTTTGGCTAAGATATATAAACCAACATTACAGATCAATACCAGACAGTTAGTTTAAATATGATACACTACTCAAAATTGATTTATTTAACACCTACTAAATTATTATTTTAATATTATTTGTAGAAAAAATATTTATTAATTATTGCACATTGTATTATTCTATTTTAAGATACTTCATATAAAGCTCAAGACCACAGCACTTATATGAATAACTATTTCACCAAGAGTAATGAAAGTCACATCATATTAGAAATATTGTTTCTGCAATCAGCATACTGGCATACATCTCATCAGGTCAGATTAACTTGTTAACTTTATCATCTAGATAATTAGATAGTACCTATTTACTAATCAATAACAACTTGGTTGACTACCAGCCAGTTAACTGAAAGAAAAAGTATAATTGTAGCTTGAAAAAATATCTAATTCAGACTATACTCAAACTTCAATCACAAACATGACAAAGGTAGCTATGCTAACCACTATGCATCTAACTCTTTATATGGACAGATTTGATATAAGATTGCTTGAACATAAAGTCCTTTGTTCAAATGCAAATAAAATCTACATAATAAGGTAATATAATTAACATTTAATCATCATAAATAATAATTTACTATTATTGTCCATCTCCACAGTTTAATTCATTTTAGTATCTTAATATTTAAAGCAACATAATAAACTTTAATACATTAGTTACACAATGTATATTAATATATAATTGTGAGAGTTTCTTTGTTTATTACTTTAGAAGTCAACAAATATATCACCAATATTGATGAATCTTGTTTTCTTTCTTATGTTGTCTATAATTTTATAGGCTATACATTTTTGCTTTGTGGTACTTAACTGTTTTAAAAACTTGGCTAATTTGAAGGTATAGAAGATCAAATGACATCATATAAAATCAAAAAGATGGCAGCAGTGATTGAAAGATTACAAATGTTTAAAACTTTTTTTTTAGAATTTTAGTTTAAGCTAAATTAAAAAAGTAAGTAAATGAAATTTAATTAAAAAAATTATTGTATTTAAAAAATGAAATTAAAAAGAATGTATTTTCAAAAAGAACATGGTTCAATAGAATGTATGAAATAATATTTTAAAATAATCTTGCCTTGAAATTATCATTTATTATAAGTTATAATTATCCATGCTATCTCATACTGCTAACACACATGATCACACACATGTCGAAAAGATAAATAATCACCAATATCCGTATTTCGTGCTAAACCAGCACTCATCAGTTGGTCCAGATTATCATCTCCACACATATATACAATCAATGTTCAGCTTATATTAAGATAGCCAATCTTCATACTTTAATGGCCAAGCTTCAATCCACTCCACCCCACAACTCTTCAGCCATCCATTTCATTGAAAATCTGATGATGGAATGCTCAAAACCCACATTGATGTCAATCTTCTCATCCTACCCATGTTAACCATAAGTCACTCTGATCCCTCATGTATAAAACATATTGCTAGAAGAGATGATAATAGATGGACAATTA
This sequence comes from Epiperipatus broadwayi, assembly GCA_028023455.1. Taxonomy (NCBI): domain Eukaryota; kingdom Metazoa; phylum Onychophora; class Udeonychophora; order Euonychophora; family Peripatidae; genus Epiperipatus; species Epiperipatus broadwayi. The sequence goes on from JAQFVV010012396.1 coordinate 10,896,367, forward strand.
AAATCTTAAACTGGATTCTAAGAGATTTTAAAAGATCCAGAAAGAGACCACATATGAGATGAATGGATGAAATAAGAAAGTGTGCAGGGGTGATGTGGAGAAGAGAAGCTAAAGATCAGAGAAGATGGATTAAACTTGGAAAGATCTTCATCCTACAGTGGATTAATAATGGTTGCTGATGATGATATAGTTCTATGTAATAATATTTGCCTATATTGCTATTATTGTTCTATGTAGTTTATCCAAATATTTGAATGAAGAGTTAAAAGTTTGTTTAGCTGAGAAAGTGGAGAAAAAAATCTATTTGTTCATGTTATTTGAAATGAGGTGTTCAGTCTTTCACTCCAAAGGTCAAACAAGTCTTTACTTTCTTATCACTAGACCACATTAAAAAAGGTGACATTTAGATCTCTTTACCTTTTTATACAATGAATTCTAAGCAATCACAATTAGACGTACATTTGTAACTTTGAATAATATCACTATTTAGTAGACATACATATACTCTCACATGATTACACAAAAAGATATTTAAAAAGTCTAAATAAAAATATTAACTTAGAGAAAAATGCTACAACCTTTTTTTAGTTAAATGTTTGTGGTAGACCAGGTGCAGACCTGAGAAACACCACCTGCTGATATTCTTTAAAAGTTTTTAAATAAAGCTAAAACATCAAGGTTATCATTATACATTATTTAAAATTAGCTTCTAAAAATAATCTCACTCTCTAATAAAAACAATTTTTGATATTTGAATCAAAATTAATAACTTATTTATTTACTTTCCCATTACTCAAACATAATCTTTAAAATTTAGGTTTGGACATTTTAAAGTAAAACATATACTTTTTTAAAACATATATATATTCATAATCAGTGTACATATTTATAATACATTGGAATGTTGGATTACAAATGAACTTATAGTCGTCATTAGTAATCACTCATGAATAATATGGCTATTTTAATTTTTAAAAAATAGATAGAAAGATAGTATAAAAAATAAGATGAGAGTTGTAATGACTATACAAAATATTGCACGAAACACAAACACACCCGTATGTATTATACGCTGTTTCTTTAATATGTTAATGATGTATGTGACGTTTTTGAGATGGTGTTAGTTCTATTATGATATCATCGTGCTTAACGAATAATGTTTAAGACTTTATTGAAGTCTACAACTACACATGTAATGAAATATATTATGTATAAGCACAAGGATCACTACTATCATAATTATTATTATACAGATAATATACATACCCGCTTTATTCCCAATCTATAACCACCAAACATTTGTTTAATATTGCTTATATTTACATTATTCTTTATTTGCATATATAGATGTTCTTATCAAACGATTCCTTATGATCACTTACTAGAACATCCCTCAACAATCATTTTAAAATCTATTAAAACAAATGACAAAAAATTCAATCTTTCACTGTCTTCAATATTTTTTTTTCACTATATATTAATCCCGTAGACTTTCCAATTAATATTCTTTTTCAGATCTAAAGAAAATGCTCTTATCAGAGACTAAAGAAAGTGCTCTTTATTTTATAAACAAAACTGTAGTCCAAATATTTAAGCAACTATTCTAATAATAATCCAAAATATTTTTATCACATACGAAACCTTTCATATTATTTTATTACCTTCACACAATGAACTATATAAATTAAACACATTATCATATATGTGAGTTAAAGAGTGCTCTTCAATTTTCATTAGGTATTTCAGTCACAACTTTATTTCAGTTTACTCAATTAATTAAAATGGCTGCGCTCAATCTTCTATTTATTATTTAAATTAAAAAGTTAGACTGAAAATGTAGATTATGGTAAAATATAAAGAAGATGAAAATTATGAATTTACCTCCCAAATAAATAAAACATGAATAAACTAATTCTTTTATCTTTATTGATTTTAATAATTCCAATTCACTTTCTTCTTCCGTTTTTTTTTTTTTTTTTTATGTAATACAATGCAATTACTTTCTTTTTACTGGATGTTTTTTTCTCTCATATTAAGTAGTAAGTCTTTTTAATATTCCATAATTTATTTTCAATATATATTTATCATCAGTTAATAATAGTTCATTTGTCGGTTCTAAGACAATTCCTTGTCAGTTATTCTTTTCTCTCCATAAATTTAGGCATAATGATATCATCATCATCATCATCATTAGCAGCTCCTCATAAATGAGTATGGCTATTGTCACTCAAAAAAAAAAACACATCAAAAATGATAAAGTGAAAAATAAGATTGGAGTCTGAATTACTGCATGTATAAGTAAAGATCAGAAATGTGTTGCACATTAGTGCAGAAATAAACGTTATCATGAAAGGCTTATGATAACTGAGACCTAACTAATCCCAACTGAAGGTACTAAAATAGAAGAAAATGAAAAGAGAATGAGAGAAAAATTATGATTAATTTATTACAGAAGTAGATAATAATTATTAGTGAATTAAAAAATAATAATAACTTTTATTCAAATACACATTAACTATAAATACATACACACACAAGGGAAGATCCTCACTGTTTGGGTATTTATTAAATAATTCTAAAAAAATGATTGAAATAACTGAATTAATATAAACTTGTGTAATATAAATTCTGTCACTGTGTTTAAGTATATTTATTATTTATCAATATATATAAAGCTTTACTGTGCTATAGTTCCCATAAAATGTTGCTAACATTATAGCAAAAATAAATTTGGATTCCAGCCATCATGAATTCATTACTATGCTATTCTTTGGAATCCAATCAATTGTGAAAATGAAAACTCTATGTATATAATTGCCAAATTTATTTGATCCAAAGATTACTTTTTCTCTAATTGGGATGCCAAAAAAAAACCCTCAAAGAGTGACAATGAGTAGAAATTTCACATATCATTACAGATCATACTGCAAATCTATATATCTGACTATTTGTGTTTAATACACTACACCACATCATTTCTGGCCAGATTTATTAATTTTTCTTCATAAATAATATTATTAAGATTTTTACACTAAAACATGATTTGATATTTTCCCAATCTTTTCCCCCTTAATTTTCTAATTACATTAGATAAAAAATTCATATTTTTTAAAAGCCACTTTTTTATTTTATAATTAACTATTTCTATTCTGCAGATGTTTTAATTTGGTTTTAAAATTCTATCATTCCTCGTTAATATCAAACTTCTTGATGACTTGTTTTTTTTTTTCAAATGTAACTTAATTTTAACATTATCATTTGATTCTATGTAGACACCTGAGTGAATCTACACTATATTAATATTATAAACACATACTTTTATTATTTTTGATATTATAACCACATTACATCCAATTGAATTCAAATTACTTTCTTATATGATATAGAAAATCATCATTGATAATTTTATCTGTTTCATTTATTACTACATTCCAGCTCATATTAACATTTTTTATCCTGTTCTTTCTTAATCAATTTATTAATTTGATTATGCAAGATTCATCAAAAAAAATACACTGAAATAATTTCCAGATTCCTGAATTTTATCATCAATATAATTACAATGAAACATTCGATCACATAAAATATATATCTATGTTATTTCTTGTTTTGTGAGCTTAACACAAATAATACATTTTAATTTTATTTTTTATAATTCTACATGTGAATATGTCATTTTGTATTAAATTTTCTTTATATTCCTACACAAAACCACTATACTTTTCTATTTCTAAATTTAAATTTCTAAAATATGATTTAAATCAACTGCTATGAACTGAATCTTTATTTTCAGAATTATTTTTAACTCAGTCCACAATTATTTTACTAAATCATTAGCAAAACTGCAAATAAAATTTCTCATACTTAATTGGAAACACACAAAAAAATTTCATTTCATGATATGAGGAATAAATTAGAAATGAACCATTTCTGGTTATAAGTAAAAAAAGAATCAAAATAATAAATTCACAAAATTTATATAAATTAAATACACCTGGGTCTCGTTTTACGCGATAGATAGGTTCCTCAGAAAACACGTGCAAACGAAATCGCGCAAAAATAGACATAACTTACATTGAAAAAGGGGGGATGCAGTCTGTGATTTTTCAAAATTCGCATTAAAGCAAAGGAAATAAAATATGACTAATAAAAATTTCAAATTTGAAAAAAATTGATACGAGACAAATTTTTTTTAACTATAATATTTGATTTTATTCAAAATAATATATTTTTATGCATAATTTACAGTACGGTAATTTAAATTTTTTTTATACACGTTTTAATTATTATTGCTATTTGCCAAAACATACGTTCGTTTGCACTCTCATGTTGTGTTAATGTTTTTCTGTTAACAACGTAATTAGTAATTAATCTTTGAGACAATGATTTTATTAATTGTTTATGAACTTAGACTTATGATAATAAAAAGACATTTATTCACAACTGCTAGGAAAAATTTAATTAAAACTAACTAACAACTAAAAATTAAATTCTTATTTTTGTTTTTAATTTTCAATTCTGTTTAAAAATCAAATTTCACATCACATTATTTCAAGTCATGTAAGTAATTTTTAAATTGTTAATTACAATTAAAAATCAGAGTTTAATTTTTAATTGTCAAATTTAATTGTGCCCACTGCTATTACTGACCTTTTAAAAATAAACTTGTGGACACTAAATGATTAATAATTGATTACGTTCTTTTTTAAAAAGCAAAAACAGAATGTGATTTAAAATGCAAAATTAATACGCACAATGTTTGAACAAATTTACATTATAATCTTGTAAAATTTAATGTGTGTATACATAAAATGTGGAAATCGTGATTTTAATTTCATTATTGCATAAAATCTTACTATTATAAAGCACTGAAAATATTGAAATTTCTAAGTTGAAAGTTGAATTCCAATAATGTGCTATTACTTTCAATATAATGTAAGTGTGCGAAATTTATTATTTAAAGTAATAGCGCAATATCGGAGTTCGACTTCCGGTGAAACATGAATCGTACAACTTCAAAATCATGTTAAATAAGTCCACGTAAAAAGACACCCATGTGTATTCCAAGAGCTATTCTCTTTATTCTTTTCTAAACTATAAACCTGAATAATCAATGGATACCAAATAGTATATGCTATTATATCCATATCCTCAAACTGTTTTCTGACTTTTATCTTTATTAATAGTCTGCATTGATTACTAAGGTTTATTATAGTAGATAGTTCTAGAGAAAAGTGGAGAAAACTGCTCTTGAAATCATATGGCTAAGCTGAGAAAGTCATGTAAAGTTGATAAAATTATATATTATTATCTCAAAATGTGACAAAAAAAAATTACACTGCATATAATTTAAGTCTAAAATATAGATAGAAATTTACTAACATTAATGACATAATGATCTAAAAATAAAATCCTTCAGCAATTATTATTTTTATAATTATTTTTAACATCAACTTGCTATTGTCTTGTTTGACACAATGATTATAACTTTTTTTTTTCAGTTTCAAAATTGATTTTAAAAACTGAAAATCAATTGAATTTACCTTTATAACTTTAATTTATATCACCTAGTTTAGTACAATAATTACACATATTTAATGAAAGACATTTTTTAAAGTTTAATTTATATGTTTAGAATTTTTTTAAATTAACATTTGATTTACATGTTTTATTAATAAAAATATAATCATATATAAAAAATAGTTACAGTGATCTCTTAGTTCTACAATTTTTATCGGAAAGTTTAAAATTCATTATTAGCATTGATTTTTTATTTCCCATTAATCATGACATTATGGAATTCCCCATGCAACAAAAATAGATCTGTAGCAGACTTTATATAATTTATTTATTAAATAATTAATATATAGTCCCGATTAAGAATAATACAAGCCTATTATGAATGCATGTTTTGAATAATATCATGCATTTGTCAAAAATGATGACTAAATTTTCATTTATAACTCACAAATAATTTGATGATATTTGTCATTTTATGTTTAATTAATATAATCAATATAATTGTATGACATTTAATTAAAAAGGTTACAAGTGATGTTTAAGCATCAAAGTGCAGATGACCACAATGATTTTATTCAACTGATCAAAGGAAATTTTTTTTAAAATTTTCTTACCTGGCCCAAGAATCGTTACTTCTTTAAGTTAATCAGTCTTTAACTACTATAATAAATTGTACAAAACAATTTTTTGAATAAATATTGTTTACAAATTTCAGCATTACAGACTGACTTAATTTATTGTTTTGAAAAAACTTAAATTTGCTTATTTAATTATTTTTTATTTTATGGTTTGAATGTTAAATGAAGAAAATCTACAAATGTACCTATACACTTTTTTGGAGCTGTATATGCTCGTATATATGCGTATATATTAAGTTCTTTAAATAACTAGGTAATAGATTAATATAACTAAGTGATACTCTTGTAGTAGTTTGCCATTGCTTGCCAATGAATTTAGTTGCATATTATAAAATAACGAAGCCCCAAACATCATTGACATTCATAATTAATATTAAAAATCAAAACTTAATTTATTTATGACGTGGACCATCTTATTAATTTAAAAAGAAAAAATAGTTGAAAGTACTTTTTTCTACTTTCAAAAGATTTAAATCATTTTGAAAGTTAGTATTCACATATAATGCTGAGGTACCATACAAAGTTAGTTTATCACACTTTAGAGGTCAGCTAATTCATAGAGGCATCTTTTGATTTTTACAAACACTATGATACTAAGATATATATTTATGTTTTAAACATTTAAAGAATCTTTTTGCGTAACATTAACAAATTTATGAATGATTTATTATCTTTTTCGCATTTATATTTTTTGATCATAAATCTTACAAAAGATCTCATAAATGATTGTCGACAGCTTAAGTAATATGAAGGGCTTTTATTTGAAAATATATTAATTAGAAAAAACAAAGATCTAAATAATTCATTTCCGACTTTCCAGTTTGACAGTTTCAAGTTTAACTAGAATTTTTCTTCGTTAATGAAGAATAAAGATCAAACCATGCTTATAATACTCTTTTAACACATAATATACTCATTATATGGTGTTTTTATTCTTCTGGAGGACAAAGATGAATTTAGTAATCAAATATTTTCCCTCTTTATTGATATGGATATATTCATATCGAATAAATGAGAATAAGAAAAGCTGATAATAATTAAATAAAAACAAGAAAATGAGCTACATATCGGAAAATAGAATAACCAAAGAAATTAAAAAATAAATTGCATTGGGAATGTTGTGACAGATTTCAGCTACTAACAACAAGTTTTCTCATTAGTATAAAAATAAGCTAAATATTTAAAAAGTGAATATTTATTTCAAATACAATATAAACTGGAAAATATTATTTACACAACACAAGAAATTATTGAATATATAAAAAATAGTAAAACCATTATTGGAATAATAAATATAATGCAATGGTTTATTGCTTGGGATTTCATAAGAAGTTTTGGCAGCTGAAGTGATAGAACTGACCCATGATCTATTATATCTTGAAATTACTTAAAGACACTCTGATGTACAAAACGATGGTTTCTCTTAGAATACTGCAACAGTAGCATTTTTTTTAAAAAAAAATTTATCTATAGTGCTTGGTCAGAAATTTATTTTTAACAATAGGAAATACATATTCTAATTAATAAAATTGACATAGTTTACTGTTTTTAGTTGCCTGAAGTATTTTTTGTTTATCAAATTACTGCAATCATTTCCCAAAAAGTCATACATAAGCCAGCAAAAATCCTGTTATTTGATGAAAGAGAATGTGGATTTATTTTCATTGTATGTTACCCCAATTCTTTGGCCACTTTATGGAACTTCTTAGCTCTGTAACATAATAAAAAAGAATATGATCAGATCATTAGTTTCCTAATATTCTGAGATTATAAAACTCTTTACTAAGTTCAGCTTTACTAAAGCTACCTTATTAGGAGAGTTTGAATCAACATAAAAAAAAAAATTAACAATGCAAGACTTTCTAAAACAGTATCTTATAGCGAGGAATAGACCCCATCTACATTATAAGGATTATCTCAAAGGAATTCTAAGGAAATGCAATATCAATTATTTTCATTGGCAAGATAAGGCATAGGATATAATGCATTTGTGAGTTACAATTATACATGGTATTGAAATATTTAAAAAAAAAATTTCTGCTAAAGACAACATTGCCAAATATCAAGTGAGCAGAAAAATAGATCAGCATGTTCTATATACGAATATTTATGATTCACAGATTGTTTTGTACAGTCATTGCAAATCTCATTTCTAGAATAGTTTTTTTTACCCGTCCTTCTCTTTTCTTTTTTTGAAGTTAAAATGGCATACTTGTTAACTGTGGCTGTTTATAAAAATTAGTTACTTTTGTAAATGAATAAATAAATCATTCATTTCCAATTGTATTATACTACTTTAAAATTTGTCACATGAAATGCTTTTTTATTATTGTACAAGTGGATGGAAAATAAAGATATTAGGTCTAAAATAATGGTGTAAAACAGAGACTAAATGAATAACTTATTTATTCATTTATAAAGACAATTTTTGAAAAATAGTAATAATAATAAAAAGAAAATATCAAATTATTCATGGACAATTGTAACTAACACATTTAGCCAATAGAAAATACTACTGCAATATTTCATTGATTTGTTTTTGAGTCGTTTATCATAGTACACAGCTTATCCATTTTTGATTCTTTCCTCTTATTAGATTTTTTTTTAGAGAATATTTGGGTGTTACTTTAAACATAATACATATAAAACATTACTAGATAAAAAAAACCAATAATTCATAATCAGAATATATTCTCTTCTTTGCATTTATTAAAAAACAATGAAAAAATTCTTATCAGTTTTTTTTTTAACCGTCTAACAAAATATTTATTGGAATCGACTCATCTAAGATATAATAACAAATACTCTTTTATTTTTAAAATTATATTTATTGACATAATAAAATTGTACAGATGAATAATAAAACCACTTTGTTAATGTTGGCTCATCCATTGCTGACGTTGGTCTGGTAGATGTATGCCAGAGCCTGCACTAGCAGGTTGATATATGAGTAAATACATACTATTTTGTTGGTATCGCCCACCCCTTTTGAGGTTGACCCAATAATGTTAACTTATCAGCTGGGATACATGTAGTGTGAAATCAATGCCTCTCTAGTAGAATCCAACATCTTGCAACATAGACTACTTCTTCCACAATACACTACAATGTGGATATATCAGGTCCAATATTCAGGTAGAGTCTGTGGGCTATACTAGTAGGCTCCATGTATTATTAAACAAAAATCTAGAGGATAGTATCTTGTCCTTGTTTTGAAGAGCTTTGAGCCTATCGCAAAATATAGCATTGGGGTCCGGTGTTGGTTGTGTGAACTTTGTCCTGCATCTTGTGTACCAAAAAGCGTATGTCAGGAAGATAGATAACCTGATAATTGTAAAGTCTCCAGAGAAGAGACAACCCCTGATGTCCAGGATTTTATCCACTGCTATAATGCAGTGTTGAGAGATGACACTTCAAATACTGTTATAGCCTGGACATATATTTAACAGATGATTAAAGGTCTCCTCTCCTCTAGAACATGCATGACAAATTGGGTCTATTTTATTTAGAAACCACTTGTAGTATAAGAATGTATTAGTTGGCATGGAGCCCATATTCACCTTGATCAGATAATCCAAAAGTTTGGGCTCCAGTAGCAGATATTTAAATATTGTGGTGATTTTATGATTGCTGCACCCTAGGTGAGCATAAATAATTGTATTTTCAGGATTCAGCAGGCGATGTGCCTGCCAGATGTTGATTTTATCATAAAGCTCTGTTGATGAGTGTCCGATGTATAGAGATTGTTTAATAATGGTGTCAAGCCATGTGTGTTTACTGGGGGGGGGTCTGTCAGTAGGTATTACAGTCTCTATAATATCTGATAGAGGGTATTTTCCCCCCAGGTTTACTAAAAGTGAATGCTCTTTTTGGAAATTGATTGTCTGTATTGAATGGAGACCATACTGTTCTGTCTCCTGTGAAACTGAAGTCTGCGGATGCTAATCGCAGTGGTCCGACCTCTCCATAAGAGCTGACCACAGAGCCTCTGAATTTGTAAACTGAATAATTTGGTAACTGTCATTATTGACAGGTAGTAATTTATGCTCACCATAATTTTCATATTAATTAGAGTAATCTTCCCTTGTAGGGACAGGTATGTCCTTGACAGTGACTGAACCACCTTAGTAGCATTGCTTATGATGGATTTTTGTAAGCAGACAGACATAGCAGTCTGTGACTTGAAGATAGGAAACCCCAGAAAACACTGAGGTTCCACTAAAAAATTGGATAGTATTTTCCTACCAGTGTTGATGCACCAGGATGATGACTTGTGAGGATTGATGGATAATTTATAATCTTTAGTATAATTGGTAATTATGGAATGAAGTGTCTTCAGATGTTTACGGGATGGAAGAATCACAAGTATGTCATCCATGTATGTGAAAACCTTGATGTTTTTCTTAAGCCGGGGCACATATATCCCTAGAAGCTGATCTAGCTTTTTAATCAGAGGGTCAATGTACTTTATGAACAATAGACCACTCAATGGTGATCCTTGTGGTATGGATCTTGAAGGAGCAAATCCGTCTGAGTAATGTCCATTTATGAAAATATGAATATGTCTATTATTCAGGAGATTGTCCAATATCTGAATTACCTGTTTTGATATGTCCAACTGAGATAGAAATTCAAGAAGAATGTTGACATCTACTGTATCAAAAGCATTGGACACATCCAGCTGAACTGCCACAAGCTGGGATTTTCTATTAGATCTAATGTAATCAAGCAGAATTTTCACTTCACCAATTGCAATCAGTGCTGATGATCCATTCCTTGCATATTGAGAGGCCGATAATATCCTGTAGAATGGCATCCTGAATTTTTTATTTTATTATACCCTCCATGACTTTGAACAAAATTGGTGTCATCGATATCGGACTGATACTGCTAAGAGAGGTAGGATCCCAGTTCTTTTTAATGAATGAGACCATGGCAATTGGATATAGGTTAGGAATTACTCTCCTTTCAATGGCAAGGTAGTTTAACATGTTTAATATAATCCTCGCAGTAAAAAAATGTGAGTGAACACAAACTTCGGGATGACATGAATCCCAGGATGAACACTGTCAGAGAGACCCTGAAACCTACTGGTGATGATCTGGAGTCTAATACCATGATCTGCCTCTCCGGTTGTGCCCACCCACTCCAAGGCAGGGTTTGTGCAGTGACTTAATAGAAGGTTTTGAAAGTGTCTCTCTATGTGTAAAATCATATTCGCACCAGTAAGGCTGTCACCACTGATGAGCAATGAAGTAGGAACTTCCTGTTTCTTTCTGGCCCCCAGAGCCCACCTGAGATAGCCCCGGGTCCAGAAATGTTGAGCTGGCAGGTAATTCTTTGCATTTTTTAATTGCAAAGTTAACTTCAAAATTTTTGGTCTTTATCTAGTAAATGAACTCTTCATATATCTCCAAAGTATATAATTCATTTAAAGCAACACTAATAAAAATGGTAAGTAAATACAAATTAAATGTGAAATCACTTAATTCAAAGACGAGAAATGTGCATATTCAAAAACACCCAAATAGGTAACAATTATTATTCTCAAATCAGAAGAAATTCAGATCGCATATAAATAAATGTGCAGGCAAATTTATATATTTATCTAAATAAATGATTAGTAGATACAAAAAATATTCATTTATTTCTGCAGACTAAAATATATAATATCATAATATCCAGGTTTTAGATTAGCATAGTATAACACAATTCTTTCTTTAATCAGTTAATAAATCTATAATATCTGCTGGATACTAACTTCAACTCTTCTTATTCGTGATTAGCTTTCAGTTTAAATTCAGATAATTGGCAAGCAGCTAATTTTTTTTTTTTTTATCTTTAACTTTTTGAGACTGGAAAATGGGTTACAAGCTCAACTCTTACAAATTAGCATTGGCAAGGTATGCTGAATATCAAGTAAGGTTAACACACTTAAGGCATAGACAATAGCAGTTATAATAAGAAATATCTTAGTGTTATAGACTTCCAAGGGTTAAGTGATGGTTTGGCTGAATGATACCCTTCTAGCAGGCAATTTAGCATATCATACAGATTTGTCTCATATACTAGAACTAAAACTTGGATAGTGGTAGTAAGTATTCTCTACAACTATATCATTGAATTATGATATATAGTTAACAAAGGTCTGCCATCATGAATATGTTTTTATAACCAAATTGTTAATATTTCATTAGATTCCCATTAGCTGTATCTCTATAGAAATTTATATTCAACTTAATAGTAGATATTAAATAAAGATAATGCTAGAATTAATAAACAATTGAAAGTGGTATAGGTAAATTTGGTTATGGTGATAGAAATGAAAGAGATTATAGACTTGTTATTGCAAAACTAGAAACAAAATTATTAAGCAAAACAATGAATTTAAATTAGAACTAGCAAATCATTTTCAAATATTAATAAATTTTGAACATGCTTCAGATTTGAACAAAACCAATAGGAGATAATTGATACACTTTTAAAAACTACATAAAGATAACTGGTACAAAAAAGTAGCAATTGATCAGTAAAATTTCTATTGAGACAAGAGAATTTATAAAGAAAAGAAGGAATTTGAAAAGATATAAAAATGATGCATTAAAAACGATTGAGTATCTTGAATTTTATAAAATGGTGTGAAAAAGAATTGATAATGATATAAAAAAGTATAATTGTGAACTAGCATGGAAAGCTATAAAAGAGAATAAATGTAACAAGAGTGCAAAGCAATAGCTTAATATTGGTAGAAAACTTATTTCTGTAATAAGAAAAAAAAGATGGAACTATTATTAAAAAGAAAAATGATGTCATGAAATGTGTAGATGAGTTCTATCAAGAATTATATGGCAATAAAGAATAGGGAAAAGTATCTCCTACAACTACATCTTCTGAATTGCTGAGGATTTTAAATGAAGAAGAGAGACATGCAATTATATTTATGAAGAAGGGGATAGTTCCAAGTAAAGCTGGAATTATAATTGATATCTTAAAATAAGATGAAGAAATAGAAATTTTTTTGGCAAAGTTATGTACCAAATGTTTAAATGATAAAGATGTACCAGATGAATGGAAGAATGCAGTATTAATAATAATTTTTAAAAGGGGTGGTAAAGACGATATTGGAAATTACAGACCTATCAGTCTTTTATCACTTCTATACAAAAATGTTTACCAATATAATTACAAATCATCTATAGCAAACTTTGGATTTTAACCAACCAAAAGAACAGCTGAATTTTAAAGTGGTTTTAGTACAGTAGATCATATCCAAGTATTGAAAGAAGTTATAGAAAGACCCAATGAATGAGTTGGCATTATGTTTTGGGTATGTAGTAGATTATGACAAGGCATTTGATTCTATAAATATTTCTTCAGTGATTAAAGTATAGGATCATCAAGGTATAGACCCAGGATATTGTCATATTCTGAAGAAATATTTATAAAAATGCAATAGTAACAATTAGATGATACTAAACAGATTAACAGAGAAGGGTGTACAACAGGGTGACTCCATATCTCTAAAACTTTTTACAGCAGTTTTGCAAGGAATATTTTGGGGATTAAAATGGAAAGCTAGGGGAATAAAAGCAAATGATGATCATTTAAGTCATCTAGATTTTGCATATGATTTAGTTGTTTTTGCAAATAATGCTTTAGAGCTTCAGGAAATGCTGCAAGAGTTATCAGATAAAAAAAGTAGGATTAAAGGTAAATGTTAAAAATATTAAAGAAGTCAAAAATTACAAATGTCTTGGTCATGTTATTACTACAGATGGGAACATAATGAATAAAATTAATCATGAAATTAAACTTGGTTGGAGTGCTTTTGGTAGAAATAACTTAATATTAAAAGGAAATATGCCTATGTGTTTCTGAAAAAGAAAGGTTTTTAAATTAATGTATATTTACCAGTTCTTACTTTTGGATCTGAGATTTGGACATCTAGCAGAAGAGCAATAGAGAGACTTCAGACTACTCAACAAAGTATGGAGAAATGTATGTTAGGAGTAACAAGAAGAGATCATAAATGAAATACATGGGTGAAAGACCAAACAGGTGTTACTGATATCATTGAAAGACTTAAAAGATTGAAGTGGGGTTGGGCTGAATATATTGCTAAAAGAGATCTTAATAAATGGACAGTTGAAATCTTAAACTAAATTCGAAGAAATTGTAAAAAGAGACCACATTTAAGGTTGGGGTGATATGGAGAAAAGAGGCTAGAGAATGGATATGGATTGAATTTAGACCTTCATCCTGCAATAGATCAAGAAAGATTGAAAATGATGATGATATATATGTCACTGCTTGATTATTGATGATTAAATCTTAATATCTCTGAAACTGTGCTAAAAACAGAGACAATGTAATGAAAGAATAAAATTTTACTGAGTGGTTAAATAATGGAAAAATAATTATTTTAGAAAGCTAGGAGTTATGCCTCTGAATTAAATTAGCAACCAATTTAAGAAATGAAGTATATAAGCTATATCAGTACACACATATGCTATTTAAAAAAAAGTAAAATATCAAAAAAATTAAAGTTCTTAAACTTTGAAATTTTATGAATTTGCATTACAAAAAAATTACACAAACATTTTTACTAATTCTACTAATTAATTACATTTTCTTTTGTTTTAATAAATTGAAAGCTTATATATTATTTCTTCACTTATTTTTTAACCAAAAGACTGACATAGTACAGTATTTCATTTGTTAAAATGTTTTCTAAACATAATTTAAGAGAATTTAACAAATATTTCCTTTAAGTGATATATGAAAGTTCTTGATTTGAAGGGGAAAAAATCATGGTCAGTTGTAGACCACAATATACATTACTTCATTTATACACTATTCATAAAAATGTAAATAGACAAAAAAACACATTAATTTGTAAATTTAGATAATTTTAGTAGTTGGTATCACAAATCATATGACAACAGCCATTTTTTCATCTAAGAATGCTCACAGTAAAATCCAAAAGAATTTTGTTTATTAACTATAGTTTGTTTGTGTTAAATAATTTGAAAGTAGTAGCACATTTTCTTCACTTTTTTTCCTACAAAAGTTTAATATAGTATACTATTTCATTTAATAAAATATTTTCTAAGTATAATTTACGAGAATTCATAAAGTAATTTTTTAAAGTGATAATGAAATTCAAAAAAAACGAATCATCTATTAGAGAAATAATGAAAAGAGAAAATCACATTCATATCATATTTACTAAGGCTATAAACCTCAAGAGTGCGTTCATGAAAACGTGAAGATAGGGACCTCTACAGGTCTTAACCGCTTCTTTACTTCAATCTACTTTCTATATAAATAGGTGAAGCTGAAGTGGTTAGATCTGAGAGCGTGAAACTATTCAATACTTCACTGATTAAGTCCACAATTCCTATTACACATTAGTACTCATGAACTAATGTGTAATAGGAATTGTGGACTTAATCAGTGAAGTATTGAATAGCTTCATGCTCTCAGATCTAACCGCTTCAGCTTCACCTATTTATAGAGAAAGTAGGTTGAAGTAAGGAAGGGGTTCCCCTCTTTTCTTCCAAAGCATAAGCTTATGGTTAAGACCTGTAAAGTCCCTATCTTCGCATTTTCATGTGCACACTCTTGAAGTTTATAGCTTTAGTAAATATTACTTATGTAATCAATGTGCATTTAAATAAATTTATAATTCATATCATAGTTGATTGCATTCCTGAAATGTTTAAAGTTATAATTATGTTAAATTTTGATAAGACATTAAATTTGTGAATAGGAGATGTGAACTGGCAAAATATTTCTGTAACCATTATTGTATCAAATCAGAAAACTTAAATTTTGTATGAAAAACCTGACATTTCATTGTCCATTTTATTTTTTAAAATAAAGATATTATTATTAAAGAAATGAACTTATATATAAATAAATGTTTAATGAGCTCTCTCAATTAATTATGACATTTAAAATTTTTTTGTTTATACTATAATTTTAATTTATATTACCCATATAAAAAGAGTGACCTGTTATATATAGATGTGGATGCAGATTGAAAAGTATTACACACAAGACAATATTGTAAACAAATATTGTAATTAAATCATGAGCTATTAATTGCTATATAAATATATGTTAAAAATCCAAGGAAAGTATACAATGGATATTGAAGCTGTATTATAACTGAAATCCTATTCTTGTGTAGAGGTGATAATTTATTGCTGAGGAAAATATAGTCATTTCATTGGTACTTCATCCTATGTCATACTTTAAATAATCAAACAGTTTAGCTTGATGATGATAGATTACTCTGGTGATAAGTTAATAATTATACTATTTTCAATCTAAATTTAGTATAGAAATACATTTGTATATATAAATAAAAGAAAATTCTTATAATTTTAATAAAATCACAAATAGATCATGATTATTAAATATATAGCACTAACATAAAGAACAACTAAATATAACTAAAGAATTGTTATGGTATCATATTCAGACTTAACAGTTTAATAAATAAAATTATGTTTAAATATATATTAAATCATAACTCTTTAACAAATTGATATTTTTGCAATAATTCAACTTTTGATTCAATATATTGGTTATGATTTATTAGAAATAGAAGTTTACAAATAAAATCGAAAATATTGAAAAATTAATAATAAAGTAGATATGTAATGAGAATAATGAACTTTTTTCTTATTAGTCAGCATGGAAAGCCACTAAGCCAGTCATTTCAGAAAATTAATGAAATGTTTGTTGATTGAAATTTACTTTTAAAACAGAAAAAACAAATGTAAACCTATCAAATTCTGTTCTAAAATTTAAAATTGCATTTAAAATTTTTAAAGTATCTCAAAAGTGTCTATAAACATTGGTAAAAGATTACCAATCAGTTTCATAAAATATGGCAATCACTCAGGCCATAATTTTTTATTAGCATTACAACTCAAAGGGGGGGAAATAATTTTTTTCACTATTCCAAAAATCTATCTCATAAATGATCATGAAACCTGAGAACAAGATTTAGTAATCATTCATGTTGAGGCTGGACTAAATTATTTTAAAGTTACAATCAACAAAAATACTGACATCTTCAGATTTTTTTTAAAAAAACTAATAAATCAATATAAGTTAATTCACATTTTTGTTATTTAAAAAAAAACTTGATAAAATAATGTTACAGAAAGCTGTAGAAAAGTAAAAAAAAGCAAACACTAAGCAGTACCACCTCTAAATTAAAGCTTTCATTTAAATGAACCAGTTAGTTAAAATATGTTTGTCTACAGTATATATGTGAATTAAATAAAAGTAGACAATCTCTGACAACTAAGAATGATTGTGCCCAAGGCAGCTTCATTGTAACTTAAATATTGATGTTATTTAAGCAAACATTTATTGATGATGCTGGAAGTAAAGAATTTAATTTATTTAATACCTATATTTTAAATATAGCATATATAATTTTGAAATCATAGTTAAGCACTATGATTTCCAAGTGATATATGCTATATTTAAAATATAGGTATTAAATAAATTAACCTCTTTATTTCCAGAAACATTAACAAATGTTTCCTTAAACAACATCAAATATGAACTAAAGTATGGATTATTCTTTACTTCTTTATGTTTGTTGATGCATAAGCATAAAAATTCTTAGTACTTAAAGGTTGACTGCTTCCTTTTAATATATAATTATATCATTAATATCAGTCAACATGTAGACAATTCCATTATCAATAATAATCAACAATCTCAACCTGTTGACAAAGCAGCCTCCTTTTAACAACAAAGAGGGAATCCACCATTATTTTTGGTCCAATATATTTAGATAGACACTAAAGATTGCAACTTGACCATAGAGATTGAAATTATTTATACAAAGAAGTTTAAATAAACCTTCTTAACTATGGAAATATAACCTGTTCTGAATGCAGATTAATAATTAGTCAATTATGACATTACAAACTGCAATTATATATATATATATATATAATTGCAGTTTGTAATGTCATAATTGACTATATATATATATATATATATATATATATATATATTATAGAGGGGAACCCAAAATAACCTGAATCATGCTCTGATTTGTACACCTATTGTAGTATATGCTTCTGCTGTTACACACTTCTTGCAGAAATGCTTCTGCATCAATCTTCCACAAGACATCACTGTACAAAATTGTAGTACCACATAGCACATTTTTTTGTAAAGTATGCTTCATTTAAGTCAATTTTTATAATGAGTGAAAAGTTCAAATTTGTAAAATTATGTTTTTGTTTACAGAAAATGGCAGGGAAAACAATTGTAATGCTTGAAACAGATTACAAAAAAGCTGATCTCATAAAAACAAAGTTTATGAATGGTTTAATTTAAATGTTAAATACACCATATCCATAAAAAGTGTCATAAGTGAAGTCCAAAGTCAAAACAACAATGATTTTTTTGGTGCAAACAGCATTGTTCTCTCAAATTTAGTTCATAATGGTCAAGCATTTTATCTGCAAGTTCTGAAACATTTATGTGATGTGGTAAAATGTAAATGTCCTGTTTTGTGACAAAGAAAAGAGTACAAGCTTCACCCCAACAAAGTATCATTTCTCAAAATCTTGAGTGTGAAACACTTTTTAATTAAATTCACCATGACCCAGCTTATCTATCAGCCATATTTGGTTGATCTCACTTCTTGTGTTTTTTTTAAATCTCTCTAATAAAAAAATGTCTCTCTCTTTTTTTTGTGGACTTAGAAGTTGTGGGAAAAAAAATGACAGGAGCTAGTCTATTTCATCAAATGGATAGTAATTTGAAGGAGATTAAATTTATAACACTTAAAAACAAATAAGCAATTTTTTATTGTAGTAAACTTCTGGTTATTTTTGAGTATCCCCTATCTATCTACCTATCTACCTGTCTACCTACCTACCTACCTACCTACCTACCTACTTACCTACCTACCTACCTATCTACCTATCTATCTATCTATCTATCTATCTATCTATCTATCTATCTATCTATCTATCTATCTATCTATCTATCTATCTATCTATCTATCTATCTATCTATCTATCTATCTATCTATCTATCTATCTATCTATCTATCTATCTATCTATCTATCTATCTATCTATCTATCTATCTATCTATCTATCTATCTATCTATCTATCTATCTATCTATCTATCTATCTATCTATCTATCTATCTATCTATCTATCTATCTATCTATCTATCTATCTATCTATCTATCTATCTATCTATCTATCTATCTATCTATCTATCTATCTATCTATCTATCTATCTATCTATCTATCTATCTATCTATCTATCTATCTATCTATCTATCTATCTATCTATCTATCTATCTATCTATCTATCTATCTATCTATCTATCTATCTATCTATCTATCTATCTATCTATCTATCTATCTATCTATCTATCTATCTATCTATCTATCTATCTATCATTAAATAATTGAGTGAACAACATATAGGCAAAATATGTCTGTAGTGTTATTCTGTTACAATATTTATACATACAGAGTTTTGAGAAAAAGTAACAAAAACACATAATGCATTAAAACTATATAATTTTACTATTAACTAGCATCAAAGTTGAACATGTATTCCAACAAAATATTTTGTCTTTCTCCTACAAAATTCTAAAAAATATAGTAAGAAACATCTGACCAGTTTTATACGCCAGTCTATTGGTGATCAATAGTTACAAAAGTGGGGTCTAAAGTTGTTAAACTTAATGTTTCATAATGAACAATTTCATTAACTATCACTGTGTTAATTAAAGACGGGACAAAATATGCTGGAATCAATTGGAATCAAAAACAATTCCTGCTGAGAGAAATCCAAAGATATTATAAAAATATAAAGTGATAGAATAAAAAATCAGAGCAGAGAGCAATATACATTAAAATTACTGAGAATCTAATCAATTAAGATCTTCATCATATCATCATTAGCAACTACTCAAAAATGAGTGTAGCCATTCTAGTTTTTGAAAGAAAAAAAAACACAGAAGGAAAAAGATTAGAGTCATAAGTGTTATTCATTGAATATTAAAAAATATATAATTTCATAATCACATAATTTTAATATTTATAGATAATGCAGAGGAATGATGGATAGCATGAGACTGTCAATGATAGAACTGTATAAAAATCTAAGACAAAAAATAATGATTAATATAATTTTAAATACTAGCAATGATTGTTAATGAATGAAGCTAAAAAGATATCTTTCAATCACTTTTTTTAATATGCAGAAAATTTATGGATAAACTGTCATTTTATAGCCTTTGTAAGGTGACAATAAAGGACATCTGGGTTTATGAAAACAGGAACAGGATAATAAGTGACTGAAAGTATATTATATAGTTAGACAATTATCATTAATACTTTTTCTAATCTTTAGGAAAGATTATGAGATTTACAAAAGCATATGATACTGAAATTGGTATAATTTGCAAATAAGCACCGTAGACAGATAAACATATCACCTTTCAATATGACAATGCTGCAATTTATATATCATTCTTGAACAAACATGGGTTTAATAAATATGAGAGCAGTATTACACATCACAGTAATTTCTTCAGTTACCTGAATATTAAACTTCTGTTGTCCATTTTTTTGTTATTCTCTACTAACATCTATTAGAAATAGTATGCATTTCAGCAGAAGAAATTATTAAATATTTTTTTAGATTTATATAATTTCATTCTCGATTGGAAAAAAAGTATTCGATTATGCTATTAATGCTATAAAAACGGTTTTTTTTTTTCAAAATCATCAAAATAAAGAATTTTTCATTTTAAAATAGATAAGTATGAAAACACTGAGACGAAACTATGCACACAAACCCATAATTTTAATTAGATAATTGATTATATTTTGAGTATTTAATTAACATTATTGATTTATTAATTTTTTTAAAATTCAGTTAAAGTAAATTTAACGTCTAAGCTAATCAAAAAATTTTGCATTTAATTTCATCAAAAAATAGATTAATTTCATTTTAAGTGAAGCTTTAACAATTATACAGAGATTCGATTAAAAAAAAAAAAAAACATGAGCTAAATAACAAAGATGAAATTGCTAACAATTTTATTATTGCCGTTATGATTTTTAAGTGTTATTTTTTAATTGCATATACAATAACAATAAATAAAATCGTATGTGTATGATAATTTGGTGAGAAGCAATTTTATCAATTCTCTAAAAGAGTTTCTGACAACGAATCTACAAAAATATTTGATCACATTAAAAATAGTTTTCTATTGATATCCTTTAGCAAAACCTATAACATCACACAACTGAAGTTTTCTGTTTAAGATGGATTGAGTATTTAGGAAATTGGATATTATGTTCAAATTACAATTTTTGATTAGCAAAGTAAGTTGTTATTCATTACTAGCTCTTTTTATCTCAACCTACAATATAAATTTTAATAAATATTTGAATATAAAGTATTGAATCATTATGATAATAAAACTTATGAAGATATCTAAAATATAGAGAAAAAAAATCAAACGAAAATAGACTGATTGATTTTTCAAAAAGCAAAAATATGGTTATTTATTTATTTAAAAAAAAATCTATATCAGAAATGACTAGTGTCTGAAATAAACTTTAGTTCATTTTTTTCAATAATAGTTTTTAAGAACTTTAACATCAAAAGTGATTGTAGCTTATAAGAACTAAAAGTTTTAAATTATTGAAAAATGATTCTATATATATAATGCGGAACATCTTATCAAAAATTTCAGCATTTAGATAAAAACAAAAATAGAATTCCAATTAAAAATATTGGGTAATTTCTAATAGTTCAAATGTTGTGAGTAATGAATTTGTCACATTGTGAAAATAAATTTATTAAAGATCTTAACTATCATAAAGAAATGAAAAGAGTTGAAACATAAAAAAAGATTAGATTTAATTAAACAAAAGATTTGTAAACAAATAAACATATATCTATGCTACTGAAATAACTAATATATTTAATAAATTACAACTTCAAAGAAAACAGGTAGAAAATTGAAACTATAAGAAACAATAACTCTAATAAATAATAATAATGCTAATGATAATAATGTGATGTAAAAGGGTGCAAAAAAAAGTCCATAATATGTTAATGATAGTCATTTTTTACTTGAAATTAATCCCAAAAAATTTTTGGAAAAAAGAAAAGAATTCATTACAATTTACTTTTAAAAGAATTAGACAAAACTAAAAATACTAATAGAAAAATGGCTTTGAACTAAGTTCAAGAATTCTTCTCTTTATATATAAGATATATTTTTAAAAATAAATTTAGAAAGGAAAAATTGGATAGAATAGATGAATGGAAAAATCACATGAATAATCAAGTACAATAATAAATTGATAAAGATATTATCAAACTTTGTTTATAAGATGCTAAAGCAAAAACATTCCAAACAAGAAAAAGAATGCACATGTGCTGTTATATAAAAAGAGACATTTTTTTAAAAAAAATCTTATTAAACTTTTAGTAAAAGATTAGACAAAAAGCTAGATTCGGTTCAAATACAATAAGAATAGCAAAGGATGTAGGATTTTAAAACGAAATTTATAACTACTATAATCTTGACGTTTTTGTTGATAAAAAAAGAAAAGAAAAAGCAAATAAAATAATTTAATAGTGAATATGAACTTCCATGGTGTTTATGTTTCGTAGATTATGAAAAGACATTTGATTATATGTCATAGAAATGAAATTATCATACTAAACTGATTTATCTTACTCGTAAATTCTAGATTCATTGATAAAATAAAATGAGATGTTTGTCAGAGAGATTCAATTTCTCCAAAACTATACCCAGCAATTTAGAAATTTTCAAAAAATTTAAATTGAAAAATGGCAGGTCTATTTATGGTGATATTTAAATCACTAACATTTGTGAATAATTTTATTCCTTTTACAACAACATACAATCAAAAAAATTTCTAATTATATTTATTTAGTTTGAAAAATATTTTTTTTCAAACATTTAATAAATTTATATTTTCTGAAGATATTACAGATAATAGATAAAAAGCTGAAGAAATAGATAACAATTAGTATTAAATAAAGGTGAGATAGGTACTTTATTTCCATGTGAGGCAAATTTAATAAAATTAAAAGCAGAACTAAAGTGTGATGAGTTCAGCTCTGATATTCAATAAATTTCACTAGCCTATAATTATCACACTCAAGATATTTCTGATACTTTTCTGGCTATAAAATTTCCTTATTAGTATAAAAACAAAAATAAAATACTCTTAAAAGTGATAATATTCAATATTTAATTGCTTGTAGAAAAAATAAAAGGCTTCTCCAATAGCCATCTAAAGATGAATACAGTGAAGGACAAGGCTTTACTAATCAAGCTAGCTAATTGTGGATAATGAAAATATAAGATTTTCTTTCAGAGTTTTAGCTTCAAAATAAGAATGGATAAACCACCATTTGCTAATTAATAATTGGATAGTAATTTGGTGTCTTTAGACCATTTATCTGAAAAAAAAAAAAGTCTATTTACAATCCCATAAAACTTTCAAGTTTCACTAGACTTTCATTAGAACTCTACATCATAAACAAAGCATGTAGACATATTAATCACTACACCATGAGACAATTCTAACAATTAATTGGTTAATATAAATTCATGTATAATTAAAAATTAACAGAATGTGTGTGTGAACAGAGTTCAGTAGTTTATTTATATGAAACTGATTAAGTTGTAGCGCCTTTTTTTAAATAATCAAATTATTTTTAATTTTTGTTATGTTGTATATATTTTTGGATAGAACAATTGTGCACTGAAGTTTTACAATTATTTTATCCTCCTCCTCTTTATTACATTGATTTTAATGACTGTTCTCTGAATCTATCTATACCTTGCATAGAGACAAATAATTCTTTTAAAAGTGATATGCTGTTGTCATCCCTCATACAAAAAAGATCCTTTTATTATAAATAAAACATATTTTTATCACTGAATAAAAAACCCCATTTACTTAGAAAAATATAGATGATAGTAGTATAAGAGTCAACAGAAAAGAAAAGCTACGTTATGTAGTCAAGAGAATGTTTTATTATTCTTCAAAAAGTATTATATCTACTATTATATATAATCTTATCTAATATAAAAAAAATCTTGCCATCACAATAACAATTTATTGAAAAAATAAAATTCTGAAGTAAATTTTTAAAAAGTACTAAGAAACTACAGCACACTGCTAAACAATTATATTTTTCCATAGTGTAGATAATTTGTTGCTGTATTCAGCACATATGTGACTATTCAAACAATCAATTCCCACAGTTGAAAACTGGAATAAATAAATAAATAGAAAACTAAAAATGGCATAAAGTGCATTTGGTATACTTAATATAACATTTAAAAATATTTCTTGATGCTTAAAAAAGCTTCTAGTCTCCAAGACTTACAGTAAAATTCCAAATAGTATAATTCCAAATATGCTTTTGTTATTTTTATGACATAAAATCTGGATGTTAATTCCTGTAGGAATTCTTTATAGCTTGTGGTTTAGACTGGGCAATAACTATATTGACAAAAACTTAGTTATCTTGGTTTACAATAAAATAAATCCATGCAGTAAGATGACTTACAGACAATAATCATCAACAAGAAAGTTATAGTGAAGCAAATGATCCTCCCAAAAAAGTACCTAAACAGAACCCTCCCTGAGGAGCCGGATGTACCATTAGTTCCAGACTAGTACAATAAATGATTATTTCTGACTTAGATTCTTATTAAACTATTTTCCTTTTTATTTCAAAAAGCTGATATGTCTTCTGATTTTCAAATAACTTACTCTAACTGATCAAAATTTGATTTCTAACTATTTATTACTACATATATTTTAAAACAAATATATATATAAAAGATAAATATTTTGAATTCCACAGTATTTGGTAAAAATATATTCTATTTATTAAACATGTTTACAGATAAGCAAATCCAGTAATTGCCAGAGTTTTTAGAATTTCTAATTCTTATAAACTAAAATAAATGAAAATATAAAATCACACAACTAAAATCAATTTGATTGAAAGACTTTAATATAATTCAAATTTATGTATGTTATTATTATTATATATGTTAAATTTGTTATTAAATTTAACCGTCAGAGGAACAAAATTATTAGCAATGAAACCGCATCATTTTTAATATATATATAAACCATTGGAAAAAGTGAAAATAATAATTTCTACTTTATAATTAACAATGGATGCGATGCTTTCACAAATAAATAATTAGCATATGTTCGATCTCAAATTAATCTATGTCTATTTGAGTCATAATTCTATTAATAGAGTTAGTAAAATAAATCATATTATAAATGAGAGTTAATCAATGTAATAATAAACAAACATTTTTTTTAATTGTTCATGAATCAAACATAAATTAGAAATTTCAATCTTTACTTTTTAAAACTGACAATTTTTATTTAACAAACAGTAATAAATTATAATACCAAACTTTATTTATTTTTAACAGTTTTTGGCTGTTGTTTAAAGTGAAAGACATTAAATAATGACTGAATTATATAACACTAAATAAACACGAAAAATCAGGAAATGTTTAAAGAAAAAATAAATCAAAACCTAATAAAAGAAAATGTGTAAAATTAATACCCTCCATTATATAATAAAGAATTTCTAAAAGAGTTTTCAAAACTTGAAAAAATATATATAAATGATTTCTCTCTTCAAATATAAATATTTATTTACATTTTTCTATTTATCTATTTTCTTATCTGATTTATCTTTATGTGGACCTTTTTTATTAGTAGTAATTATTATAAATCTCTATATATTTATTTAATATCATAGAAGACTCAGATTGAAAATATTAATATCACACATAACATTAATAAACAATAGTCTAATGGATAGAGTGAAAGCACACTCAAGAGATCTGATGATTATTCAGATGATGATGTCGATAATAAAAAAGCAAGAAAGGGCAATTTAAAAAGAATATTTAAAAACAGATGCATATATTAGGGAAAAGATAATAAATTGTAAAATATTATAGGCCAAGAATATAAAAATGAGAGAATTACAAGATTGATAATTTTTTGTTGAAAAATTAGTATGAAAATAATGAACGCATGGATTAAAAATTATGAGACAGATTTATATATTAAAACTTCCAATTGATAAAAAAAGATTTAAATTATGATGTGATTCAAAATATGTTTACAAACTGGATAAAAAGAAAATGCTTATTCATATTTTGAAACTAGTATTAAGATCATCTAACAACACCCTTTAAAAAAATAAAACAAAATAAGATGAAAAAGAAGATAAGTCGAAGTAGTAATAAACTGGTTAATTAAGTTAATTGAAACAAATATAATTGTTATGAAAGAAGTATGAGGAAAAAAATTGAATTAGTAATGAAATAATAAAAAGAAGATATCCAACATCAAAACTTGCAATAATGGAATATGTGATTTAAAAAGAGGGTTGAGATCATTGACAAAAGAAAAAAAAGGAACTAATGACATTGGAAAAGAATTGGTGAAAGTACTGACAAAACTATATCAATTGACTTTAATTATTACTCAGTGCTTTTTATCTCAAAACATTTTATTAAACTAATTAATACCTGTGTTACACTCTTTATGAAATGAGTATAAATATGGGTGATACATTACAAATATGGATAATGAAAAATTACAATATTAGATGAGTTATGGAACTAACATTATTGAGTTAAAACAGGGTTAGGTATTTAGTGATTAAGTTCTTTGTTAACTTTATTGAAGAGTCTGATATAGCTTCCATATCTCTTGAAAAATGAATGTTGTTGCAAGAGTTTTGTCTCTTTGTTTAATTTTCTCTATGCTCTGAATAAATAATGAGTTTTCATCTGGCTTGGGATGTTGGTATTGTGCCTTGCACCTTACAATCCAAATGGCATAGGTGATGAAAATTGCCAGCCTGATTGTAGGAATATCTCTTCCACGAATGCATTTTGTGTGCTAAGAAATCTATATTTAGATATCAAAAAATGAGGTGGCAGAAAGGAGTTTGCTGTTAATTAAAAGAAGATCCTTTGATTCCTCTTTGAGATCTAAAAGGAACTGAGCAGGACAAATTCCTCATATTCACTCCAGATGTTTTTGTTGTTACAACTATTATTATTGTATGATTATTTATATAATAAATGAACATAAATTATCTGCACACCAGCTTGCAAGAAACAACATTTTTTCTTAGTTGCTTGATAGTTCATAATTGTAGTAATAGTTGAGTTTTCTTGAAGGCAGAATAAATAGGTGTGTGAATGAACTTTTTTTTTTTACAATTATGACAAACAAAATTAAATTTTGGCCATTATTTCCTGGTTGTAAAATTACTAACTAAGGCAGCAGGTGGTTGTCAAAGGTGCTAAGAATTTTCTGATTGCTGATCCAGATTCCATTCAATGAAGTACTTTTTACTTAGGTACTTACAATTGCCAATTATTTTCAAGTAAGGGAAGAATGTACAAATTAGAAGAATTGTCTAATATGGAGATGATTTAAAAGATAGATATGTACTTTACTATAAAGGTACAAATACTGGAAGCACAAATGAAGTAGCATTCATTATAAAAAAAAAGTAAAAGAACAACATAATTGACAATATATGAGACAAAATAGCAAGATTAGTTTTCAAATTAATGGAAGATACCAAATGCAGATAATGCAGGTTTATGTATCAAAGTTTTCATTATAATGAAGATGTAGAGGATTTTATGTTATATGAATGTACAAAATACTTTTAACCAGCACAAACAACATTTAAAAATTTTCACTGAAGATTTGATGCTAGATTAGTAGAGGACAAAAAGATCAAAGAACTGTGAATATATTCAATAAAGATGACAAAAATGAGAGACTTGTGCAATTCAGCAAAATAGTCTGAATATTTAGAATTAATTGAGATAAATGTAAAATGAACATATGAAAGCATCCAAATGTACAACAGAAATGAATTATTTGCCTGAAGGTTTGGGATGATAGTATATTAGATGTGATAATATGTTGGACTATTTCCATCATCTATACATTCAACATTTAATGATAGATGATGGAAATAGTCCAACATATTATCACATCAAAAATAAATTATATTTTGACTAATATAGATTCAACATAGAAAGTGATTATCAATTAGTAAAATGTAAAAATATAATTTAATGCAAAATTAATGAGATTAAACTATTCAGAAAGTCAATATTAACAATTGATATTGCTAATCTTCAGAAATAATGAATTTAAAGATCCTGCAAATCACTTTAAAATAGTAATAGTGTTTGAAGATACTCCAGACTTCAATGATTTCAAGAAGATAACTGATAGACTATTAAAAACTGAAAAAAAGATAATTGATACAAAAAAGCAGCAATTTATCAATAAATTTTCTACTGAGACAAGGTAATGTATGAAGAAATAAAAGAATATTAAAAATTTAAAAAAATAAACCATTAAAAAAATTGAATATTGCTATAAAATATATATATTTGTGAATTGACATGGAAAGCTATAAAAAAAAATTAGTCTCAAAACATAAAACAACATCTTAATATTGCAAGGAAAATTGTTTCTGCAATAAGAAGAAAATATGGAACTAAAAGTTCAATAAAGAATTATATAGTGATAAAGAACAAGGGGAAAAAAATCTCCCAGATTTATTCTTTCTCCAAATTGCCCAGTATTTTAAATGAAAAAGTAAAATATAAAATTAAATCAATGAAGGGGGAGGAGGTTCAGAAAATAAGAGAATTATAATTAATATCTTATAACAAGCAGGTGAAAAAAATAGAATTTTTTTTTGACAAAGTTAAATTCCAAATATCTAAATAATAAAGATATATCAGATGATTAGAAGATTGCAATAATATTGATATGTAACATTTTCATTACTAGTTCCTATCACAATTTTTTTTAACAATCCCTAGTGGTTGTTTTGGTTATATTTACATTTTATTTTTGTAATTAAACCTTTATTCTAGGTAATATTTTAATAATCTTTATCATATTTATTACAAATATTAGTTTATAAATGAAACACACTTTAAACATAATATATTAATTTTGGAAATATAAAAAATGTACTAAACTAAAATATATGATAATAATTTTTTTTAAGAGTGGATAATTTCTATAACGGCAATTAAAAAAATATTGAACTTTTTTTTTTTCCATTTGAATTTCATTTCTAAAGTGCAAACAAATTTTGCTAAGATATCATAAAACAATAAAATTCTGTTTTAAAATTTAAATTTGCATTTATAATTACTTTATTAAAATATCACAAAAAAGATATGCTCTGGTATTTATGAAAGCATTTCTTTTTCAGTGAATCATAACTTCCACTTTACTGAAAGTGATTCCACATGATTTCTCATCTTAAAAACAAACCTTTTAAAATTAAATGTGATTGTAATAATAACTACTTTTAGTTTAAAATAAATATTTTTCAAATATGTTCAAAAAATAACCTTAAATAAGTAAAAAAAAAAAAACTACAGAAAATATACAAATTTTCTTTCCAACGCAACAAAAGAAAAATGCTTGTAAGTACTCTCATAGGCAATCTCAAAGTCTGACAACAAAGAATCTATCAATCAGCAGAGTTGTTGGATCCTTTATATTATGTTCTCTGTATAATACTAACATCTTCAGATTTTTAAAAAAAAACTAATAAATCAATATAAATTCCAGTTCCAGTTTCTGCCATTAAATGAATGCAAACCAGCAAAATAGTGCTACATATAACCACATGTGAATAAAAAAAATCAAAGCTATAGCAACACTATCAGAAACATGATACAAAAGTGTGGTCAGTAGTAAAATTGTTAAAAAAGGCGATAAAAAAGATATTAAAAATTACAGATGTATAATTTTTTTATCACTTCAATATAAATCATTATCAGGATAATTACAACTTATCTACAGTGAACTTTACATTTTAACCAATAAAAAAAAAAACAAGTTGAATTTAAATATAGTTTTAGCATAGTGAATCATATCCAAATATTAGAAGAAATTATAGATAGGATCAATGAATATGTGTTACCATTATAATTTGGATTCATAGATTAAGTTAAAAGGCATTTAATTCTATAACATTTTAATGGTTATTAAAGCACTGGATCATTAAAAGATAGATTCAGGATAGTCATATTCTGAAGACTTTATGAAATGTAACAGCAATGATTATATTGCACAGTGATTCTAAGAAGATTACCATTAAAAAAGGTGTAAGACAAAATAATTTCATATTTCCAAAATGTTTTACAGCAATTTTACAAAAAGTATTTTGTCGATAAAAATGAAAAACTAAGGGAGTAAAAGTAAATAGAGATTATTTCATTTAGATTTTGAAGATGATATGATTGTTTTTGCAAATAATGTTTCATAGTTTCAGGAAATGTTGCAAAAGTTATCAGAAGAATATGACAAAAAAAGAATTAAAGATAAACAGTAATAAAACTAAGGTAATGTTCAATAGCTTTCTTCAAAAGAAAATCTTAAAGATTGATATAAATAAATTAATATTAAAAGGAAATATGTCTATCTGTTTAAAAAATATCCTACTTATAGTTCTGAACATTTAGCAATAAAGCAATACAGAGACTTTAGACCACTCAACAATGTTTGCAATAGTATATGTTAAGAATAACAAAAAGAGATCATAATTGATACACAAATATGAGAAAATAAATAAATATCATTAACATCACTCAAATATATTAAGAAACTGAAATAGAGCTAAGCTAAATATATTCTTAGAAGAGAAAGTATGTGGACAATTGAAGTCTTAAACTGGATATCAAGAGATTGTAAAAAATGTAGAACAAGACCACAAGTATGTTGGATGGATGAAATAACAAAAGTTTTCTAGTATAATGTGGGGAAGAGAGGCTAGAAATTGAAGAAATTGGATTAAACTTAAAAAATTATTTTCTTGCAGTGGATTAATAATGAAAGCAAAAAAAATGTTAACAGTATGCATTATTATATCATATACTTTTTAAAATCCTTTACCATAAATTAAATCCATAAAGTTAAAAAAAAACCCGCTACAAGGTAATTTCAAAAAAGAAGTAACTAGAGATATTGTTGCGGACGTATTTTGTCTTTTGGCTGAAAAATTCTAAAAAGTATCTATGTTTTATTGATTACAAGGTCTTTGATTTAGTTAATAATATCATATTATAAAATGTTCTTAGAAAAATGAGAGTACTAGAACATTTAATTAATTTTAAAATGAATTTTTTATGGAATTAGCAGCTACAATTAAAACAAAATATGATGATAATACTAGTTTCATAGTGACATGCGAATTAAACAGATCTGCACACACAGTTTATTCATTCTTATTATGACTTAATGAGAAAAACAAGATTAAACAAAAACACACATGGATTATGGTCTGATAAAAAATCAACAATATCAACAACCTTAACTAAGCTAATAAAATCATGTTTGTATCTAAAAAATATAGAATCAAAATTCTCATTAAAAAAGTTTGAGAAAAAAATGAAAACTTGAAAATAAAGTTAAACAAAATAACAAAGATTATGATAGCAAAGTCAGTAACTGAATTCAAATTGACAGTCATTATCAGTTTTGATGCCTGTTGCATTATTCATCAATAATAAAGAATATAATAGTCAAAAGATTCAAAGCAGATTAATATTGTGCTCAGTAGCAATGAAAAATTAGAAAAAAAATTGGATGTAGAGGTATAACTTTAAAACTGAATATTAGAATTGTTCCAATTGTAATATCCTGACTCTCTATAAAGGCAAAAGTTGGATACAGATGTTTTAGATTTGTAACACTGGCAAAGGCTTTTGAGAATTTTATAGATCACAAAGAAAAACAATTAATTGCTTGACTAGAACAGGCTTAAACTATCACTTAAAGCACAAGTAATCAGGTTGAAATTATCTTAAATAGTCTACTATAACTACTAATACAAAAATAAAGGTATCTTTGAGAGTTTAAAAATTGAATGGATAGAAAATCATTAATATGATTGCTAGGAATTAATGACAACTTTGATAACATCTATTAATAATAATCATGATGTTGCTGATATTATTTGTCTATCTGAGCATCATAATAACAATTTTATCCTGCTCAATGTGCAAAAGTCAATTGATATAAAATTTATATAAAAAATAAAATAGACATAAAGAATATATCGGTTCATGACAATGAAAGTTGAAAAAAAAAAGAGCTAAGTTGTTTAAGGAGAGGGGGGAGTAGAGTTATGGAAATAAATAAGAAAAATATTTTAAAGTTGATTTTATAAACTATTAAAGAATATATGACAATACTAGAAAGAGTTTAGACAAGGAATTTTGAATACCAGACTGTATATCATTTATGTAGATATAGAAGGAGAGTATAATATATTTATATTAAAAGAGAAACAGGATAAGTTATATACAAAATAGGTGAAATAAAAAAGCAGTGGATTACATTTTTTTTTTTTTTTGCTTAGGCTTCTTTTGTACGATAAAGGATAGTTTTTATTCACATTAAATAATAGAAAAAAAGTTATTTGATCCGAAAAAGTGTAAGCAATAAAAAAAAAAAAGAGTTTAAGAGTAATATGAAATGGAATCAGAGGACAAGATATATAATCTAAATTGGTTTTCATAGCACAGAAATTCCAGACACTATTTAAGAAGCCGCTTTTAGTATCTTATTTAATAGAATTAATTATTAACTTACTTATTTGTATGAATAAAATATTTATTTTAAGCTAAGAATAACAACAACAACAACAACAAAAAAAGCGCTTCAAATTAAATACCCTGAATAAACTTGTATTAAATTTTGACTTTGGTGGCCTATTTTTAATAATATGCAGGAGAAAAAATAACCAACTCAGTAGTGGACCCTTTTGTACCTAGGATTGGTAACCAAGAATGCACTGAACTATTATTAAATTCTAATGTTCTTATGTGTGTATACATATATAATAATAATATATTTTTTATTTAAAAATTAATGACAAACAGATTCGTTAATCATGGGAAGATTTAACAATCCTTACCAGAAAGAAAGTTACTTCATATTACTGTAGTACTTTTTAAACATCAGCCCAGCTAAAAAATGCCTAGATAATCCCCATTGTTAAATAATAATTAGATACCTTAAGTGGGTTGACTATATGCTGACTTTCTGAAAAAAATCTGAGGCTTGCTTAAAAAAATCATTTATGTAAAATAATTTCAAATATCACTCAAATTCTAATTCTTGATCATGAAATGGAAGGTAGATATAATCACCACTATATCAGAGATTATAAGTTCTAAAAAATATATCTCAAATAATACGCTATTAGTGCCGATAATTTAAATTAACTCGTGTGTGTTTTAAGTTCTAATAAACTGAATTACCTCTTAAAATTTTTTACTAAATAATTCAACCATATTTTTTTTTTTAGTGGAAAAAAAAATCAATTTTTTTATTTTTCGTAAATGTATGTGCTTAATGTTTTCAAAGATATAATCTGCTTTTTGAAAAAGCTTAAATTGACTTATTTCTTCCAACAGATGTGATGTTACCCCGAGAAATAAAATTGTAAAAAATAATTTACAAAAACTAAATTATTTATAGGTTTATAGGCTTTACTATTCAACCCTCCTCCACTCCAATTAAACATTTAAGAAACTCAAATTTAAAGTGAGTCTATCAAAAAATATTTTTCCTTTAACAATTTAAAAATAAATCAATAATGGTCAGTGATAATAATAAAAGGTGAAAAAGCACTTATAAATTATGTAAAGAAAATAAATAATAAATAGCGCATTTTTATAAATGTTATACTTTCTTACAAAATAGTTGCACCTTTAATTGGATTCAATTGGGATGAATAATTAAATACATCATTTTCAAACATTATCGGTGTATTGCAGGATGAATGTATGTCTCCGAATTGTTATACAATATTAAGTAATGGTTATTGCCAAGATAAATATTTCGGTTTTTCCCATAAATACAGGAATATAAAATGTGTGAACTTGGTTTAATGGTAATTCTTCATAATATTAAAAAGTAAGGTAAGGAGCTGATTAATTAAAAAAGTAGACTGGTTCATTTTTGAAGGAGGTAGTAGGTAGAAGTGTGATTGTGAAAAAGGAAACTGCATGGTATCTTTTATTTATTCAATTTCAAGATATATCAGTGGAAAGGCTAATAGTATTAAAAATTGTTTGTGAAATAATATTTGTGCTTAACCTTAAATTCAGAAAGTTCATAATAACACACTTTTATTCTTTGATGAAAACTATTGCATCAATACATTTAAAAGATTAATTTTTACTTCTTGTAGACTTTAATGCGCATATTGGCAGAAATGAATAGGAAGCTTCATAAGCAAAACAGGAGTTTAAAGATTTAACAATTATTAGTGGTTAAAGTGGCAATTATATATATTTACAATGATTTGCCGAACTCGCTCTGAATGCTCTTAAAGTAACATTGTAAAGGCACATTTCTTACTAAATTGGATGTGTGAAGTGAATATATAGCAACATTTTATACAATAATTTTATGGTAATGTTGTGCAGAGGTGTCATGGTAGAGATGAACTCCATTTAAATTAGAGATTGTCTCAAAGACAATCTAAAAAGATACAAGTCTGATTGGAAGAAAACGATCAAAAAAAAAATATATGAGAATATTTATGCTACAGTTAAATATGCTGTTAATTTTTAAATAAAAGCATATACTGGTAATGTTAAAAGACACCAACATGAAATATCATATTGAAACGATAACATTTTGTCTAACATCACGTTTTGCCTACTATGTCCCATAGTAGTATTCTTTCCCTAATTCAAACCCCTTCAAGTTCGCATATATTATTATATATTAATGTATATTCACATATATTTATGTATATGTGCATAGATTTATATATTTGCATGTACATTGAGATATTAATGTCTGTATGTGTATAGTTATAATACATATACTCAACTATAAATTAAAAATAATAAATTCAAGTAAGTTGGGTAAACATTGTTGTATGTATAGGAGAGCACTTATATATATATATATATATATATATATATATGTGTGTGTGTGTGTGAACAAACCCACAATGTAATAGACTTTAGAAGCATTGTAGCGCAAGTAAATTATTTTATCTTTAAATTGCTATGAATTTAAGGGAAACATTTCTTTATTTAGCTTTTGTTCGCATATAAATTTTCAGTTCCACATGATCACATATTCGATTTTCTTTGACATTTGATACTTTTACTTGTTCATTATTTATGAAATGTAAATAAACTACCATAATTGTTTTATTAACTAGAATTCATGTTTTGCTACTGCCATTACTAAAAGAGGCCAAGTGTAACCTCATTTATCACCCACAGGGCAGTAAATCACAGAGTGATGGTGAAGAAACTGAGGTGCGATCTGATTCGAGGTCTCAACCCCTCATCTAGATCAGTTTTGGGATAATTTGCCCAAACTCTTGCTTTTGTTGCATGAATGTACAAATATAACCATTACAATATAAAGAGATTAAAATCCCCAAATAAGATATATGTGGACACATGTGATTTATGGATTGTTTCGTACAACCATCACAAAAAAAATCTTTTGGTTTTTTTTCTTTATCATTTATTCTCTCTGATATTTAAAAATCCATATTAACTTTTGGGTGGCTGTTAATAAAACTACATTATACATTTTATTCATTAAATAAAATAATTTAAAAAAATCAACAAAATTATTAATTAGAAACTCATGAGGGATTTGAGAATTAGAAGTAATAGAATTACATTACAACCCATGAACCATGAGCTCCAGAGTCAGTTATCTAACCATTGCACCAAATTATATAAGCCAATCAAAATAACTGATGAGTTAGAAATCATTAGTGATTGATTTATCAGTGTGCAGAATGATGAAACAACCAATTTTGGTTACTTCTTTTCTAACCACTTTCTAAGTTTTAACAAATATTAAGTGTAAATTCTTAATAACAGAAAAAAATTTTAATTTTAAATTAAAGACAATTTAATTTATATTTTCTTATGCTTGAATCTTAAATGGAGAAAGTTTGGAATTTATCCCAGCTCCAAGTAGAATTAGAATCCCTTTTTCCATGTAGCCAATTAAGGTAAGCATTAATTATTGATCAATAAATGGGAATATTGCTACTTTTAGATGGGGAAAACAAAAAAAAGGCACTATAAAATCCACTGCTAAGCAATAGTTGTCTAGTTTAGTGAATAATTCCCATTATTTTTTCAGTTCCTCTTTGAAGGACTATTTAGAAAGCTTTTTACCCTGAATTGCTGTGCAATATTCAAAAGTCATTTTCTATTATCTATTGAGAACATATTCACAGTATATACTATATTAAAATTTTATTTTTATATCTATACAAAATCATTCAGACAAAAGTAAAAATGTAATATTAAAGTTTTTTTATTTTATCTGCATATTATTTTTATAAAAACAGTATGTAAACAGTGCGATATGATCAGGTTGAAGAAAATCTTTATTTAAAAATAATATATAAACATTTTTTTTTAAAAATAATGTTTTTAAGTTAATTGCTAACTATAAAAAAAAGTAATCCATCTCTTAGTTAATTTCCCATTCTTGGAAAATATCAGAGATACTGAAGGAATATTGTCATTTCATAATGCATTTGAGGCTCAAATAAATCATAAAAATCTACAAGGTCTTGAATGCTTTTATGAAATGATAATATTCCTGTAATTTCCAATTTTTTATAATTTAAGTCTAGATTCTTAAGATATGTGATATTTTCTAAGAATGGAAAATTAACTGAAAAGCAGATTACTTTGTTATTTTCTACTTTTTAGTCAGCTATTTACATAAAAGCATTATTTAAAGAAAATTTTTTTTACATATTATATTTTTACTTTTTAGTTATATTTACATATTATTTTAAAAATTGGTTAAACTACAAAATATCTGACAAAAAGTATAATTTAATAATAAGGTGTGAAAATAAAAAATATGCCGCTAACAAACAAATTCTAAATTTAAATACTAGGTGATTGTCTACTATATAAAAATATTTACCTATTGGCTTTTTGATTAATTTAAATAATTAAGTATGAATTAAATCAATATTAACAAAATTATATTTTAAAAATATAATATTTCTGTTGGCTCAGTCGTTAAGAAATTTTCTTGGAAAGCGTAAGGATGTAAAGTTTGAGTTCTAAATGGGAATGGATTTTTTTCCATTATTAAAAATTCAAAAATGTGGACATATGTACAGATAGGCAGAAACATACACAGTCAGGGCAAGTTCATATAAAAGCATTTAAACTTGGTATAAAATTGACTGCCATTTACCTCCTGTCTCCCCCCCCCTTTAATTGCTATTATTGTATTTAGGATTTACTAGAGAAGTCAAGGAGTTTATTCTTATAGCTAAAATTGATTTTTTTTTTGCTTTCCACCCTTTTTTTTTTGCATTTTTATATATATATTAATAAAGTATGGATTGAGCATGTTCTGTATAATAGATTCAAGTTTTTACACACCAGACAGAGCATCTAAAGTCACACTGAGGATTCTAATCAATAAAGTTAATACTTTCAAGGCAAAGAAAATTTTGAAAAAAAAAATAATAATAATAATTTGAGTATGTAAGGCATAAATTTAAAATTTTATGAGTATTTTTATACTAATATAATACAAACTATAAAAAAAAACACTAATACAATAATGAATAATACAAACAAGCATAAAAATTAGTATAACTTACTAAAAATTACAATGAACTAATGAAGAGGTATTTTTTATTCTACCCAATGATAAATGACACTGTTCATTGAGAAATTACTAACAAATTATAACTTCATTATACTTTTTCTTAAATTATGTAAATTTGTATTATTTTAACAATGTATTATTTTTAGTAGATTACATAAATTTTTATAGTTTGTATTGTATTATTATAAAACTATGCATTAAATTTTTCAATTACATTCACCATCATGAGACTTTTTCCCCCCAAGTAGTGACAAACACTGATTTGTATATTTTTGCAAAAATATGATGCCCACTAGCCCAAATATTAGTTGTGTTCATTTCAACTAAAAATTATTAAATTGAAATTCTCATAAAAAATAGTTTAATAATAATGAAAGTGTTTGATGGAATTTCTTTTTTTTAAATTGCAAATTCTATTAAATAGTGACAATTGTTTTTTTTTTAATCATAAATTTTAATAAATAATAAAAATTGTCTGAATTTATTGATTAATATTTTCAGTACAGCTTTGATTGTTTTATCTAATATGTAAAATCCAATCTATTATGTTCATCATTTACTTCATCAGCACCAATGATAAACTCTTCACCAATTAGAGTAATTCCTAAATAATAGCTAATTAAAAAAAAATGAAATCAAACTTTTGCACCGATTTTTTAAAATATTTTTATTAAATACCTGGAAAAACTAGAGGGGAAGGGGATATCATCCATTAATAATACAATTTAATGTATTTATTATACTGTATGGCTTTTTAAAAATTAAAAAAAAAATTGTGCATTAATTTATTCAAAAATAAAATTTAAATTTCATCCAGAAAAAAAGATGTTCAAGAATATTAGTCGCTAGGAATTAAATGTTTAATGTGTATGAAATAAATTTTAAAAAAAAGTTACTTGTAAACTAACAGTAGGATTCATATCACAAAACCTTTTTGGGTTTCTGATAGCTTAAACTTAGTAAAAAAAAAAAAAGTGAAAAATAAGGCATGTAATCATGTTTGAGATTCCTTGCACATAATATCCCCACTGACTATAATAGAAAAATAAATTATAAAATTTAATAAACTAGACACTACAGATGGATCTTGTGTTATAGAGATAATGCATCCACTTGGTAATACCTATAGTCCAAATCTAGGCTAAATAAAATTCTTATCAAGATTATTAAAATTGTTCCCTCAGATAAATAGTCTATAGTTTATCCAATCAATCAACCACTAATGTTTATAAACAGGTATCTAGTTACCTTTACCTAAAGCAAAACTGTCCAAACCCTCACCACCCAGAAATTGGCAAGCCTAGTGAGTAATGTTTTCTTCATCAAAGGTTTTACTTTTACATTACATGAAATATTGATTTATTTTTATTTTAATACTGCTTTCAAAATCTGAAACATCCCCATAGCATAGAGAACCTTTCAGAATTGATTCACAACTTAAATACCCACAGCCATGTAGATGAGCTGTATTTAGAGATGTGCAAGGATGGAATAAAAAATAAACGATAATATCTACCTAGTCACCACACTATTTCAAAAATCATTTTAGATATATGAAATATTAGCATAATGTCATTTAAATCATTTTAAATATCTTTAAAATGGTTGTTTAATGTTCATATTTTAAAAGTATTTGAATACTATGTTATAAATATGATAAATGTAAGTCATGACCCTTTCAGTGCTGGTTAAAAAAGATTACATCATATATTTTTTTTTTGCTTTTACAGTTAGCCATTTAATAATGATCAAATTTGGGATTTTTATCCTCTAATATTAATAGGTAAATACTCATTGGTTATAGCTAGTTAGATTAGTGTGGGCTGACTACTTAAAAAAAAAAAGAACCTAAGCCTGTTTATATGCTCTGATTACCTTTAAAAAAAAGACCTAAGTATGTTTATGCTCTGAATAAAATTGCAAAGATTCATTCATCTGGCATAGGTTTTTTTTTTCTCATGTGTCACAGCATCAGCCGAGAAGAGAAGTCGCTAACCCAGGACAACTGCTTGAAAGTAGCTGTCGCTGACCTCTCGACTACCAATGCTTGACATATGGCATAGTTTTAAAACAGAAATTGTAAAAATGGCAGACAGATACGCTAAACTTATATCTAAATCCTATTTACATATAAATTATTATTTTTTTAACAAATGGTAATAAACGAGTTTCAAATTTCTTTTATCAATTTTCTAAAGTTACTTTCGAAAACCTACAACGAAACTTTTTAAAAATTTACAAACTAAATTACATCTGCGGTAAGACGTTGGCAATTTAAAAAAGATAATCATTTACAATAAATAGATTTTTAATTTGTTAAAATTTATTTTTAGAAAATTACACCATTTAACAAAAACATTATCAAGAAATTCTAGTTTTAATATTAAAAAAACAAACCAACGACAACAACATAAATTAAAGATTTCAATATGTTTTAATTATGCTGTCATGGAAACTAAATGTGTAAATGTAGAATTATTATATTTAATCTGGAATTGCATATGCTTATATAATTTTAAATTATTTATTAAGTCAAAAACATTTGTTATTAAAATCAAATGTTCTTTTATGTCATTAATATAAAATTGAAATTCTTTTTAAATGACAATCAATTAATTTATATTATAGTTTAATTACAGATATACACAAATTAGACAAAATAACGGGAACACTTGCAGTTTTTAGTCTCATGTAATATAAAAACAAAAATACTTAATTGTAATTATTAATTAGAGAAAATATAACTTACTATTAAAAATTTATCGGCTGAACGTTTTCGAGGAACCATGCCTCATACTCATAGCCTTCATGAAAAGTGTAATAAATATTTGCAAATGTAAATATTCAAATAAGCTACTGTTACGTAGCCATTTTTTCGAGATCTCGAAGCATGTGTCCTTTCTGTTAATGGCATGGATGTCTCTATTAATATAGAATGCCTCTTTTATTTTTCTCCTGTAATCATTTGGCTCTGAACATAAAATAATGGGGTTGGCAGGTATGAAGTTGTGCCCAGATTGTTTACTATGTTCGAAAAATACGGAGGATGTGAAATTCAGACTAATGTAATATTTTTGTCTTTTGAAAACAGAACTCCAAGAAGATAGTAATATATATATATATTTAAATAGAATTTCAAACCAATATAATATTTTTGTCTTTTGAAGGAGATAGTAATACATATTTAATAGGAAGTTGACTTCAGTTTTGTAAGATTGTGTGAAAAAATGTTGGATCTGTTTGAGTTTAATAAAGTCAAATTCTAGCTGAGCAATAATGTCCACAACAATCAAGATGTTTAACTTTGGAGACATCAAAATAGAGGAATATAATAACACTGTGTTGAAAAAAATAACTTACTAAAATATTTTGTGGCCAGAAATCAATAGTGAGAGAATGCTTAATATCACACAAAAATTAAGCCAAAAATCTCATACCCACAATAGAACAACTTGTTGAGATAAATGCATATTAGGACACTCCACTGTGTATCAAAAAAATCTATTATAAGTTTCACAAGCAAAACATTTATGGATAAACTATCTCATTTTAAAATCACTGATGTCTGAACTGAACATGATAATAAGTAAATAGTGGTATTATAAGGATTGAATGTCAAATAAATAATTTGCATTTTTCTCAACTCATGGAAGAGCTTGTTTGGTTATCATAGAAAAAAATCTATCAACCAAACTTCATCCTCTCAGCTGTAAAATATGATAGTTATAACTGTCATGAATTGAACAGCTTTATCATATTTCTTTTGATGCATCACATATGTACATTATTTCAACATTTTCTGAGATTATATTCATCATGCAATCCAAACACTTTCAGACAGTAATCCAAGATATTAATACTATAAATCATAGATATAAACAGGATTAAAAAATGGAGATGATGTTCAATAACTTTCATTGCCTTTCTAATTAACAACTTAAATATTGTTAAATATTAGTAAGCCATTAGTGAATAACATTATTTTCCTATGACACTCAAATAATGCCTAATATTTCTCTAGATATTGTTGAGCTGCATTAGTTATCTTAGAGTGATAATAAAAATATAAGTGTTTCCATTATTGTGTTAAATTTCTGTATGTTTTTTAAATTTTAAAATAAATTTTATTTTTTATTTGAAATATACCTATTATCTTCATCATAATATGTCTTTCTAATTTTTCTATTATTCTTTTTTCTAGTCATTTCTTTACATTTGGCATTTATTTCTCATTTGTAATATTTTCTAATCTTTTATTTATGTTTGTAGTTTATTTCTTTCAGTGAATTTCCACTATTTGAATAAGCTTCTGAGCTTTGAAGACTTTTTTAAAATAAAAATTATTTAGTAATTTGAATATGCAGTCTGACAATAAAGAGAGTATATATTAAGCTTGTATAATACAAATGTCTGAAAAAAATAATTATTTATATGCATGTCTATAAAAATCTTTCAATCAATGTAGACTTTTTAAAAATCATTTTAATAAAATTGTAAAAATGTTCTTTTAATTTATAATCAGAAGACAGATTACTATTTTCATTTGGTCTCCATGGCCTTACATGGATAGCCTATTAATCATTGATATTTCTAAGAGTAAAATGTTATTTTGGTGGTAATAAGATTGTATTTAACCAATTCACAGGTTTGAATTTTAATGCAGATATGAATTTATATCTGCATTATGATCTGAAAATATGAATTGATTAGATCAAGTTTTTGTTAAAATCACTTCACTCCTCTGAAATACCAATAACTAATTGCTATCTATGTAAGACCAAAGTGGTAATTTTTCATCTGGTTAGCAGATTAACATAAGAAAGCATTACTGGCAAGTTTAATAAAATGATTTCTAGAAAGTTTGACTTGTGAAAGGTTCTTAAAGTATGGACAAGTGAAGAATTATTGCTAAAGAAATGTTAATATGTATTCTCAATGCTACACATTCAGTAGTTAGTATTTATTTATATGATTGCTAAACTGAAACAAATATGTGCAAAGGACATACATTTATGTTCATTTATATACCTTGGATATTCCACTATAAAGATCTTTCCAATGGTTTTTCACAAATACATTTTTCTTTTCTAACTTCATCACAGAATTCCACATCTAAGTAGATATTTCTTAAAAGATGCTTTGTATCTCTAGTACACCCCCCCCATATATATATATATATTGTGACGACCACGTAAAGTCGTCGACACACATATATATTTATTAATAAAATTAGAAAGTAATAAAGGTGAAATAAATTAGCTAATAAATTTTTTTTAAAAAAAGAAGGAAGGGAAAGAAAAAAATTGAAATTCTAATGTCAAAATTACTGTGGATTTTGTAATAGTAAGAGAAGGGGAGGGGGGCTGCATAAATAAAGAAATGCGTCTCTTTCTCTCTTGTAAGAAATGCTAGAAAGTTATTTTTGTTTATTGTGGGAGAGGGGAAGTGG
This sequence comes from Epiperipatus broadwayi, assembly GCA_028023455.1. Taxonomy (NCBI): domain Eukaryota; kingdom Metazoa; phylum Onychophora; class Udeonychophora; order Euonychophora; family Peripatidae; genus Epiperipatus; species Epiperipatus broadwayi. The sequence goes on from JAQFVV010012396.1 coordinate 10,939,812, forward strand.
ATACATAAAAAAAAAATGCGTTTCTTCTCTCTTTTAAAAAATATATTATAACAAATTAAAATAAATGTAAAACGTAAATGTGAAAGAAAAAAATGAATGAATTGTAAACTTTAAATAAAATAAATGTAATATGTGATATATAAAAAGAAACAATATGGCCGTAGGTGTGAAAGTCTGTTGGACAAATTAAATTCCACGGACAAAGAAATGTTATCAACGGAAGATCTTTGCCTGATCTGTTAAATTAATTGGGACTTACATTCCAGCCACTAATTAAATAAAGAAACATAATGATAAGAATTGGTTGGAAATCTAAGTCTTAATTTAAAAAATTTAAAAACAACGAACAAAGAAAGAGATTAATAAAATTACAATTTTTGTCTGGCATTGCTAGTAGAGACTTTAGAGAAGCAACAGCTAAAAAGAAAATGGAAGAAGTGCGTGGCTAGTGGCGTTAAAGGGACGTAGGTTCGGATTCGAGCCGTCTCATCACTGACTCGCAATGTAAGATCTTTGCCTGACCTGCTAGAGGGACCGCCGCTTCTGTAGCTGTCAATTGAAACTCAACCTAAAGAATCAATCAGAAAACTGGATAAAAATAACCCCACAAACGGAGGAAGTTAATGGAGAACCTAAGGAATCAACAAGCAAAACTGGAACGAAAATAACCCCACAATCTGAGGAAGTTAATCAAGAGCGCTCGGAAGAAATACCCATGGGACAATTACAACAAAGCCTAGGTAAAAGCATGCATGCATTTTCATTTGTCTAATATTTATAACTAAATATAAAATTAATGATTTGAGAAAAATAGAACTCTATCAACAGGACTTTAAGAACCTTTATATCTGATCTATTTGCATATATTTATTATAGCCATGTATTTATAAGTGTGTGTTTATTTTTATTATTATAATGTAATTTTTTATATAAAGTGTAAATATTATTATTAAACATATTTGTCATTAAATTTCGTATCCTTGCTTTATTCTCCTATCACCAAGCTACGACAGGGGGGAAACTGTAAGTAGTGATTAAAGGGGCATACTGATTTTTTTAAGATATTCATGTGCTGCTTGTTCGTGCGAAATCCCAATTCTAAAAAATAAATAGCAAGCGCTGGACATTCGTTAAGTTTCTTTGAAATAGTTTGCGTTGTTCAGCAGCCGAGGGTATCTTGGTCGGGAAAAATAACGCCAAGATAATATGTACGTATTGCCTTGGGGTTCGATCAAGGGTATAGATATGAAATTAAGTTTGTATCTGTATTAGCTCTCTGCTTGTATTGTAACGGCGTTGGTTAAAATAATAAATAAGATAATAAAGAATCTAAGTTGTAAACAATAAATGGATAGAAATAAAAGTTATGAAAAGAATAAATGGATATAATAAATAAGTATAATATAGAATAAAATAATCGAAATAAATATAGTTGAAGGTACAAATAAATAATCAACCGTACAAATAACCATTTCCGTTATAATATATATATATGATTCACTTAAATAAATAATCTGGTATGTGATCATTAATTATATATGCAGGATATATTAAATATTTGTAAAAAAAAAAAAATAGATATAACTGAAAAATTTTTTTTTTCCAATTTAAGTTTATTTTTTGCCCATAGAAGTAACCCAGATCTAAGATTTTATTCATTGTTGAATTTTCTATAAATATTTATAATTTATGTACATACAATTTATTTTTCACTTATCACCTAAGTATATAGAGATTTATATTATACATTAATGGATTAAGCAGAATAAATATACTATAAAATATTAATAACTGAGCATGCTTTACTTATGGAAATCAATTATTAGAATAAAAAAGAAATAAACATTATTTAACTATTGAAATTCCAGAGCAAGCTCAGTTCACTTTACTAATGATTCTAAACATTATTAGAATTAATAATGTATCAACTTCATTATTTTTCTTCTTCTTACAATGTTATTTATAATATATAATGCCAATTTTCTAAGGATGACTCTCATGACCAGAATAATTCTCATTAAAAAAACAGAATTAAGTTGAGAATTAGATATATATTGACAAATATGCTGCAAAAAATGTTTAGATTAACTAATCTTCATTTCACAGCAATAAGTGGATAACCAAAGAGGCTCTTCATGCACAATTTGATGCTCATCAGCCTGATTTATTCTATCCTTAGTATTAATTATTAACCTATTTGAATGCTGAGAAAATCTAAATTCAATATTAACATTTTGAGAAAGATTAAATTTTGAATATAATTGAGGAATCTGTTCTCATGCATTCTTTTAAAGTATAAGTTTTCAAGACTTAATGTTTTATAAGAATGTAAATTTAAGATAAATATAAAACAAAATGTTATTAATTATATTGAAAGATTTAAAAAACACAGATTATAATGAGAATTTGTTTTATGTATATATTTAAAGTTATTTTATATATATATAAAAATCAGAGCATAATAAAATTAAAATGACTAAAGAATGGATTTTATTGATTTATGTTATATTTAAAATTAAAATAAATTACTTTTAAATATTTTAATATTGAATATAGGGTTTTTCTATTTTAAATAGATTAACCATCAAACAATATATTTTATTATACAGGAGGGATCTGATTGTTCAGCCATTTATTATGGTAAAACTAAGGTAAGTTTGCCTATATATCTTATACAGCTTACTTGTTAATAATAATAAAAAAATTCTAAACTTAATTCTCAACTTAATTTTATTTTCTTTTGTCATGAAAATAATTCTGAACATGCCTTCAGAAAATTATCATCATATTTGATGAATCAAATGATAAAAAAAAAAGAGAGAGATAAATTAAGGAAACTTGGTACATTATTACTAACATTTTCAATCAGGGATTTCATAGTGCACAACTGATCATAGTCTAGAATTGTGATCCTTAAATAATTTTTTTTATTTATTTTAATAGTTGGTTCCATGAATCCAGTGTACTGCTTGAAAGTTTGCTTGACTGTCAATATTTTATTGTATAATTATTCTGTTTAATATACTGAAGTACATATGTTTTATTATTTATATTATATATACTGAGACAGTTTCATGCAATGAAAATAGAAATAATGCAACAAATATACAATTTGCTATCTAAACAACTTTTCTTAATTTTTTTTTCTCTATTTAAATCTTACATTAATTATATATAAAATTAGCAAATTTAAATGTTTTAAAACTATATTAAAATATGTTGATTGGTCATTCCACTTTAACTTTAATTACAGTTATTTTTTTTTTAAAAAAAAAAAAACATGTTTTGTTTTGTTTTAAATAAAAATTTATATAAAGTTATTAATTCTGAGATAAAATTAATTTTGATTAGTCAAGCATTGGTGGTCGAGAGCTCATTGACAGCTGCTTCACCTGCAGTTGTCCCGGGTTAGCAGGTTTGCTTCCTGGCTGATGCTATGACATATGAGTAAAAAAAAAATTAATTTTGATTATTTTAAACTGTATAACTTGTTATTGAAAAACAATAGTTAAAACATCAAAAGAATCAGACAATGTTATTTAAAAGAATTCTGGGGGGGGGGGGGGTAAGTCTATAAAAAAATGATCCAGTTGAAAAGACACTGACAATTTGTGGTGTAACAATTATAGCAAGAGTAGAAGCAGATGAAAAAATAGGAAAATTGTTGGCAAAATCACATACCAAATATCTAAATGATAAAGATATACCTGAGGTTGAAAGAATGCTTTACTAACATTAATATTTAAAAAGAATGATAAAAAGATATTAAAAATTATAGACCTATCAGTCTTTTATCAATTCTAATATAAAATTTGTATCAAAATAATTACAACTCATCTACATTGAACATTCAATTTTAATCAACCAAAGGAACAAGATGGATTTAAAAATGGTTTTAGCAAAGTGGATCACATTCAAGTAGTTAAGAGAAGTTATAGAAAAAACTAATAAATATGAATTGCCATTATACTTTGGATTGGTAGATTATGAAAAGGCATTTGTTTCTATAAGCATTTATGGTGATTAAAGCACTGGACTATTAAGATATAAACCCAGGATAGTCATATTCTAAAGACCTTATCAAAATGCAACAACAATGTTTAGATTACAGTGATACTAGGGTTTATGACAGAGTGACTCCATATCTCCAAAACCTTTTAGAGCAGTCTTGCAAAAAGTGTTTTGTGGATTAAAATGAGAAGCTAAGGGCATAAAAATAAATGGAAATTATTTAAACCATCTAGATTTCACAGATGATGTAATTATTTTTTTGCAAATAATGCTTCAGAACTTCAGGAAATGTTGCAAGAATGATCAGATAAAAGTAAGAAAGAAGAACTAAAGATAAATGCTAAAAAGACTAAAGTATTGTTCAATAAGTTTTCTCAAAAAAATTAAGATTGATAATGATGAATTAAAGAAGTTAACAACTACAAATACCTTGGCCAGATTATCAATACAGATGGAAATATAATGAATGAAATTAATCATAAAATTAATACTTGGATGGAGTACTTTTGATAGAAATAACTTAATATTAAAAGAAAATATGCCCATAATGTTCAAAAAGAAAGATTTTTAATAAATGTGACTTGGACACTTAACAGAAGAGTAATACAAAAACTACAGACCTCTCAACAAAGTATGGAGAGACATGTTAGGAGTAACAAGAAGGGAACAAAAACAAAATACATGTGTGAGTGCGCAAACAGCTGTTACTGACATCACTGAAAGCTGGTCTGGACATACAGCTAGAAGAAATAATAGTGGATGGACAGTTGAAATATTCAACTCAATTTCAAGAGATTGTAAAAGACCTAGAAAGAGACCATATATGAGATGGATAGGTTAAATAAATTATGCTGGATTGATGTGGAAAAGAAAAAAAAGGGATTAAACTTGGAGAGATGTACATCTTACAATGGATAGAAATAGAAGATCAGAATCCAGCAAGAGAGTTAGCAAAGCAGAATTTGTCATCCAAAGTTCCTGCATAATGAATGGATTAAAAAAAGTCACCTCTGTGTCAATTTCAAGTCCCTTTTTCTAAAGCCAGCATGATGAAATCCATACAAACAGAAAGAAAAAAAAGTTACAGAAGTTTCTAAATTTTTATTTTAAATAATTAGATATCACCGTGATTATTGCTATGTATAATATTTATCATAATTAGAAATCTTAATAAAAATCATGTTACTAGATAAATAAAAAATCCTTCAGATAGAAAATAGCTTTCAAATATATTTTAAACAAAAATGCTTTTTAATTAATAATTTATATTTTGTACTGCCATCTCCTAGAATTCGAACGTGGGACAAGCAATAGACTTACAGTCAATATTTTGGTAAAAATAATTTTAGAGCATTTCTCAGGTGGAATAATTATTTTTTTTATAATGAGTATATTTAGAAATTGAAGGATTCTATAGTCCATAAATATCAATGTTTCATTCTTAATCAAACTAGAACTTTCAATGCACTAAACAAAAAATAAAAACATCTGACCATTTTTGCAGTCTAGAATCCTGATTTTGATAATGGTAGCATGGATATCACCTATGGTACTGTTAAAATTAATGCAAATCATTTTAAAATTTAATTTCATATTATTTTTTTGTATTAACCAAAAGTTTATCAAAAAAATAAATTATAGGTTTCCATGTAAAAGCTATAATGGATTCACATATAGATGCATATTTTCTGAAATGTGACTCACAAAAGTGCAATCAACTTAAGTTGTAATATAATTGTGCTATTTAAATTTTTATTAAAATTTATTTCATATTTTAAAATTTACTCTTATTTACATTCTTGTATAGATTGATCATTTATATATATTATAACATTTTCTGTCTTGCTAGGGCTCTATACGCATTATAAAATGCACGAGTTGATCAAGTTATGTAAAAGAAAAAAAAATGTTTCATTTTTTTATTTAAAAAAAAAAGAACGTTTCATTATTATTCTAAAAACATAACTATCTTTCCTGATCAACTCGGCCTAAAATTCTTACGATTACAATTGTGAGCTGAATCAGCTTTTAATTTATAAATCAGGGCACCAGAGTCGATTAGCCTCACTGATTCTGCATCAAACATATCGTAACTCGTAGATTAAAAAGAAAAAATGTTTTCAAAATACGGTATTAGATTTTACCGTAACTAAAATTATTTTTTTAAAATATTAATTGTCCTGGAACTTATTAAACATATTGACAAAGATAAATGATATTTTTAAATCTCACTACACTAATATTAATAAATTTAATAATAGACATTAATAACTATTATTAATAACGTACAAGGAAAATTAATATTAGAAATATTTTTATTCTAACAGATTAAAATGTTTAAAGGAAATTATTAATTAAATAAATTGGAGAGAACATACACTAATCCAGATGTGAAACATTAATAAAAAAACATAACAAATAATTAATTAAAAAAGTTCTGGGGCAAACAAGTCTCTTGAACAATAACATGAAAGTCTATATCGGGATCCTATTTTAATTCATTTTTTTAGAAAGATTTGTCGACAATTTAGTCACAATTGGGAATAATAAAGTCATAGCTTACCAGTAAATTTAGTGAGGAAGTAGTAGATAACTATGCATAGTTTTTCTGGGTTAGAATGAGCTCATGACCATTAGTTTTAATTTGTTCTTGGTCATGATTCCAAGGCTAGTCGCAAAAGCTTTTCTGGTGTTCATCTTCAGTAACGATGTCAGCTAAAGCTCTGGTCTACTCCCGCATGAAGTATTAGTTCATCATGGAGTGGTCTTGGATTCTATAACCCTAGACCAGACAAAAGAATAACAGATAAGCCAAAGATGTTGCTCAAACTGGCCTCTTCCTTTTATACTCGAGGTCCAGTTTTCAGACTTCTGCGCATACCTTTTGTTTGTCAAAAATATACGTTAATAATCTTGTACATTCTTTATAAAATTTACATTATAAAGTTCTTTTTATCAAGTTTTTTGGCCATCTTTATTTAGCTAAAATATTTTTATTTTAGCTTATCTTTTTACATTTGGAATTGTTTTAATTTATCTGGATTAGTAATCTGCATGTCATTTATTCTCTCCAATTTTTATTTTTAATTAGACTAAAAAAAATGTGGACTAAAATTTAACTTTCATCGTACGTTTTATAAAAATAAATTATACAAACAAAAAAAATCTAAATTTACTTTTTAGCTTTTACCAAATGCTAATATGTATTTGTACCATATATAAATAAATGATACAACATATTATAATGGATATCTACCTTTTTTTATTATTTTACAATAATAATTTATAGATTATTATTATTATTATTATTATTATTATTATTATTATTATTATTATTATTATTATTGTTTCAAAAAAGGAACTTCATTGCATTAAATAGGTTTTACATCGAATACATTGTTTTCTCATAATTGAACATCAATTATATTGTTTATTTACATGGTAGTCATATCATTTAGATACATAATATTTGGGCATGAGATTGCCTACATCATGGGAGAGTTACAATTTTGAAAGGCTAAACAGTTATGGTTTCAGCATTAATTAACTATTTAAATCTTGAGTTTGGATTCTTTCCACATTGATTTTATGAATGTAATATTTGACATATCTAATTTAAAATTCTTCAATGGTTTGTCAAATATATTGTTTCCATCTTTTGCTGGGTTTGTGTTTGTAAAGGTATGAGAGTTTATTATTGACTCACTGCATCTATAGCATTGATTTCTTGTGTTGGCATTTAAATGAGGATTATGTTAATTACTATGATTTTATGCTAAAAAGTTGTCATTAGTGGGTTTGAATCAATAAAACATTCTGAAAAATGTGAAGGGGCAGCTTACTATAATGAGGAATCCCATGCCTGAAGATGGTGATGAAGTCTCTGGAGCATGCACAGAACCCCTCTTTCCTTAAGTGTTTAGCTGGGTCAATTTGTGATCCTGCATACATCTTGGTTTCAAGCAGACCAAGTATGTGTGGTTTCATGATTGTGATCCATTGTTTTAGTTTAATTTTTGAGAATGAATTTAATCCCCTTACATTAATTGCTGTAATTGTACCTTTCATTGTTGCTGTATGAAGCAGATGTGTGTGTGTTTATGGCTTGAGTAGGTTTCAACAATTGATCCGGTGCATCTACATAGATTAGACCAAATTCTTCATCAGTTGGATTACTTTGCTGTTGTGTTTGTATAGATATTCAAATTGATTATTATTATTATTATTATTATTATTTTTCTGAATATTCTTACCATACTTTTAAATATCTCATATAACATGTATATTTACGTATCCATTACAATATATATATATATATATATATATATATATATATATATATATATATATTGTGCCCATTCCAATTTAGACTGTGGCTAAATTGCAATAATGTGCATAAAATAAAAATAGAAAAAAATCATCATCACATTTTCTTGTATAAAAAGGGCAGCTGTAGGTCACCCAAGTTCAAACCTTACATGATCATGTCCCAAAAGCCTAGAACAGAAAGAGAGTGAGGAAAATATTTATACTCTTTGTTTGTTTTGTATTGATAAAAACCAAAAGAATAGTATGTACCTTGAATTATTCAATAGTTGTCTTTAAAAGTTAGGATTAGAACACATATAAACAGTTGTTTGTGGACACAAACAATTCGGTTAATCATTTTTCATATTTTGATTATTAACATTCTTCAAAATTGATCTATTCTTACTAAATTCTGCTATTCTTTCTATAACAATAATTTAAGACTAATAGTTTTAATAATTTAGTTTTGAATATTAAGTTATAGTTTGTAAAAAATCATTCAGATTATTTTTTATAGGCAGGTTTTTCTGAATGTCTGAATATCTGAGTGTGTGCTTGTATTTTACATAAATAAACTCACAGTTACACATATATTAAGAGAAAAAAATTCTGTTAAAATCATTTTGTGATTTCAAAGACTATATTGTTTGTAATGAGTTAATTAAACTTACAAGATTAGAATTTCAGTTGGCCAGTCTAGCTGACATGTTTTCTTCAGAGCTAATTTAAAAAAAAGATAAATTTTATGAGGCTAGATTTGAGAAAAAGGTGTGGGATTGCTATCATTAAGGTAATGGATTCCAGACCAGTTAATAAGTTAATTATCAAGAAATGTTAGTCTGGGTTTCTTACTAACAGTAATATTAAAACAGATGATCAGTTTTAAATTATATGGTTTAACTAATAAAAACCAGGTGTTTCTATCTGTATGGTTTATACAAAACTAAATGGTATAAAAGACTGACAATCACTTAGAGAGAAAAGAGAAATATTAAAATTGTTGAGAGAACAAGTTAAATTGGGGGAAAGAAATCAGACTGAATTGTTATCATTATATATATATATATATTTGTTTGGAAAGTTTCCTATGACCTAATGGCAGGCTAAGTACATATATGTTTCATCTGTGCTGGTCCAGCCATCTGGGAACCAATGCACATCTGAAGTCTGAGACAAAAGTATTATACACCTTGTGACTGATTGTGAAAAATAAGATAGAAAAAACTGATTGCTCACCTGTATTTCAAATCTAAAATGAAAATAAGTAGAATGCTGAAAAGTGTTAAACCATGCTATTTCATTTATGCCATTGACTGAGTTTAAACTCCAGCAAAATGATAAAATATATGAAAAACTGCAAATATCCTTAGACTATTAAAATAATCATGCTGAAAAGTAAGAAAGAAACAATTCCAGTGCCAAATGGTTCCTATGAAAGAAAGTGACTTCACCATCATCATCACAGTAAAAGAATTGCAAGCCTAAGCCAGGAAAAATAGGACTGTTCCAGTAAACCATTGAAATTAGTAATATACACATGTTACAAATTAGTGTATGTGGTTGCTGCCAAATTTAAAAACATTCAACAAGCTGAATTTGAAACCTTGGAAAATGCGTACCTCAAGAAAGTAAAAGAACTGGTAATATGAATTTTAATTATATATTTTCTCTTTTGATTATATCAATGACTATTAACAAAATTTTTAATAACACATTCTTTATCCCTTTTTTATCTCTGAACTTTAAAATCAAAATTGAGTAAAAAGAAGAGTTTCAATAATAATAGCTAGTGCTGTATTGATGATTTAATGTATGCTAAAATTATTATACGTATCCACTTATTGATGTATTTTATTTTGTGAAATGTATTATTGTGGGTCAATTCAAAATTATGTAATATGTTAAAAGGTTTTTTTGTTTAATAATATTTTATTCATAATCGGGATCCACACATACCTACATGTAGTAATATAATTATACTTGCCACAGGTGTAGTTGTGTAGCATGGATGTTGAGAATGATGGAGATGCTAGCTAGACTTGTTAAAATAATGATTAATGACCTCAATCACTTAGAGGGAGAGATAGAAAATTTAAAGCTTATTTCTGTAAATGCTTTCACTTCTCTAGAATCTGACTAACCTTTTTCTAATTAATTATTTTGTTCTAGATGTTACGTTTAAATTTATAAGATTACAAAAGTATGTGCATGCATAAATGTTTATATTTTTAAGGAAATATTTTTCTTGTGGATATAAATTTTTAGTGATTCACTATACAAATTGATGCTCCAACATTATACTATGATAGAAACATTGGATACTGTCATTAAAGGGAAAGGGGGAAAAGTTTAATATTATGAATATTGTGATTTAAATATAAATAACTCATCATTGTTATTCATATAAAGTTTCATATATTTTTTTAAATAGTATGTATATTTTAGTAGACCAGTAATAAAATGTTAATTTGTTTTATTAAAAGAGGCATTTATCTTTATTAAGAGTATTCGTTGCTTTATTAATTATAATCATTCATCATCACTGTTGAATATTAGTGGTTAAGTTCAAATTTAAATATAATAAAGTTAGGCAAATAATTAGAAATTTATAAAAGCTAAATTTTATGTGAGGCATTAGTTCTAAAGCTGTGGTTGGAAGTATCATTATCATCATCATGTTTTTAAATCAATGATCTAGATAAATGTGTTTAATGGTCATATATGAATAATGATTTTCACTGTATTTGTTTATAATTTGTGAGTCATTATAAGATAACAACCACCATTCTGATCATCCAACATCATTCTAGGATGAGTGAATTGCCACCATAAACCGATAGTGTTTGATATGAGCTAGCAAGACTTATGAGAATGTTGAAATGCATTTATGATATTAAAATCTAAGTGATAATTTTGTCTGATAAATTTTATATGCACAACTAAAGCATAAGGATGTTTTGTTTTTCTTAATGTTAATGCAAATGTGATATGGTCCTAAAATACCAAAATCCTATATCCGGTTATAAATAAGGTATCAACTGGGTTCAAACCAGGTACATTTGTAAGTAGGTATAGAATATAACTTTGTCTAGGTTTAGATAAGGCTAGTGGCACCCTGATAGACCATATTCACATAGTATTCACTTAATATTCACTTAGTATAAAACCAGATATAAAACTAGATAAAAGTGGTTAAAATTACCATTGGATTTATTTTGAGATGTTTTTATTATGGACTACCATTGTATACGTTACAATATATATATATATATTCAAAATCTGAAGATACTAAATTATATATACGAATAGAATATCTCAAGAAGTTTTCATAGTAAGTAGCAGAGGGTTTTTATATGGAAGTACAAAAGGTTTTTGATCAGACCAAACAATATTTTAAAATTGTTATGGGAGACTTTAATGCTAAAATTTGTAATCGAGTGAAATATAAAAATGCTGTAGATAAATTTGTTATGGGATAGAAATGAGAGATGACATAGACTTGTGAAGTTTTCAGAAAAGAAAAACTTTATATTATGAATTCTTTTTTGAGAAAAATAAATGGAAATAAATCGGAAGCATCCAAATGAAGTTACAGCAGAATTGGATTATATTTTGACTAACAAAAATACATATTTCAAGATTGCAATGTTCTTAATAAATTCAATCCAGGAAGTGATTATTGATTGGTCAGATGAAATATACATGTTAATACAAAACTAAAGAGATAAAAATTATTAAGAAAAACTAATATTTCCATTTGATATTCCTAATATTCAGAAACATTCTAATAAATTTAAATTAGAATTTGAATTGTTTTCAAATATTAACAGATTTTGATTATGATTCAGATTTGAATGAAATCAATAGCAAAATAACTGATATACTTTTAAAAACTGCAACAAAGATATGAAGAAAATAAGGAACACCCAAATATATAAAAATGAAGGATTGAATATTTCTAATTTTATAAAAATGGTGTGGAAAAAAATTGATAATGATATAAGAAAGTATAATTGTGAACTAGCATGAAGAGCTATAGAAGAGCATAAAACTCGTAAAGAGTATACAAAACAACATTTTGGTATTAATAGGAAACTTATTTCTGCATTAAAAAAACATGGAACTATTATTTAAAAAAAGGAATGACCTCATGAAATATGTAGAAGAGTTCTTTAAAAAAATATAATAATAAAGAACAAGGAAAAGTACCCCTACAACTAATATATCTTTTGAATTACCCAGGATTTTGAATGAAGAAATGAGACAGGCAATAAAATTTATGAAAAATAAAAAAGCCTCAGATAATGTTATAATCAATATTTTAAAAGAATCAGGTGAAAAAATAGAATTTTTTTTGGCAAAGTTATATACCAAATTGTTAAATAGTAAAGATATATCAAATGATTGGAAAAATGCAGATTAATATTTAAAAAGGCTGATAAAGAAGATATTAGAAATTACAGACACATCAGTCTGTTATCAGTTTTACACAACCAAAAGAACAAGATGGATTTAAAATTGGTTTTAGTACATTGGATTATATCCAAGTATTGAGAAAAGTTATAAAAAAGGCCAATAAATATAAGTTGCCATTATGCTTTGGATTTATAGATTATCAAAAGGCATTTGACTCTATAAACATTTCTTTAGTGACTAAAGCATTGGATCATCAAAGTATACATCCCAGAATATTTTCATATTCTAAAGAATATTTATAAAAATGCTACAGCAATAATTAGATTACATAATGATACTAGGAAGATTAACAATGAGAAGAATGTGAGATAGAAAGATTCCATATCTCTGAAACTTTTTATAGCAGTACTGCAAGAAGTATTTTGTGGATTAAAATGGGAAGCTAAAGGAAAAAGAGTAAATGGAGATTATTTAAGTTATCTAGATTTTGCACATAAATAATGCTTCAAACCTTTAGGAAATGTTGCAAAAGTTATCAGATAAAAAAAAAAAATAGGACTAAAGGTAAATGTTAAAAAGATAAAAGTAATGTTCAATAGATTTCCTCAAAAGATAAAAATAAAAACTAATAATGATGGGTTAGAAGAAGTTAACAACTACAAATACCTCAGTCAGATTATTACTACAGATGGAAACATAATGGATTAAATTAATCATGGGATTAAACTTGGTTAGAGAGCTTAAAAGGAAATATGCCTATGTATTTGAAAAGAAATATTTTAAATGTTTTTTTACCAGTTCTTACTTATGGATCTGAGACTTGGATACTTAACAGAAGAGCGATTCAAAGATTTCAGATCACTCAAAGATGTAAGGAAAGATGCATGTTAAAAGTAGCAAGAAAAGATCGAAAGCAAAATACATGGGTAAGATAATACAAGGTCTCTACAGGTAATTTTGAATAGGTAGTTAGTTGAGAGAAAAAAAAAATTGTTTTTGCACTAAAGCAAAAAAATGATGTTACCTTATTAAAAGAAGAGAAAGGTGATAGTTTTGCATTGTTAAATAATAGTGATTTTAAGAATAAAGTTTCTTTAGAATTAAATAATGGGAAGTATGTTATTTTAAATTCTGATCCTAGTAAGAACATAAAATAACTTAACTGAAATTATGAAAATTATGGTAAATACATTTTTTTAAAGATAGATCTATTTATTTAAATTGTTATCCTATTGATTTTTTGGCTCCTAAGGTTTTCTTCAATTTGAAATCTCATAAAGATAATTTTCCTTTAAGATATATTTTTGACTTTACTGGGGGGATTGTTGATAAATTTTCAAAATTTCCAATAATGTTTTTTAAGAATTATATAGATTTAGGTCAATTTTGGGTATTTTCTTCATTTGAGGCACATGAAAAAATTAATGGATTTGTTTTAGAAAATAAATGTGTTTTTGGTAGTTTAGATATTGAAAACATGTATCAATCAGTTAATAGAAAAAAGGCATTGATGTGTTTCTTACTGTTTTAAAAAAATTATGGTTCTCTTTAATTAGCCACTGTACATTGCTTGAGTGGCACTGTTTCTGTGCAAAAATGTTTTAATATAACGTTTCCGGGCCGGACTTTTCATTTAAAAATGTGTGTTATTTTTCTAATAGTAAATGAAATATTTAAACAAAAATTTTACAAAAAACTACTTGATTAACAAACAAATCAGCCCAAATTTAATTAAATTGCATTAAATTAAAATTCAGCATGTAGCAGGAATGTGCGGGGGGGGGGGCAATGATTTTGATAATCCGGAGGATCAGCCAAAAGATGCATTATTCTGATCATTTTCAAAACAATGTGCAAACTCAGACAAGTTTATGTTATTCATAGTATTTTACATTAAACGTCAAAAACAAAACACTTCTTTTTATTTAAGAATGTACATTATTCTTCTAATAGTTAATGAAACATTTAAACAAACAAAAAAAAAACCCACTTGATTAACAAACTAATCAGCCCAAATTAAATTAAATTCCATGAAAATTAAATTTCAGTGTGTATTCCTGGAATGTGCGGGGGATGGGGGTGATGATGGTTTTGCTGATCCTTTGGATCAGCCAAAAAATGCATTACTCTGATAAAACCAAGCTTATGATTTGTCTCATAGCTATTCTTGCACAAATATGCCATTCATGTGTCTTTTGGGGAATGGTGTTTGGCCCTATCCTTTTGAAATTGTTTTCACCTTCCAAGCTGTGTAGGAAAACACGGAGATGGGATTACAATTATTAGTATGTAATAGTACATCAGCTAGGATGTAAGACCATTACTTCAAATGCACATTAAAAGAGTTATGGCCAGTTGAATTACATACACCCTCACATCATACGGTAGTGATCTGTGAAGTGTGTGCTACTTGAATAGTATCATGAAGCACATCAGTGGGCTGTAATATTTGTGTGCAATGTCATCTAGGTCTGCTAACAGCTAATATGAACAGAACTGTTCTATATGCTGTAAGTTTGGCCACATAAATAGCATATTTCTGTGTTGTGCAAAAAACAGCGCCACCAAAGGATGTACAGTGGCTAATTAAAGAGTACCTTTGAATATTTTTCTGCAGATAGCTTAAAGTTATTCATGATTTGCTATTGTTATTAGAGGATTCTACATATTTTGTGTGTAATGATGCATTTTATAAAATTAAAGAGGGATGGGTTATTGGATTATGTTATTTCTCCTTTAATATGCTCTATGTATATTGATTTTTTAGAGAGTAGTGTTATTAATACTTTGTCTGGTTCTTTAAAATTATTTGTTAGATATGTAGATGATTGTTTTATACAGGAAGATAAATTGAAGGACTTTTTTTTGATAGACTGGATGCTTTTGATTCTAATATTAAATTTACTATTGAGGTGGGATACATTTAAATTTGATGTTAAAATTTTTAGATGTAAGTGTTGATAAAGTTGATTATGTTTTATTTTGTAGTCATTTTATTAAAGCAAAAAAAATAAAAAATATGGTAAGATCAAATACACCTTTACCCCGCATAGCGATGGCAATTGGTCCTCCAAAACTCATCATTAAGCAAGAATATCATTTACAGAATACGTATTTATAATGGGAATCTATGGGACAAAAATTGGTTGGTTCCAAGCTCAAAGATTTTCTTGATTTTTTTAATGGCAATGATGACTAAATATGGTATCTAAAAGAAAAGTTTTATATCACCAGAAAAAAATGCATATTTTCACTATTTAAAAAGTATAGTACTGCAAAAAGAAAGAGAAAGTGAAACTAAATTTGAATTTAAGAGTTTTTATATTCTTCCGCAGAAGTTTTTCATCGTAATGGGAAAAAAATCCATACTGAACTGCATTTTTTTAAAAATTGTATTACAGTACTGTACATTTATGTTTATTACTTATGTGAAATTATTCAAATTAAAAAAACAATGTTTAATTATAAATTATTTAATTGAACATAAAGACTTATTACCATACTACAGAGTAACAAAAGGCTTAATGCTATCATAAATCAGTCAACTTTAGAAAAAAAAAATCAACTCATTTTAAAAGAAAAAAAAATTTCTAAAACATATGCTAAGCTTATTTTTCTTACTGTATATTTTTAATAATGTAATAGTGCCTCCCCGCCCCCCACTCGTGTAGAAAAATTATTCATTAACACTTATTTTAAATGCAATCTGTTTTTCTTTTTAATTTTTTTTCCAAATTCAACATTCTCATTTTAAAATGTTGTATTTCTTTTGATTTGAAACCACTTGGGTGTACGTAATGAAGGAACACATACACGCAATTTAATATTAGTATTTAGTGTTTTTCTGAAAGTTTGTGATGATGATATTTTAGTTGTACTGTTTTCATCATCTAATATAAGTGTTGAATGTCTAGAAAAATTAAACCTTATTTAAATAATCTAAGTACTGTACATTATATTTAAATAAAGTTTAATTTTTCTAGACATTCAACACTTATATGTATACAGTATTATAGATTCAGTAATTATATATATATATATATATATATATATATATATATATATATATATATATATATATATATATTAAGTTTATACATTTTATAATCAAAATACTGAATGCAGCACTAACATTGTGCTTTATGAATAAAACATTGTATGTGCAAAGTCATTACTTGTATAGGTATTACAGTAATGTACTTTTGCTTTTGGGTAAAATGTATTTAAAATACCTATTCTCTGATGTAATCAGTAATGCAAAATTCAAGATGGCTACCAAAAAAAATTAAAAAAATTTTTTTTCCTGATTGTTATAGTGAATAATCGATTGTAAATTGAAGTAGTGGGTACAAATTGATGATGATAGCTATTGTGAAATATTACTAAGTAGCCAATTGCTAAGTGGGGTAAAGGTATAGTTATCAACCTTTTACTCATAAGAAACTTTCTTTATTGAGTTTTGTTATAGGAATAGAAGACTTAATAATTTTGAAAATAACAGTTATATTCAGAGGAGTCAATTTGCTTCTGACTATATTAAGTTAGGATATAATTATGAATTTATTAAAAATACTATATTTAATAAAAATATCTATAAATTGGTTAATAATAAAGATTTAATTGATAGTATGAATAGAGTTTATTTCTTTGCTCTATAAAGCATCAATTAGTAAATTGTTTTATAAGAATAGTGTTTTATTGTGTGGGATGAAAATGACCTGGAAGAAATGTCTGAATTTAAATTCAGTACTAAGTAACTCAAACAGTCAATTGATTACAAATATATTCCTGGGTAGTTTATAAGATACTTTGTAGTTGTCATAAATGTATATAGATCAGAGAAAATTAAGTCTTAATGAAAGAGTTAAAACTCATAAGGGTAGAGTTAAAATAGATATCATAACTCAGCTTTGTATATCCATGAACTGAATACAGGTCATAAAATATTATTTGACAATGCAGAGATTATCTTTTATGAAAAAAGTGAATTGAAAAGAAGAGTAAAAAAAAACTTTGATAATAACATTTTTTGAATTTGAGGCCATCAATTTCATGAAGACATCCTTTGATGTAAAAGGAAGTTGGTTGTTGAAGTGAATGATGGAAGACTATTTTATTTATATATTCTCCTAATAAAAAATATGGATATCAATACCATATATTTCAAATGATCAAGTAAATTTTATAAGGAGAATTTATAAAGGTATATGTGACATTGTATTTTACCCACCTCCTGCATTAAACAAATTAATAAATAACTCTAAAGATAAAATCTCATTTATAAATAAAAATTGCATAATTTATAAATGGATATGTAGGTGTGGTAGCGGATATATAGGGGAATCAAGATGCACATTAGAAAAAATAACCAAAGAGCATTTGTTGTTATTAAAATTGATTCAGAAAATGAAACAAAATTGCAAATTAAATAATAATGTTTCAATATCCATTTTTTACAAACATAATAAGTCATTTATTTATGGTTTTAACTTTAATTATAATAATGTAAAAAATATTGCAAATTGGAAAAAATAACAACAAAAGGAAAATAAAGAAAGCTATGCTAATATACAAATACAAATAAAACTTAATTAACAGACAGGCAACAAACGTTAAGACCACAGAATTGTGGGAAGATTAGCATTTCAAAGTGTTAGTTGATAAAGACTACAATCCTAAGTGAATACAATTTTTAAGTTATACTTTACATATATCTAATTACTGTATTTGTAAATATTAAATTATAAGATTACATATATTGATTTGAAGAAATACAGACATCGAATTATAATATTATTACATATGTATATTGTACATTTAGTTGAATTTCACTTGAGAAGATCTATTAATAGATGAAATCATGGTTGTGTAAGAATTTATAGTAAAATTTTGTTGATTTGGCTAGTGTTATATGAATTTCTATTTTATTTTTAATTGCTAATATAGTGTTAGGCAGTATTTAATTTTTAATATTAATAATGTATAGAATAGATAAAAGATGGTCACAAGTTTTAATACAACAAAATTATTTAAATAAAAAATATTAGCGAATTCTAAATGATTTGAATATAACATAAATGAACATTTTATTATAAACATACAAATGTGTAAATAAATAAAAAATATTTGCAATACAATTTCTTGTTTAAAACTATGGTTGAAACTAAGTAATAACAATAATAAAATGTTTATAAATCTAACATTATGTATAAAAAAAGATTAATGAATTTATCAAAAATAAAATTCTCATTCAGATTTCTTTGGTTTTCAATTGACCTTAAACGTAAAAAAAATAAAGTATGTTTTGTTTTACCACATCTCTTTTGAACAGTTAAATAAAAAACTTGTATTTTCTTCTCCACACACAGGAGATTATTTCTGAATTATTTCGGCTATATTTTATTAGATATTGCAGTAAACAAGTCGGTTTTGTTTTCTTCCTTGAACAATTATTTTACTTTTCTTTTGAAATATAAAACTGATAGCAGTTTTAGTAATTACTTAAACTTTGATTATCCAACATAAAAATTCAATTCTTGCAGTCCTCTTCGACTTTAAGTATTTTAAGTTTTTCTTCATATTTTATATAACTTCCATCGATTATATCTATAGATGAGAAAAGACATTTAAAGATACTTCTGGTCTTCTGATAAGTTCAATAGGTTTAAGGGAGACTTCCAAAAGATTTCTATCTAGGCAAGTTTCATCCTGGCATATCGTTCCAATTAGTATATTTGTTTAAACCTAATGCTCTATTCTTAACTTTCCAATAACACAGTAAATTTTGTTCACAACACTATGACTTTGTGGTCAATAACTACTTTGTACATAAATATTGCTCACCCCTCCTTGTTTCTACTTGAATTTTTATATATATAAATTTTCTACTTGAATTGCTGACTATTTATTATGGTTTTCACTGGACTTAGTTGGCAACTGCTTTCTCCCAGAAGTCTATCTGATTTGTTTTTTCAAGCTAAGACACAATAAAATCAAACATCAAGTACCTACTTTTTTTAAAAAATTTTAATTCTATTACATCTGTTTGTTTTTCAAGAGTTAATTATAACTTATTATGTTAATTATTATTGATTAATTTACAAATCTAAATACATAGATTTAAGAACAAAATAATCCTATTATAAAGCAAAATATGACTGAATTTTTATATTTTCATCTTTTTTCCTACTAAGTATTATATTAAGCCAACAAACATCACATGATCACCATTTCTTATGCTTGCTTATAACTGTTATTAAAACTGAGTGGCAATACTATATGGAGGGTTTTGTCTGTTTTCAGTATTATATTATTTAACACTTATTTTAATAAAGAAAATGCTCATTTACGTTGTAGGGCTACTGTTATTTAATCTTAGATGTTCGATTTAAAATAATTTATAGTATTACCAAACTATTAATTAATAGTCCTATTTAATTTTTATTTTAAAATAATTAAATATCTGTATTTTGACTGTGTTCATTTCTAGTCATTTTTAAGCTTTAAATATATATATATGCGTACACATACTACTTTGAGTATTATGAGATTAATCCACATCAGTATATTTGTTGTTTTTTTTTTTTTTAAAAATCATTATCATTTCCAAACATTAATGATCCATCGCAGAATGAGTCTCTAATCCAGTGCTTATTTTTTCTTTCTTTTCACACCATTCTAGAAAACTTATTTTGTCATCCATCCATCTCACAAGTTACTTCTTTCTAAGGCTTTTAGACAATCTCTTGGCATCCCAATTAAAAATTTCTAACTGTGCATCTAACATTATTTTTTCTAGAAATATATCTATTTCAGCTTCTTAATTCTTTCTACGACATCAGTGATATTTAATTCTTTTCTGATCCATGAATTTTGTTTTTGATTCTTCTTTATTCTTCCCATTGTATATATCTCATTATTTATTGTAGAATTTGAAGCCCCTATATTGTTTTTCCAATAAATATATCCAAGTTTCATATTCATAAGTTAGCACTGGTAAAAAAACATTTATTTAAAAACCTTCCCTTTCAAACACAAATCATATTTCTTTTT
Source organism: Epiperipatus broadwayi (assembly GCA_028023455.1). NCBI lineage: Eukaryota > Metazoa > Onychophora > Udeonychophora > Euonychophora > Peripatidae > Epiperipatus > Epiperipatus broadwayi. Next base: position 10,960,599 of record JAQFVV010012396.1, read on the forward strand.
AATGTTATTTCTATCAAAAACATTCTATCAATTATACTTTCATTTGTATTAACAATCTAATCAATATATCTATATTTATATTTTATTTAAATAGAATTTTAGAAATAGTAATAACAAGGAAAAAAATAAATAAAACGAACATTATGTAAAGTGTAATATGGTTAATTAAAATCAAGATTACTCAAATGAAAAAAAAAAGTTTGATTCGTTGTAAAACTAAAATTTGTTATGTATTGACGTACAGTTAAAGAATAGTTAATTAATCTCCGCAATAAACAAATAATTAATTAGCATGTGAAAGAAATGATCTTCCTTTAATTACTTTAACCTAATTGTTTTTCTTCAGTAAATGAATTTTAGTAAAAACGGATATATATATAGTTATTTTATTCAATAGTTTATTATAAAAAAATTAGCTCAAACAAAACTCAAAAACTCTAGTTGAATCAAAATAGTAATATTAATTACACCTGAAGGTGTTTACTACCTGTCATTTCGCATGTTTAAAATTTCATGATACATTAACAATATTAATATTATAATTAAGCATGCTATCTTGTATTTAATAGCAGTTTGTGTGTTTTATGAATTCTTGCACGCAACCAATTATGACAGGAAATTTTAAAAACAGATCAGCTTATATATTATGTATATGCGTGCGGCCATATATCGCAAATTCTAAATTATAGACATAATTACTCTCATCCTTAGTATTTTTTTAATAGTGTCATAAGATGCTATTTTCTGAACAACTAGTTTTTATTTCTTGAACAACTGCTTTCTTTACTATTTGATGAACTTATTGAATTATTTTTTTTTATAATCTTTATTGCAGGTATATGCACATGTACGACTGCTTCTGAAGATTTCATTTTAGGTTAACATTCGTTTTATTTTATTCAAAATACAAAGAAATAATTTTATTTTTTTATTCCAATAAAATATCACTTATAAAAAACAGATGTAATGAATATCAATTTATTATAGTTGACAAATATTCCAGTTTTTACTTATAATAGAATAAGTTTTTAAAAATATGTTATAACAGGTGCATTAGAATGATACATTTTAAATAAATAACTTTCTTTTGCTTGTAGTATTTATTTATCACATATGATATTTTATCAGTTGTTGAGAATATATAAAAAAAATATCAATGAAGAATCTAATGATGAATGTAAAATGAATGAAGAATATAAAATAATACTTACATTGATATTATAAATTAGTTGAACATGGATTCAGAAGTCACAGACATAAATAATATGGATGTGAAAGCAATGAATTAAAATAATGTGGATGCAGAATTTATGGATTGAAATACACCTGGGTCTCTTTTTATGCGGACTTATTAAACACGATTTTGAAGTTATGCGATTCGTGTTTGACCGGAAGTCGAACTCCGATAATGCACTATTACTTTAAATAATAAATTTTGTGCACTTACATTATATTGAAAGTAATAGCACATTATTGGAATTCGACTTTCACCTTAGTAATTTCAATATTTTCAGTGCTTTATAATAGTAATATTTTATGCAATAATGAAATTAAAATCATGATTTCCACATTTTATGTATACACACATTAAATTTTACAAGATTATAATGTAAATTTGTTCAAACATTATGCGTGTTAATTTTGCATTTTAAATCACATTCTGTTTTTGCTTTTTAAAAAAGAACATAATCAATTATTAATCATTTAGTGTCCACAAGTTTATTTTTAAAAGGTGGTAATAATAGCAGTGGGCACAATTAAATTTGACAATTAAAATCTGATTTTTAATTGTAATTAACAATTTAAAAATTACTTACGATGACTTGAAATTAAAGTGAAATTTGATTTTTAAATGGAATTGAAAATTAAAAAATTAAAGACAAAAATAAGAATTTAATTTTTAGTTGTTAGTTTCATAAACAATTAATAAAATCATCGTCTCAAAGATTAATTACTAATTACATTGTCACCAGAAAACCATTGCCACAACATGAATGTGAAGTTGGCGCTAGTTGTTTGCAAACGAATGGGTTTTTCAGCAAATAGCTATAATAATTAAAACGTGTATAAAAATGTAAATTACTGTACTGTAAATTATGCATAAAAATATATTATTTTGAATAAAATTAAATATTATAGCTAAAAAAAGTTTGTCTTGTATCAATTTTTTTCAAATTTGAAATTTTTTATTAGTCACATTTTATTTCCTTATTTTTTTTTGCGCGAATTTTAAAGTAATTTTACGTTGGTGCTTTGCTTTTACGCAAATTTTGAAAAATCACAGACTGCATCCTCCCTTTTTCAATGTAAGTTACATCTATTTTTGTGTGATTTCATTTGCACGTGTTTTCTGAGGAATCTATCTATCGCGTAAAACGAGACCCAGGTGTAATATAGACATGGGTAAAAATAACATAACTGCAGAAGCCATAGATGAATGTAATGTGAATGTGGAAGTCACGAATAAAGAGAAAGTTAAATAAAGACTGCACAAGATTATACAATCTGTGTAGAGAAACCCAAGTACAATGAAATAATTCATGAAAAAAGTTTCATGATTTTTATGACATCAAGAAGATTCACAAGTTAATCAAATATAAGAAATCACAAAACCTGTGACTTCATTATATAGAACAGAAAGATTCTTGATATTATTAAGAATTCATATAATGCATTGAATTTATGACATGGAAGGAATGAAGTATCATAAATATTGCAAAGGATCAATAAATATTCATATTTTCATTCATTGAAAAACAATTCATCCACAAGCAAAGTGAATATTTCAGATCTATATAATATTCTTTACATTTGATATAAATTAGTTATAGGAAATATTGTCAAAGCTCATATAATACTCAAAGTATATATATTATAATTAAAACTTTTTTTTGAATGGAAAAATGAGAAACACACCACATATTTTTTTTTTTTTTAAATTCTGGTCAAGACAAAATCAAAAGATCAACAAATATAATTATATTTGTAGGGTAGTTAGTTAAATAATTGTAAAGCTACTATTCCTTAAGTGCTGGAAATTAACCTCCAATCATGTACTGTTACACTATTATAAATCTCCATGCATTCACCTGTCAGTAAGATAGCTTAGAGCATATTTGTATGTACAACAATTTTATTGACCGTGCTTATATCAGGGTTTGAATCTATTGTGTGCCTGATATTGTAATCAACAACTGAATTGTACAAATTTAATTAACTATCACAGAAGAAAGACAGAATCCCATTTTTAACTATCTGCAATTAGACACATTAATTGTGAAAAAAATGTAAATCTAATATTATTAAGTGCTGAAAATCTGTAATTGTGCAGAAGGAAATTAACCTCCAATCACGTTCTGTTTTGTAACTATTATAAATCACTTAAGCTTGGAGTGTATTTATATGTATATGATCTCTTAATGACCATGCTTATATTAAGGTTTGAATCTATTGTGTACCTGATCTTGTAATTGACAATTGAATTGTACAAATTTAATTAACAATCATAGGAGAAAGTCAGAGTCTCATTTTTAACCATCTGTGATTAGGCATATATTATGAAAAAATGTAAATCTACTAATATTAAATGCTAAAAATCTGTAATTGTGCAGAAAGAAATTCAACTCCGATCATGTGCTGTTTCGTAACTATTATAAATCTCCACACACTCACCTGTCTGTAAAAGCTTAAATGAATCACTTAAGATTAGAGAATTTTCATATGTACACTGACTCTTACTAGCCATGCTTATACCATAGCTTGAATCTATTGTAAGCTTGATATTGTAATCAACAATTTAATTATACAAATTTAATTATTTAATTGTCAATTACAATATCATGCACACAAAGATTCAAACCTTGATATAACTATCAGTAAGAATTGGTGTATTTATGAGTATGCACTAAACTTAAGTGATTCACTTAAGCTTTTAAAACTTTTAATGACAGGTCAGTGTGCTGAGATTTGTGATCAGAGGTAAATTTTCTTCTACACAATTACAGATTTTCAGTGCTTAATAATAGAAGATTTACATTTATTCATCATTTATATACAATTAACTACAGATGGTTAAAAATAAGACTCTGTTTTTCTAATGTAATAGATTAACTAAACTTGTACAATTCAATTGTTAATCACAATGTCAGGTGCATAATAGATTAAAATCTTGATATAAACACAGTCAGTAAGAGTCAGTGTACATATGAATATTCTCTAAGCATAAGTAATTCACTTAGCTTTTAAAACTATTACTGATGGGTAAGTGCATTGAGATTATAATAGTTACAGAACAGTGCATGATTAAAGGTTAATTTCATTCTGCACAATGAAATAATATTTGTACATAATTTTAATTTGAAAAAGAAAGCAAATCTTTAAATATTTTTTGAATGCATTATTCTAGAAAGCATGTGGAATGAAGTTGAACTAATGTCACTAGGCTAGTTATTATTCTCGTAAACGATATTATGTTGTCAGTATTAAGAAAAATAAAAAGCTATTTTTAGCATATTATCCTTCTTGTCATCTATTCAAGGATAGACAATGCATCTTGAAATGTAATCAGCATTGTGAAATGAAGTTCTGATGGAATAATTCTAAATAAAATAATTGTCAGTTTGACCATCACCAACAATTTTGGTTCTGTATAATTTTGGTTAAAGTGCAAAGTAAAGTATGCCAGTAATATTAATTAGTAAGATGTCATGTTACGTTATGACTAAATATTTCATTGAAGTTCTAATATTAGTCATTGTTACCTATTTAGATAGATGATGCATCATAAAACATAACCAGCATTTAGAAATTAGACTATGAACAATAATTCTAATTAGTTCTGTTATAGTACATCAGGTTAATATAATTTTTTTTTGTATGTACTACATTTTAATGAGTCATAATTCAATTAAGATGATCCACATCCAAAATAGTAGAGTTAAAATAATGACTATAAAATTATGACTTTAAAAAAAAATCATAACTACTAAAATATATTTAATATACATTATATTTATCCATATGTTAATGTTTATGTTAAATAATATTTTAGTAAATGATTCCCCCCACCACCAATTTTAAACTTTTTTCTTCTTCTATTTATTTATAGATATTTAGTGCTTATTATATATTTTTAATTCACTAATGGGTTAAATTTTGTAACATAAAAACCATTATATCATTTTTTATATGAGATTCGTAATTTATGCAAAATTTTGAGAAACCAATTGACTTCACTGTCTGAAGTAAAGTTATAATGAGAAGCTATAGTCCAAAGAGGAAATGCCACCCTAGATGAAATATTTTGTCAAGGGATGTATGGAAAGCCTAAATATTTTTAGCCAGTGCTATATATATATAAATCCATTTTAGTTTACTTATTTAACTGTATAATTTGATATAACAGAGTGAGATTGATCAATGTAATCTTTATCACCACTGACCATCATCTCCACAGAGTTATACATCACATCATTAAGTAAATTAGAGGCTAATAAATATTTGACATAACAATGTGAAATTTTTTTAACATTACATATGTAGCAACCCAAACGTGGGACTGGATAAATGACCAATAATGCTACACACACACACAACATTCACTTTCATATCATAGGAGTATATACGACTTACATATATATTAAAGACATCTGCACTGTATCTATATATACAAATGGGTGTTTAAGTATGTATATCATACAGTAGTCAACATTATCCATAGATTTCAGGCATCCATGGGATAATGAAGGACTTGCAGCAAAAATGGCATAGATACAGAGATCCATTATTTTATATTCTCACATAGTATATAAAATTTATGCATTAGTTGTTACTAAAAATTTCTTTATATAAGTGTGCATACATATATATAATTTTGATAGTGATTTTTCTGCAACCTGCATTGTTAAATAGATACGCTATTAATAAATAACATTGATTAAACTTTTGCCATAAAAAAAGTTTGGACAAAATATCTTGACAATCATTCTACTTACTATGATGCACTAATGTAAAGACATTACAATATATATACTATTTATCTTTCAAAAGAAAATTTTATTCACAAACCATAAGAATCATTTACAAAATATATACTATTTATGTACACATGTATATTAAATACTCATGAATACTGATATGCAAAAAAAAAAGCTGCTACATATATACTGTATATATATAAGCAATTATTTAAGTTTTTTCAATCTTATCAAATATAACGTTGAAACTTTTTTAAAAATATAAATATTTAGTAATGATTCATTTTTATATTAAACATAAAAAAATCATTAAAACTGGAGTAAATGATCAAAATTTATATGTAGAAAGTAATCATTTTTCAAAATATTTTATTTCATCACAATAAATATAAATAAAAATTTTGCTAAATTTTAAATATATATATATAAGAAATATATGTTTAAGTACTTATATTTAAAATCCCATAATATACTTCATTATCATTTCAACTACTTCAACTGATGGTTTTCTTTTTCGGTAGTTGGGGAATATCTGTCCTGCCACTGCTAGAGACGTCATTTCTGCAAAAATTGCAGAAATATTCAGAGTAGGGGCACAAAAGCAGACAACACAAAGTTCCAGCCGCTAGATGGCGCTGTTCACCATGCGTACACAGAAACATTATGCCAAGTAGCAGCCAGCACTACTGCCTGCTTGGAGCCGCTGTTAGCCATAGGTAAACCGATCCAGCTTTCATCATCTACTAAACAGCAAGTAACCAGCAATCTAGCCCACTAGGTGGCGCTGTTTCTCCACGCTATGCGCGGAAAAACGGCACCGTTTAGAAGCGATATTTACACTCGCTTGCTAGTTCGGGTTTATATCCACGTTCTTAAAACAAACATAGCGTGTAATGTGAAGGTGTGAATAATATAGAAAACCATAACTATTTAAATCTGCTTTAAAATTTAATATTCTTACATTGAGTTTCACTCTCTGATAAATCTATGTATTTTTAAATTATTTTATTTTAAAAATCGATCTTTTTTTTTCTGTAAAAATGTTTTTTATTTTTTTAAAAAAGTAATTTTTACGACTTCTGTTTTACTTCAATCTTTCAAAACTGCTAAAAATCGTTCTTTCTGATCTTCGTTATTTTGAAAAGTAATTGTTTGTAAAACTTTTTTTTTTATACTTTAAAATAATATTTCAAGCAACTTTTAAAATAATACAAATTACATTTCTGTTTATAGATCTTTTATTTCGCAAACGTGTTATTTTAAAAAGATAAATTTGCGTTTTGTTACGTGCGCGAACAATAATTCGAAGATCTCTTACACAATAAATATTTTTAAATTACTGGAGAGAAAACAAATAAAACTTTCCTTTAAATATATTAAAAGATCTATTCAGTTCAAAAATAAATTTATTAAAATTAATATATGTGCAAGCAATAAAACATCAAACAGATTGTAGTGTGTGGTGATTTATTCAGTGTAAAAATCAACATGTTATTTTAAAATGATTGTAAAAGTAATGTTACTTATTTATAAGAGCTTAACAATGAGTTAATTTGTTCCATAATTACGCTGTTACAAGTTTTTTTAATTTTGATTAAAGTAAAACAAGATCATCATCATCAACTATTATCAATCCACTGCAGGATGAACATCCCTCCAAGTTTAATCCATCTCAGATCTTTAGCTTCTCTTCTCCACATCATCCCTGCACACTTTCTTATTTCATCTATCCATCTCACATGTGGTCTCTTCCTGGGTCTTCTACAATCTCTTGGAATCCAGTTTAAGATTTCAATTGTCCATCTATTATCATCTCTTCTAGCAATATGTCCAGCCCAACTCCACTTTAATCTTTTCAATGAAATCAGTTACACCTTATTGTTCTCTTACCGATATATTGCATTTTCGATCTCTTCTTGTTACTCCCAATATACATCTCTCCATACTTCTTTGAGTGGTCTGAAGTCTGTATTGCTCTTCTATTAAGTATCCAAGTCTCAGATCCATAAGTAAGAACAGGTAAAACACATTTATTAAAAATCTTCCTTTACAAACACATAGGCATATTTCCTTTTAGTATCAAGTTATTTCTACCAAAAGCACTCCAACCAAGTTTAATTCTATGATTAATTTCATCCATTATGTTTCCATCTGTATTAATAATCTGACCAAGATATTTATAGCTGTTAACTTCTAACTCATCATAATCAATCTTTATTTTCATATTTTGAGAAAATCCATTAAATATTACTTTAGTCTTTTTAATATTTATCTTTAGTCCTACTTTCCTATTTTCATCTGATAACTCCTGCAACATTTCCTGCAGCTCTAAAGCATTATTTGCAAAAACAACTACATCATCTGAAAAATTTTAATGACTTAAATAATCATTTACTTTCACTCCTTCAGCTTCCCATTTTAATCCACAAAATACTTCTTGCAGCACTGCTGTAAAAAGTTTTGGAGATACTTACACTCTCCTCAATGTTGACTTTTACTGTATCATTATATAATCTAATTGTTGCTGATCCATTTTTATAAATATTCTTTATGTTTTCATCTGTATTAATAATCTGACCAAGATATTTATAGCTGTTAACTTCTAACTCATCATAATCAATCTTTATTTTCATATTTTGAGAAAATCCATTAAATATTACTTTAGTCTTTTTAATATTTATCTTTAGTCCTACTTTCCTATTTTCATCTGATAACTCCTGCAACATTTCCTGCAGCTCTAGAGCATTATTTGCAAAAACAACTACATCATCTGCAAAATCTAAATGACTTAAATAATCTCCATTTACTTTCACTCCTTTAGCTTCCCATTTTAATCCATAAAATACTTCTTGCAGCACTGCTGTAAAAAGTTTTGGATATGGAGTCATCCTGCTTTACACCCTTCTCAATGTTGACTTTCATAGTATCATTATGCAATCTAATTGTTGCTGTTGCATTTTTATAAATATTCTTTAAAATATAACAATATCTTGGATCTATACCTTGATGATCTAATGCTTTAATCACTGATGAAATGTTTATAGAATCAAATGCCTTTTCATAATCTACAAATCCAAAGCATAATGGCAACTCATATTCATTTGTCCTTTTTATAACTTCTCTCAATACCTAGATATGATCTACTCTACTAAAACTACTTTTAAATCCAGCTTGTTCTCTTGGTTGGTGGAAATCCAATGTTCTCTGTAGACGAGTTGTAATTATCTTGGTAAAAATTTTGTATAAAACTGATAAAAGGCTGATAAGTCTGTAATTTCTAATATCTTCTTTATCACCTTTTTTAAATATTAATATTAATACTACATTCCCCAAGCACCTGCTACATCTTTATCATTTAGACATTTGATATATAACTTTACTAAAAAAAATTCTATTTCTTCACCTGCTTCTTTTAATATATCAATTATAATTCCACCATTAACTGGAGCCTTTCCTTTCTTCATACATTTAATTGCATATCTCACTTCCTCATTTAAAATTCTGGGCAATTCAGAAGATGTAATAGATATAGGAGATACTTGTTCTTTATTACTATATAATTCTTGATAAAAAGTCTTCTATCCATTTCATGATGTCATCTCTCTTTTTAGTAATAATTCCATCTTTTTTTTCTTATTGCAGATATAAATTTTCTACCAATACCAAAATGTTGTTTTACATTCGTGAGACTTTTATTCTCTTCTACAGCTTTCCTTGCTAGTTCACAGTTATAGTTTCTTATATCATATTCAACTTTTTTCTGCACCATTTTATAAAATTTAAGGTATTCAATCCTTTTTATCTTTCAAAGGAAATTTTATTCACAAACTATAAAAATCATTTACAAAAAGAAGGACATTTACATATCAAACTCAAAGGAGACCAGTCAACAAAATCAGAGGTTAGACTTGTATATATAAACAAAAAACAATTAATTTCATATCAATTACATTAAGACCTTAGTTATCACCAGAAATTGAAGACATATAACTTTCCATTCCAGAAATCATAGTAGTGGCCCATTTACATTAATCTGATCATGTATATCACATATGTGATGGTGTTAGTCAATTCAAACACATATAAGTTTGTTTAATTTATGAACATGTGGACAATGATTAAAACCATATTTGGCTATTTAGTCTATAGAGCTTTATCTTATCAAGTGAAGAGCATTTCCAATATTTCTGTGTGTATTAATTTAACACTTTAAATATCGAGAGATTAATCATTGTGAACAATATATGAAAACCATACACTTTACTTGTAGATCATGAAGTTAGCCAATCCAATATAGGGATCACATTGATAAAAATTACTTAAAAGCAGGTTTTCATAGAATACGTAAGACTGAAAATTACATGAAATATATCATAGATTCATTACAGTAAACAAATCAGTTACCATTAAGCATTATTAAAGCAGTCTTAATATATTCATTGGGTCATTGATTAAACTGACCCGTTAATCAAATGAAAGCCCTTTCCTATTATTCATCAATTAGATGAATAACTTTATAATGGCATTTTCTAGTTCTTGGATCTCTTCCATATAAAGCTTATCTAGAATGTTTTAGGTAAATGGTTCATTCAAATTTTCTCAGTATCTGTGGATTTACAACTTTATATTCTTTTCATCATCGGTACTACACTTCTTTTCTTCATAAATTCTCTAGTCTCAGTAAAAATTTTATTGGTCAATTGGCTTTTTTCTACTAGCTATCTTTACTGCAGTTTTTAAAAGTGTATCAGTTATTTTCATATTAATTTCATTCAAATCTGAATCATGTTCAAAATCTACTAATACTTGAAACCGATTTGTAAGTTCTAATTTAAATTCATTAGAATGTTTCTGAAGATTAGGAATAGCAACTATAAATATTGTTTTTCTTACTAATTTTTGTCTCTCTAGTTGTGCATTAACACATATCTTACATCTTACTAATCGATGATCACTTCCCATGTTAAATTTATTAAGAACATTACAATCTTGAAATATGTATTTTCTGTTAGTCAAAATATATTCCAATTCTGCTGTAACTTCATTTGGATGTTTCCATGTTTATTTCCTTTTAACATTTTTCTCAAAAAAGAATTCATAATATAAAGTTTTTCTTTTTCTGCAAATTCCACAAGTCTATGTCCTCTCTCATTTCTATTACCATAACCAAAATTACCTACAGCACTTTCATCTTTAATTTGTTTACCAATTCTAGCATTAAAGTCTCCCATAACAATTTTAAAATGTTGTTTACTCTGACCAAAAGCCTTTTGTATATCCATATAAAAATCTTCTACTGCTTCATCACTATGAAAATTTGTTGGGGCATAAACCTGAATTATCTCCATTTGGTATCTGCTATTAAGTTGTATAACTAATCTTGCCACTCTGTTCAATACACCATCAATCTAGATAACATTGTTCTTCACTTTTTATTTACAATAAATCCTACTCCACTTGTATTTCCAATATTTGTACCTTTATAATAGAGTACATGTCCATTTTTTAAATCAATTGTCTCTTCACCTTTTCTTCTAACTTCACAAAGTCCAATAATGTCCCATTGAATATAAGACACTTCTTCTAATTCTTGCAATCTTCCTTCACTTGAAAATGATCTGCAGTTGTAAGCACCTAAATAAAAAGTCATCATCAAATGGCAGCCTGGCTCTTGCAATCTTCCTTCACTTGAAAGTGATCTGCAGTTGTAAGTAATACCTAAATAAAAAAAGTCATCATCAAATGGCAGCCTGGGTCCACAATCAGGGGATTCTTAGCACGCTCAGCCTTCGGCCAACAACTGCTGCCTTGGTTGGTGACTTTACAGTCTCCTGGGAATAAGGGCCATGATTTATTTTTGTCTGTCATAATTGTATATATATATATATATGGAAAAATATTTATCATTTACACAAGCATTCATTCTGCCTTATCAAGCAACTGAGAAGAAAGTCAATGGTGTTTCTTGATCTTAAACTCAGAGGTAAAAATCCAATAACCTCATCATGCTGGCTAATGTGTGTTGGTGAGCAGCCCATCAATGTTTATATACTATATGAATAATCACATAGTAATAACAGCTGCAATGACAAGAATGTGTGGAGTGGACATTAAGAATTTGCCCTGCTCTGTTCCTTTAAGGCCTCCAAGAGGAATCAAAGGGTTCCTTTCAATTAATAGCAAACTCCTTTCTGCAGCCAAAACAAGATAAAAGGAATTATTCTTATACTGCACTTTTAGGGCCTAAAGTAAATAATTTATGTATATATATAAAAAAATTGATAGAATTTTTTAGTCTGATAAATACAAAATACATTAGATCCAAGGAACTATAAAGGTAAATGCTACTTTATAGTTAATTCTGATTGATAATTTGGAACTATGTTAAATGTCATTTCTATCACATCTATGAAAATTTTTGTAAAGTTGAACTGAATCTCAGAAAAGCAAAATTACCAATCTCAAGTTGAGACCAAAAATAGAATGTCATTTTTATTATATGTCTAGTAAAAAAAAGTATTATGAAGTTTCTCAATAATATCTGGACATATTCTCTATGCATAGTGGATAAATGTACAGCTATTGTAGATGATTGCAATAATAATTGAATATTAAATGTGTAATGAAGAAAAAACCGGTTGGATATCTAGTTTCATGAAAACTTAGATGATATAAGATTTTTTAAAGAGAATTCTCAAAATTTATTTATAAACATATTAGAAAAAATCTGTAATTCATTATGAATAAATATATCACATGAACACTGTAATTCATTATAAATAAATATATCACATGAACAGTTGTTGCAAGTATGAAAATCTACTTAAGTAATTAAGGATGGCAATAAATTTGTAACCTCCTGGGTGCAGACAATTTCTTGCATTAAATCAAATCTTAATGATTAATCAAAGCAAATAATAGTTTATTAGTTGATATTGTGAAGTTGGTAAATATTTAAGTGTCTCTGTTGGGTGATATATATTAAAATTTGTCCATTTAGAAATTCATTTATAGATTCTTTAAACCACCTAACTATTCACAAGCATTACATTAAAAAATCTGTAGAGATTCTAACCAGTAAATAAATCCAAGTATATTTATTATCTCCTTTAAGTTTGCCACTGTTTTCTGTTTGATCACAACCCATAAGTTAATAATTGTTGAAATCTACCGAAAAATGCTATAATACATCATAATGGCAATTCTAGAGATATCATTCAGGTATAATTTTAAGTCACTATGAATTCTTTATGAACTTTCATTTTAGTATTGGTTATTAGAATTTGTTATAATCCTACAAATGGTCTAAATAGTACTTTCATTGAGATACATTCCACTCTTTGCAACTGTAAAAAAGGACAACAAAATTTGAACGACTGTTATAATTTTTCAAAAATCTTTTTAAAATAACACGATTGTGAAATAGTAATTTCCACTAACTTTTATACTAATACAAATTATATTTTGGTTTATAGATCTTTCAATATTTTATAAAAAATGGCAAAGCTTCTTAAAGTCTGGGAATTGCCAGCCACAGAAAAGGAAGCTATTGCATTTTTACAGACTGAAAACATTTTGCCACAGAACAGAAAATGTTCTTGTGGCAAAGACATGACTCTGCATTCTTAATGCAGATGGTGTCTTTATTGCAATGCCTGTGCCTGCAAGAAAAGTCATTTAATTCATGAAAGCACAAGGTTCGAAAGCTCCAGGATCCCCTTTTTGACAGATGTACATCTCCTATACTACTGGAATAGAGATGACCTTTCAGACCAATGTGGTCATGAAGATCTACAACTGTCCAGCAAGGCCTTAGTAAGCTGGAACAATGGGATAAGAGAACTGTGCAGTGAAAACCTGCTGTGCCACATAGGATGTCTAATCGGTGGTCCCAATAAAAATGTGGAGGTGGACAAAACCCTGTTTAGTAGGAATAAAAACCATCAGGGTTGTATGCTTCCCCCACAATGGATATTCGGAGGTGTGTGCTGTGACACAGGGAAATGCTTTAACATGTGTGTTCCATGTACATCTGCAAGCACACTACTTCAACACATACATGATAACATATAGCCAGGATCCACTATATTCTCAGACTGCTGAAAGAGCTACAGAATGTCTGACCTTGAGGATGCGGATTTTAGCCACATGATAGTCAACTACCGCTACAACTTTGTTGACCTGACAACTGGCACTCACACACAGAACACTGAGCATCTGTGGGGGCTGTTAAAGTGGTGAAACAAAAAACTGTGGCACAGCCCACCAAAACCTCAACAACTATCTAGTGGAATTTATGTGGCGATGCCTACACAAGGGAGATTTGTTCAGTGCTCTTCTAGCTGAAATGCGTCTGCAACAGTTGGATGGTGATTCAGCTCCTGCACAGGTACTTTTTTTGTAGATGTGTTTTATAGTAATGAAATGGTTTGTATTAATGTCTATATTGATGGTACCATATTGATTTAATTTTTGTTTTGTTTTTTATTTTTTAGAACTCAACAAGACCCAACTAACATTGCAGGTGTTCTTTTTCTTTTTTTAAAATGTTTTTTTCTTTAAAATGGTTTTTTTCTTAATAAACTTGTTATTTTTCCATTAAAATTGTCTTCACTTTCATTAAAATAGTTATTTTACAATTGCATATCTTACGGCTTGCTTGAAAAGTGTGTGTGTATAAATGTTATAATTTTTCAAATGTCAAATAAATCCGTTATGTTTTCCGTATAATTTTTTTTTTTAACAGTTGAACTGTGTGTGTATATCTCATAGTGTATGTGTGCATTGGCCATATGTAATTTTAGGGATTACAATGGGAAGCTAAAGGAATGAAAGTAAATGGTTGACATACAATATCAAGACTGCATTCTTCTTAAAGACAAAATTATTTCCTAAATTCTAACTTCTATAAAGATCCTGCTATCTCCACTATATCTTCACTAAACCATCTAACCCTATTACACAATTAACCTATTGTGACAATAAAATCTAGATCTTAACTTTTTACTTATGGATTCAGCCTTGCTTGTGGTAACCATAATGAATATTAAAGATATTAATCCACAATTAAAAGTTCACAAACTAATTTTTTTTTTGTTACAATCTATTTGCTTTTCAATAATGTACAAATCTGAAACATGCTCATATTTTGGCTTATTCAAAATAATAGATGAATGACAGACCAGCAATGGGCATCATTATCTTGTTTAATTTGAAAAATGTCTCTGGTCTGATTTATCTTTAAGAATTATTGGCTTTGTTATAATTATATACGTATTCAAATATTAATACTACTTTCCTGACATTTTCATAATACATCATTAAAACCAAAGATGTCATTATATTTATTTTTTAATTTCACAATGTAGTCAAACTCTAAATGATTACATGCATTTTGCATGCAATATTTATGCAAACTATCATTTTTATTCCACTTCTCAGTACTAAACAGTTCTTACAGATTATATTGTTGACAACTTCTCAGCCTCAATACTTGATCGCTTATTTCTCTCTTCATCACTTGCAGCAGTCTACATAAGTAAAGTTCATTCTTTTTTTCTCTCTGATATTATCTTAGATTACAATTATAACCAAAATCTAATAACCATTACTAAAATAAAGGTTCATAAAGGATTCATAGTGACTTAAAATTATATCTGAATGATATCTCTAGAATTGTCATTATGATGTATTATAGCATTTTTCAGTACATTTCAACAATTATTAACATATGGGGTTGTGGTCAAACAGATGGAAACATAATGGATGAAATTAATCATAGAATTAAACTTGGTTGGAGTGCTTTTGGTAGAAATAACTTGATACTAAAAGGAAATATGCCTACGTGTTTGAAAAGGAAGGTTTTTAATGAATGTGTTTTGCCAGTTCTTACTTATGGATCTGAGATTTGGATACTTAATAAAAGAGCAATACAGAGACTTCAGACCACTCAAAGAAGTATGGAAAGATGCATGTTGGGAGTAACAAGAAGAGATTATAAATGCAATATATGGGTAAGAGAGCAAACAGGTGTTACTGACCTCATTGAAAAAATTAAAAGACTGCAGTGTAGTTGGGCTGGACATTTTGCTAGAAGAGATAATAATATATGGACAATTGAAATCTTAAACTGGATTCCAAGAGATTGTAAATACCTAGAAAGACATCACATGTGAGATGGGTGGATGAAATAAAGTGTGCAGGGTGATGTGGGGAAAAGAAGCTAAAGATCAGAGAAGATGGATTGCAAGAGTTAGAAGAAAAACTATCTTATATTAAATGGGACATTATTGGACTTTGTGAAGTTAGAAGAAAAGGTAAAGAGACAATTGTTTTAAAAAGTGAACATGTACTCTACTATAAAAACACAAATATTGGAAATATAAGTGGAGTAGGATTCATTATAAATAAAAAGTGGAAGAACAACATTGTGGAGATTTATGGTGTATCAGACAGAGTGGCAAGATTAGTTATACAACTTAATAGCAAATGCAGATAATTCAGGTTTATGCCCCAACAAGTTCTCAAAAGTGATGAAGTAGTAGAAGATTTTTATATGGATGCACAAAAGGCTTTTGATCAGAGCAAACAACATTTTAAAATTTTTATAGGAGACTTTAATGCTAGAATTGGTAAACAAATAAAGGATGAAAGTGCTTTGTGGAGTTTGCAGGAAAAGGAAAACGTTATATTATGAATTATTATTTTGAGAAAGATGTTAAAAAGAAATGGACATGGAAGCATCCAAATGAAGGTACAGCAGAATTGGATTATATTTTGACTAACAGAAAATACATATTTCAAAATTGTAATGTTCTTAATAAATTTAACACAGGAAGTGATCATCGATTAGTAAGATGTGAAATAGATGTTAATGCAAAACTAGAGAGAGAAAAATTATTAAGAAAAACAATATTTACAGTTGATATTCCTAATTTTCAGAAACATTCTAATGAATTTAAATTAGAATTTACAAATAGGTTTCAAGTATTAGTAGATTTTGAACATGATTCAGATTTGAATAAAATTAATATGAAAACAACTGGTACACTTTTAAAAACTGCAACAAAAATAGCTGGTTTAAAAAAGCAGCACATAACCAATAACATTTTTACTGAGACTATCGAATTTATGAAGAAAAGAAGGAATAGGAAAATATACAAAAATGATGTGTTAAAAAGGATTCAATATGTCAAATTTTGTAAAATGATGTGGATAAGGGTTGAAAATGATATAAGAAAGTATAACTGTGAACTAGTAAGGAAAGCA
This sequence comes from Epiperipatus broadwayi, assembly GCA_028023455.1. Classification (NCBI taxonomy): domain Eukaryota; kingdom Metazoa; phylum Onychophora; class Udeonychophora; order Euonychophora; family Peripatidae; genus Epiperipatus; species Epiperipatus broadwayi. Next base: position 10,977,842 of record JAQFVV010012396.1, read on the forward strand.
GTAGAAGAGAATGAAAGTCTCAAGAATGTAAAACAACATTTTGTATTGGTAGGAAATTTATATCTGCAATAAGAAAAAAAGCTGGAATTATTACTAAAAAAAGAGATGACATAGAAGACTTTTATCAACAATTATATAGTAGTAAAGAACAAATACCTCCTATATCTATTACATCTTCTGAATTGCCCAGAATTTTAAATAAAGAAGTGAGACATACAATTAAATATATGAAGAAAGAAAAGGTTCCAGGTAATGGTAGAATTATAATTGATATATTAAAAGAAGCAGGTGAAAAATAGAAAGTTAATGGTAGAATTATAATTGATATATTAAAAGAAGCAGGTGAAAAAAATAGAAATTTTTTTAGCAATGTTATATACCAAATGTCTAAATGATAAAGATGTGCCAGATGATTGGAAAAATGCAGTATTAATATTAATATTTAAAAAAGGTGATAAAGAAGATATTAGAAATTACAGACCTATCACCCGTTTATCAGTTACATACAAAATTTTTACCAAGATAATTACAACTCGTCTGCAGAGAACATTGGATTTCCACCAACCAAGAGAACAAGCTGGATTTAAAAGTGGTTTTAGTACAGGATATCATATCCAGAGATTGGGAGAAGTTATAGAAAGGACAAATGAATATCAGTTGCCATTATGTTTTGGATTTCTAGATTATGAAAAGGGATTTGAATGTAAACTTTTCTTCAATGATTAAACCATTGGATCATCAAGGTGTATTGTCCTATTTTAAAGAATATTTATAAAAATGGATCAGCAACAATTAGATTATATAATGATACATTAAAAGTCAACATTGAGGAGAGTGTAAGTATCTCCAAAACTTTTTACAGTAGTGCTGCAAGAAGTATTTTGTGGATTAAAATGGGAAGCTGAAGGAGTGAAAGTAAATGATTATTTAAGTCATTAAAATTTTTCAGATGATGTAGTTGTTTTTGCAAATAATGCTTTAGAGCTGCAGGAAATATTGCAGGAGTTATCAGATGAAAATAGGAAAGTAGGACTAAAGATAAATATTAAAAAGACTAAAGTAATATTTAATGGATTTTCTCAAAATACGAAAATAAAGATTGATTATGATGAGTTAGAAGTTAACAGCTATAAATATCTTGGTCAGATTATTAATACAGATGGAAACATAAAGAATATTTATAAAAATGGATCAGCAACAATTAGATTATATAATGATACACTAAAAGTCAACATTGAGGAGAGTGTAAGTATCTCCAAAACTTTTTACAGCAGTGCTGCAAGAAGTATTTTGTGGATTAAAATGGGAAGCTGAAGGAGTGAAAGTAAATGATTATTTAAGTCATTAAAATTTTTCAGATGATGTAGTTGTTTTTTGCAAATAATGCTTTAAAGCTGCAGGAAATGTTGCAGGAGTTATCAGATGAAAATAGGAAAGTAGGACTAAAGATAAATATTAAAAAAACTAAAGTAATATTTAATGGATTTTCTCAAAATATGAAAATAAAGATTGATTATGATGAGTTAGAAGTTAGCAGCTATAAATATCTTGGTCAGATTATTAATACAGATGGAAACATAATGGATGAAATTAATCATAGAATTAAACTTGGTTGGAGTGCTTTTGGTAGAAATAACTTGATACTAAAAGTAAATATGCCTATGTGTTTGTAAAAGAAGATTTTTAATAAATGTGTTTTACCTGTTCTTACTTATGGATCTGAGACTTGGATACTTAATAGAAGAGCAATACAGACTTCAGACCACTCAAAGAAGTATGGAGAGATGTATATTGGGAGTAACAAGAAGAGATCGAAAACGCAATATATCGGTAAGAGAACAATAAGGTGTAACTGATTTTATTGAAAAGATTAAAGTGGAGTTGGGCTGGACATATTGCTAGAAGAGATGATAATAGATGGACAATTGAAATCTTAAACTGGATTCCAAGAGATTGTAGAAGACCCAGGAAGAAACCACATGTGAGATGGATAGATGAAATAAGAAAGTGCAGGGATGATGTGGAGAAGAGAAGCTAAAGATCTGAGATGTATTAAACTTGGAGGGATGTTCATCCTGCAGTGGATTGATAATAGTTGATGATGATGATCTTGTTTTACTTTAATCAAAATAAAAAAAACTTGTAACAGCGTAATTATGGAACAAATTAACTCATTGTTAAGCTCTTATAAATAAGTAACATTACTTTTACAATCATTTTAAAATAACGCGTTGATTTTTACACTGAATAAATCACCACACACTACAATCTGTTTGATGTTTTATTGCTTGCACATATATTAATTTTAATAAATTTATTTTTGAACTGAATAGATCTTTTAATATATTTAAAGGAAAGTTTTATTTGTTTTCTCTCCAGTAATTTAAAAATAGTTATTGTGTAAGAAACTTCGAATTATTGTTCGTGCACGTAACAAAATGCAAATTTATCTTTTTAAAATAACACGTTTGCGAAATAAAAGATCTATAAACAGAAATGTAATTTGTATTATTTTAAAAGTTGCTTGAAATATTATTTTAAAGTATAAAAAAAAAGTTTTACAAACAATTACTTTTCAAAATAATGAAGATCAGAAAGAACAATTTTTAGCAGTTTTGAAAGATTGAAATAAAACAGAAGTCGTAAAAATTACTTTTTTAAAAAAATAAAAAACATTTTTACAGGAAAAAAAAGATCGATTTTTAAAATAAAACAATTTAAAAATACATAGATTTATCAGAGAATGAAACTCAACGTAAGAATATTAAATTTTAAAGCAGATTTAAATAGTTATGGTTTTCTATATTATTTACACCTTCACATTATATGCTATGTTTGTTTTAAGAATGTGGATATAAACCCGAACTAGCAAGCGAGTGTAAATATCGCTTCTAAATGGTGCCGTTTATCTACGCATAGCGTGGAGAAACAGCACCACCTAGTGGGCTAGATTGCTGTTTACTTGCTGTTTAGCAGACGATGTAAACTGGATCAGTTTACCTATGGCTAACAGCAGCATTAGTGGCTGGAACTTTGCGTCGTCTGCTTTTGGACCCCCATCTCTGAATATTTCTGCAATTTTTGCAGAAATGAAGTCTCTCGCAGTGGCAGGACAGATATTCCCCAAGTACCTCTTTTTCTAACAAATCTTTTTTTTTTGTTAAGACGATGTCTTTCACATTGTTTTTTGAAAAATTTTCATTTAGTATCTTTTCAATATTTTTTTTACCTCCTTTTAATTATATCTTATTTATATCTATATTTTACTCCAATTTAATCTTTGCAACAATATACAAAGCTAAAAAATTTAATGATTAATTCAAAAATTACACATAATTATTGTCCTGAAAATAAATATGAAAATTTTAAGTTTGTTATATCACATATATACATCTTAAATTTTCAAGATTAAGACATGATTTAATAAGCTTGCAAATTTCCTAAAACATATTGTATTTTAACTTTTAACCAATTTGTTTAATAATCACAAAGAAATGTTTATAAAAAATTAACGAAGATTTTGTAAAAAAGAACTGACTTAATTTTTAAATAAATTAATTACAAAAAAATTGGATTATTTTCCCTTTCTCTAATCTCCGTACATTGTGCAACGATGGGTTAGCCACTAACCCATAAAATCCTTCCAATTAAAAATGCAATAGGATGTATATTTTATTATAATGTATTTAAAAATACCACGAAACTGTATGAAATATATATATCATAAATCTAATAAATAAAAGTGTATATTAAATTTTATTAAAATCAATGAAAATAATTCATCCTAAAATACTGCATAAGCAAATTAAAAAAAAAGAAGACTAAATTAATGATTTATTTACATTCAACGGCCAAAGTTAAGTATTTATCGAATTCTTATTGTAAATATTAGTTTTCTTTTATCTAATCTACACAATATTTCCTTAACTAAATAAAGAATATGAAGATTTTTTTTTTAATTTAATGAATATATACTTAAAATATAACTAAGTAACTTAATTAAATTACTTCTTTCCTTAATTTGAATATAAAAATTAATAGTGAAGGTTCACTACTCTGGAAAGATTATAAACTTATTTAAAAAATTTTTACAGCGTAGCACTGTTTTCGACCAGACCAGTCATATTAAATGAAAAAAATTGTGGCCAGATTCAATTTCATGTTCTAAAATATTGGGGTCTGTTTTGGCGCATTTGTATATATATTTGTGATGTGCTAATTTTGTTAGTGAATCTCATGCAAACTGCACTACAACATTAGCATAACACAAATATATATATACAAACACACTAAAACAGATGCCAATATTTTAGAATATGAAATCAAGTCTGGCCACTATTTCGATTCTTTTAACATTAAACTTGTTTGCATTAAGTGCAATGATCAAAAAGGAAAATATAAAGAGGCATGATTTATTGCAAATAACATCAATGCAGTAAATAAGAAAGACCCATGCATAAAGATAACACCAAAGTTCTGTTCATAAAAAAGAAAAAACACAGAATTACATAAGTAAATCAGACCCTTCAGCATGAATTCCAAGTTCATAATGCCCAGGGTCTGAGGGAGAGGCTTGAGGAGGGAGGTGAAAAATAATCAATCCCAAAGGAATACACACTAGCTAGTTTGTCATTGTTTCCAGAATAGAAGATTTAGGAAGTTAAGAGCCCACATATTCATTCCTGATACTCTCAGCTTCATGTCCCATTAATCCAACAAAAATATTACAATTTGTTTTCATTGAACAGCTGTTGAAAATTTTCAGCATGAAAGAATTAGTCTTTAAGGAGTTTGCCTTTGCAAACTCAGCAATTACTGATCCTGCTAGGAGGATGGATACTGGCTTTCTTCTTTGATGCTCTGGATCACAAGCCACCAATGGGAGATGTTCTAGCATTTGCTGCTTTAGAGTGACTTTTTTAAAGACACATCATCTAAAAATAAACCTGGTGATGCTGATGTTAAAAATATATAGTATACAATAGAGTGTATTCATTATACAATATATAATATTGTTTTGATTATAAAAGTAAAATATTATTAATATATTTTATCTGATTTTCATTCAATGTTTTTGTAAAGGATGGTCAGAGGTCTTCCCTCTAGAGGCCTCAGATGACAAACCATCCATAGATGTCAGTTTAGCATTTGTTACTTTAGAGTCCATAGATAGCTGTAAATTATTATTATTAGGATCAACAGGTAGAATCGACTTACCAGGATCTTTATTGGACAAGACATGATTGGATCCCTGATCATCTGTCTTAGAATCGGGGCTACATTTTTTTTCTGGTAGGTGAATTTTATAATGAGTTAACAAAAAAAAAATTATGGAGGCTGGTGCCTAAAATTTTGCAACATCCTAATAATCATTATGTAATAATAGAATTTAACAACCTCGCTCCAAAAATTTTCTTCCAGAAATTTTTCAAATACCTTGATGGCAAAATCACTTGCCACATTAACATGAACTATCCCACAATCTTATCAGGCATGATCAAGAACTGTTACTTTAGATTTAAAGTAAATGATTTGCAGCAATTACTTGGACCTTATAATAAAGTCTTAAATTTTAGGTACCTAATGATTAAGGGGACAGATCTTCCAGTATATACTAATACTGCCTCCTTTGAATTCACCTTGAATAAAGAATCAAACCCCGCTGACAGTCCTACTCTCTATCATGTGAAGACTTCCCCTCTTATCATCTTCCATGACATTCCTCCACAATGTTTCTTCTGACAGCAGAGGAGCCACTTGGTGAGGGATTGCCAGACCAGGATCTGTCATAATTGTAAAAGAATCAAAACCAGAATGCATTGATGTAACTCAGATTTGATGGTATCAGCCACAAATGCATACATTACTAAGTCTGACCTTGTGGTGTCTAAAGCTATGAAGAATACTGCCTATCCTCAATCAACTGCCATCGATGATGATATGTGTAACCCTTTGCTATCTCCTGCTCACTCATCATGGGCGTTAAAATGAGTTCTTTGGCTCAGTGTCTTCCACTATGGAAGAGGCTCCTCAAATGCCTCAATCTATGAAAAGGAAAGTGGGAAAACTGAACAAAGGCCCTAAATCAATGATGGGTAAAAAGTGCCCCAACAAACAAACAGCCACAGTGTTAGCTCTTTGGACATGGAACTTCCTGTCTTCCCATCTACCATTTAATTACTTTATTTAAAAAAGGATTAATGTGATTGATAATTAATCTTGGTAATAAATATTAAAAGAAAAAAGGATTTTGATTAATTATTATTTTACAACAAAATATGAATATAAATTTTTTCATTATTTTTATTTTTGTTTACTTGGTAATAAATATTAAAAGAAAGAAAATAAAGTATTTTGATTAATTATTATTTTAAAAACAAAATATTCATATAAATTTTTTTTTTTTTGTTTATTTTAATTAGTTTATTTAAAGAATGCTGTATTAAATGCACAGGAATATGAAAAAAAAACCTTGAAATATAATCTGATAAGGAAAGGGTGGGAAATAAAAAAACTAAGCTGAGGAAAAATTGTCTCTAAACTTTATATAAAACAAAACCTTTGAATTATTTAAGGAATCATAGGTTAAAAAAAAAGCTGAATTACCAAGACAAGAATTGGCATAAGTATTAATGAACAAAAGAACAATAGATTTACTTCAGTTTATACCTCTATCACCTATCTCTCTCTCTCTCCCATATCTTATAATTTGTTAAATAATGATTCTATTATAAAATGAAATGCAAATGTATTAATCAATATAATCAATCTACTACATTCAACTAATGTCATGAGAAGCTTCAATAATGAATCACCTTGGGACCTGAAGAAATGTTATAGTTGGGAGAACCAATTAAACCATTATTTTAAAGAGCGCACTTTATGTTAAGGCTAAAAAAAAAAAAATAATGGTAATATTGTTTACTTAATTTTTCTTAATGTATCAATGAGAGTTAAAAGCATTAAAAAAACAACAACACTATTAATCTTTTTTTTTTTTTAAAAAAAAAAAATATTCTAAAAAAAAAAAAAGATTTAATTATTACAATTTTGAATATCTTATGAATTATAAAACAAATAAAATAAAAAGATAAAGTATATATATTCATAATCTTACAATATTAATATTATTACTGTTTCAAAATAGACATAGATAAATGTCAAGTAGATAAATATATATTTATAAATATGAATTTCTAAATTATATAAAATGAATTTCATTTGAAACTGACTCGACATTTTTATTTATTTTATACTAGCAGTACCTGGCCACACGTTGCTTTGGCTCAGTCTGGTTAAATGGAAAAGGAAGAAAAGGGAAAGCGCATATTTCTAATATGTTTAATTTCACAATGCTTGTGAATATACAATGAAAAAAATAAACTATACTCACAAAATTACCTGTCACAGGTGTGACATCTATATAATAACAGGTATATAAAAACGCGCGTATTCGAATGCAATATTGTGTCAAAATTTCAAAGCAAACAGTGAAGAACTTTCGGAGATTTAAGATTTTGAACAAACAAACATTTACATTTTTATTTATAAAGACAGTTTGGTAAAACTTTTTTTTTTTTTTAAGTTTCGCTGCGTGTGGGATTACCTGACTAAAGTATAAATTGGTATTAGAGTGACAAGATCTTAATTTTGACATATTAAGCAAATGTTTTATTAAATATACAATGATGCTTAAAAAAAATAAATATTTTATGTGTAAATTAGATATAAATGAAGTATTTTTTTCAATATAAAAGCAAGAATAGAAATCTGTGCATTTTATTGGTGTAAAGATATTTTCCAATTTTAAAGAAACTATTTAAAATTAACTAGCATGACAGAGTGAATATTTTATAAAATATTTAAGATGCATATGTATTGTAATTGATGAAAGATTCTTATTAATGTTGGGTGATATAAAATTTCTGCTCAGGTTCATGAATGTATTTAAACAAAATAACTTAAATTATAGAATGTTGATTAAATGTATAAGAATACATTTACAAAAAAATCAAGTCAAATGTCAGAATACATTAGTTGGTGTGTGTAATATATTTAAAAAATGATATAGATATTATTTTATAATATTGAAAAATTGTTCTTACACACTTTATTTTTTTTTAAATGTTAGGATTAAAGACTTGTTTTTGTTGAACTAAATCAATTTTCAATGATGTTCATTTTTATTCTAAAGTGTACAATGTGGTTCACATTAGGTATTGATTTATTATTTTTATTATTTTATTGTTTTAGTGTGAATATAATTTTGTATTATATCTTGTTTATATATGCTTGGTAAAAATATATATATTCTTGGTCTTAATTTCATTTATGAATTTATTTTTTATTTTTCTGATAGATATTGCAATGAGTGTGTTACTTTTATTCAAATTATTAGATCATTTAATGTCTATCTCATAATTTATAATATTAAAGTGAACTATGGGGTTAATGTAATAAGATATAACAAGAGTATCCGAGATGTTGACTGCAGTTCACTCGTTAACTGCAAGATCTCTACCACATAAATTCTTTTTCCTTTTTTGTAAAATTTGCATCTAATTTATTTTAATATAATTCTAAAACAATAATTTTTTTGAATTTTTTTTAAAATTTAGAATCAGCTTTAGAAAATAATTATTTATAGGTAATTTAAACTTGTAATTTAATAAATATTTTATAAAATAACATAGACAAATTATAATATTACAGGGAGCTGAGGTAATTTAATCTTTTGATTCATTAAATACAGATCTAACCAGTTTCCTTTCTGAAATATATTAATTTACAATAATGAGAATTAATAATATTTAAACAGCATTAAACTGTTGCACACGCGCTTTGGATTTTAAATATAAAATGAATGAATACTAACACTTCAACCACATGATAAAGTCTTTGGAAAAGATAGAATGGCCATCTATCTTTTCGAACCCAAACGCTTTTGTATGGGCAAATCTTGAGTGTTTGAAAGTGAAAGCATGAAGATATTAAATAATCACTTTAAATTACTTTTATATGCTTGAATGAATGATGCTGGTGAAATTTATTAGAATTTATGATATATCATTCTTATTTGAAATTAAATGTATGTAAATAAGTCAATTATTTTATATAGCATGATGTTTTTTTATAAGCAATAATATTTAAACAGCATTAAACTGTTGCACATGTGCTTTATTTAAGATCCAAAGCACATGTGCAACAGTTTAATGCTGTTTAAATATTATTGTTTATAAAAAAACATCATGCTATATAAAATAATTGACTTATTTATATACATTTAATTTCAAATAAGAATGACGTATTGTAAATTCTAATATATTTCACCAGCATCATTCATTCAAGCATATAAAAGTAATTTAAAGTGATTATTTAATATCTTCACACTTTCACTTTCAAACACTTAAGATTCGCCCATACAAAAGTGTTTGGGTTCAAAAAGATAGATGGTCATTCTATCTTTTCCAAAGACTTTATCATGTGGTTGAAGTATTAGTATTCATTCATTTTATATTTAAAATCCAAAGCGCATGTACAACAGTTTAATGCTGTTTAAGTATTATTGTTTATAAAAAACATCACGCTATATAAAATAATTGACTTATTTAAATAATGAAAATTGTTTTAATCCTTCCGACATGCAGCCTAAGACTCTCACATTTCAGCATTTTCTGATGTTTTTCTTTGTCTTACAAATCAATGTAAAATATATGATTAAATTATTATTACTTATCTGAAAATAATAAATTTGACTTCATTGATAGATATTTTTGTTTACTACTGAAATAAATTTTAAATGTTTATAATTTGTTTCTGTAAATATTAAAAAAATGAGATCATAATCAAAACAAAGAGTTTACACATCATCATTTCTAAAAAGATTATTTTCAGTTTATAAAATCAACAAAATATTTCTTAATTCTTATTATTTTTCAAAATTGAAACAAATATTTATTTCTCTTATATCTAATGAATTATGCTTTAAAAGTTTAAAATATTTGAATATTTATTGCAAAACTGTGATATTTTCATATTCATAAGTATGGGTGGATTGCTTACATAGAAACTAAACTTGTAAATTGCTTCAGGCCATATTCACATTAGCTGCTAATATAATATTATATTTTTGAAAATAAAATATTTCAAGTCAAAATAAGTTATTAATAATTTATATTTCTTGATATCTAATAAATATAGTGTAAATTATTTTTTTAAAAAATCTAAAACCATAATAAATTCACAAATAAACACATTTTTGGTCATTAGAATAGCAATATCATAAAAAGCCGAATGTTTTACAGCCTTGGCAAAAGACAAACATGTCCGGGTGGGGTCTATGTCTATTGTAAAAGTGGAAATTTTGAATTTCCTGCTTTCTAGCACAAATTTTTCAGCAAAAATTATATATAATAAAATATACCATTTTACACGCATTTTAATGTATAATACTTATGAAAAAATTCACCAAAAAGCAAATTGGTCAAAAAAATTAAATAATTCATGAGAAGCATCCCCAAAAAAATTGAATTATTTTATATTCAAGTTGGTTAAATGTAATGAAAAATTTAAAATAATGTTAATAACTAAAGAAAACCATGTGAAAAATAGTCTGCAGTAAAACAAAGAAATTATATTTCAACCAATCATTACATGAAGATGCTGGTGATTTCCTGTGTCTTAGAAATTATGATAGCTGATTATTCACTTCTGTTGTCTTTTCGTCTTTTCTTTGTCTAAAGTTAAATATTTTAAATAAAATCTAAATTAGTCAATATAGTGTAAAGTATAATAATACATAAATATTTATGAAAAATAGTTGCATTTTATATATCATCAAATGTCATTCATAAGCAAATAGCTGACAACATTATTCACTTGTCTTGAATAGCGGTCAAGCACTATTCACTTTCTCTTGATTATTTTTCTTGTAAAATTTAAAAATTTTCGAATCAAAATTTATATTTAGAAAAATTAATATAAAACCTTAATTATGAATGTAAAAAATTATGAGAAATATATTTTTTTAAAATCTATTACAAAAGCATAAAACATTTTGTTTTATTTATGATTTTGACAGTTAGAAACACCTGGAGAACAATAGCCAAAGTTTACAGATAGTGCTTTGTGACATTTTATAAGAGAAAAAAGGCAGGACTCCATACAATACACTACAATTAGAAATCGATCTTGTTGATATATTTTGGAATTAAAATTTAAATATGGGTAAAGCTATGAATTCACAATAAAATAGTGAAAATTTAATCAAAAATAGCTGATAGATGGCACAAAATTTGCTGGTTTCCAGATTGAAGCCCTGTAGAAAAATGTAGTCACCCTCAGATAAACTTTCACCAAAAAATGTCACTCCCAATGTCTAAAAGTTTGGCCACCTCTGAGATATAAAAAGTGGCATAAATATTGTAAAAGGTACGTAATCTAATTTGAATTGTGCTTTTAATTTATAAATAATAAGTTAGGATAAATATAACTTTTTTATTTCAATTATAACATTCTAATTTTGGTTCTTTCTCATTGGGAACCATGTCTGATTGACTCCTTTTCAGGTGTCCATTTATATTATTTCATTTTGTTGCAATTTATTATTCTTAATGTGGGTTCATAATAAATACGAGATGATCAAATGTGATTATTTTCTACTGTTATAATTTGGTTCCCATTCATGGAGCAAGAAGGAATGCTATTTTCTACCATTACAATTTAAATATATACTTTTAAATATATAATATATTTAAACACTAATATAAATCTTTAATTTTTTTTACTATATTTATATTATAAAATATCATAAAATGGCAAAAACAGTTAAGTCCTTAGTATTTTATAAATTATTTTATATTAATTAAAATTATCAAAATGATAAAAACTACAAAAATATAACTAATCTATAAAACTTATAATCTTATATTATTTATTTACTAATTTTCTATTATTAATATATAAATATTAAGGTTTAACCTTTAACTTTAATATTTATTATTAAACTTATTGATTATTGTTCTAAATTATTTTATGCATACAAAAGAATGTAAGATGAAAGGCAGAATATAATAATTCATAAGTACATAGAACATACTAATTTACAGTAATTAAAATTCTACTGTTTTTCAAAATTCTTATATATATATATATAATTATGGTCTACATGTTCATCTTTACAAATCTTGTTTATTCTAATAAACTAAATTTGTATATATTCATATATACATTATCCTATAATTCCATCCACATTTTGATCATATCCTACAATCAATTTCAAATTCTATTTCTAATTATTGCTACAAATAAAAACTTAGATTTATAAATATATAATAATTTTCCAAACATTTACAAATCTATATATGCTTATAATTTATATTCACAAAAATGATATTCAAAATTAATTAAATCAATAACAATAATAAAAAAATAATATTTCAATCTCCGATATTTATAGTTTCAAAAAGTAAATTAAATTTTTAACTTCAAATTACCTTTATGTAATTGTTGTTATTGTTTTTCCCACTTCAATTTATCTAATTTTTTAACTTGCCAATTTCTTGAAGTGCATGTACTTAAAAAAATTAATTACCTTTATTTTGGATTTTGATGGTATAAATTTAAGAGATTAAATTTTTTATATTATTTTAGTTAATGATTTACTGAATGAGAGAAATCATTTTTGTAAACCTAAATTATAAATATTATGTGGATTTGTAAATACCTGGGGAATTATTATATATTCATAATTTTGAAATTTTTGCATAATTTATATATAATAATGGGAGGAGTCTAAAAAGCCATGGGTTAAATAAAAGAACACCTAATGTATAAATTGAAAATGATCTTTTATCATAATTTGCAAACATTTCTAAATTACAAGTACCTTTCAATACTCGTATTATTACTCCTCATTCTCATTACATTAGCCCTACAACGAGTACACTGGAATTACAGATTGTGAGACAAATTTTGATAGTTATACTAGTAATAATAAATGAATACTAATGACAATGTACTATAAACCTATAATAATATCTAGCACTTATAGATATTCATCAAACCTGAAATAAATAAATAAATGAATGAATGAGAATAAAATGTATACTAATAAAATATAATACAAATTAAATTTATGATTAACAAAATAACTAAATAAACAACAATTAAATAAAAAAATATTTGATGTGAATGAACAGTATTCTAAATTCATTTTATTTATGCTGAATTTTTTATTTATATTTTCTTCATTTAGAATTGTAATTCTATATATCCTTTTGCAAAAATAAATATATAAATAAATATATTGAAAATTCTTTATATGGTGGTGAATAAATCTATGTCCATTATTCAAATTCGTACATACCTGTAAGACAAACTTAAAATATTTTTTTAAACAATAATGCACATTATTTTGAGCACACATTCCAATTACTGCCATTATGCATGTTTGCTTATCATCTATAATCAATGTTGATTTGTTAAATAATTCAGCTATAAACTTCAGCAAAAATTTTATACAACTATTTCAAATTAATCTCAATAATTATAATACTTTTTATAAATTACTTATTATAAATATGTCTCTCAAATATTCTGTAAAACAATTGCTCTAATATGCCATTTAATTTTTTTTTTTAAGGGAAAACATCTTTATACTATCAAAAACACACATTCTTCTCATTTTCCTTTTATATAAAATATTTTCTTTATATTTATCTTTTACTTCACCTACGACTAAATACAACTATATTTATCAACAATCCTACTATAGCTGGTACATACCATAATCATCACCTTGTAACTAAAATTGAGTTCTTTATTCTCTAACATAAAATTTAATACAACCTTAGACACATCTGGTTTAATGATTATCAAGCAAAAAAATAAATCATAAGGCTATCAATGTAGTAAAAACAAATAAAAATATCTGCTCAATTTCATACAATAAAGTTTATTTTATTTCATGTATTATATTTGTAAGTGCACCTTCTTTTTTTACATTTATTTGAAAACCGTAAGTAATATACATGCATAAAAACATAAATGCGTATGCTTATTTCTTAATTATTTCTTTTAAAAACTTACATATATTCAAATATGTGTGCATACAAAATTAATGAAACATTTTTTAAAATCAATAGTTCTTTATTTTTTTAAATGTTATTCTTTGAATTAATTATTTGTTTTTTAGGATTAGTAATTGTTAAAAAAATATGAAATACTATTCTTGAATGCTAACCTCAGAATTTTAATAAATCTCAGCTTTCCATCCTTAATATTTTGAAATGATAAAAAAATGAGTAATAAAACAATATTATCATTTAAATCATCACTATTACAGAATATTTATTCCATTCTACAAAAATCTGATGGATTTTTTTTTTTTCATTTGGGCCCTTTGAGATAAATATTGATATTTCTGATAGCATTGTTTGTTGTTTGAGAATTATTAACAAAAAAATTAATGGGCATGAGAGAGATGTATATTTTATGTAACCCATTTCTCCAGTTCCTTGGAAATCGGACTGATGAAAGAGAAATAAAGCCCTCCTTTTCTTCATTTTATTCAGAAATTCATTTTATTTACAAGTTTAAAAAAGAAATATGACCTTGTTTTATTATCATTTCTGTATAAAAATATTTTAGGTACTTTTCATTGCAACAGACTAAATTGTTTTACCTTTTATTTTCTCTCTGCCTTCCTTATATAACATCCTATTAAAATTTAGAAGTTTTATTTCTGCATTCTAACATAGCATGCTATTAAACAAAATTGATTATGGTAAATAAATAAAATTTTATTCATTAATATTTTTTTAAATAATAATAATTAATCAGAATGATTTATTTTTATATATCATCAAGATTAATCATTATTATTTATTAATATTTTTTATATATTAAAACAAATAAATATGTTGATGTGTATGGGTTTATTTACATTTATTCCACATACCCATGTATATTCCCACCCTTCTTATGACCAGGTTTCCTATCAGTAGTTAAAATAAAAATTATACTTTATATTTATCTTAACAATTATTATTTACCTATCTATAACAAAAATATGTGAATTAATTATCTTAAAAAAAAAAAAAACGAACTAAATAATATAACACTTATTTTGTTTCATTATTTTTTTTCTTTACTAAATTATTTTGAACTAACTGCTTCAATATTATATATATATATTATACCTAGCCCTTTACACGTCGTCTCGTAAATTTTATAAAAACATTATTTATATAAAATCAATAAAATGTTTAATGTTTATAATGACGACTCGATCAGAACTTTGTACCTCCCTCTTACACAAAATCCTATCACGGGGCTGTCGGTACCTCGGGTAGAGTAATCAATATCATTTGCAAACATTTGCCAATAACATTAACACTCGTTTACTAGATTACATATTAGCCAATCAAACTTTTTATTTATTTAAAGGAAAAAATCCAATGGGCGCCAGCCGACGTTTGTCGACAAGTCTGCTTGACCAATACGATCTAGTACCCACTCCCGCTAGCTCAGCTACAACAATCAATTAAATATAATCCGCCTACCTAAAAAATCAATTTATGAATCTTTCTCTGCGCTAAATTTCTCGCTTTCTCTTTTTCTTTTATTTAATTATTTAATTTAAATCTAATTTAAGTAATCACTAACCCATGAAGTCTCCATTTACGCTATTACACTTCGTTTGGTCTTATAATATAATTAATTACACTTTCGTTCAAGTTCAAATAATATTTAATACAATCAAAATTTCATATTATAAATACATAAAAAAAATAATTATACACACAGTCACAATAAAATCTCTGGGTAATGGAGCTAAAGACAACTAATAATTATTGTTCGTACCATAAAGTTCAGAGTTTATTATTCCATTTATTATTACAGCTTTTAATTAGTGAATTAGAAATTGAAATAAACATTACCTAGCTTTCTCCCTTATGCACAGTTCCGAGCGTTGCTTCTGATAGTATTTCATTCGGTCAGTTAGCGCTAACTCTTTGCACTCCTTTTCCCGATGTCGTTGGGATCCTGTGGGCTCCACGTGGACACTCCGTCTCCTTCTTGTTTTACGCGACCATGATCGACATTTGAACTGTTTGCTGTTGGTATTGCGGGAAGGATTCGGCCGGCTGTTCACACGATGGGTTTAACAGTGCAGCATTATGTTTAGCTTGAGACGTATATTAATATTCAATGCTCTCGATCTATAAAAATAATTTTAATTAATAATACAATAGAAAATTCGCCCTTTTATATTTTACGGTCCTTATCTTGCGGATTCAATCTACAATATGTAACTAATCCTCTGGTGTTTCAGTTACGGTCCGTGCTGACTTTCTGGTGTTTGCATTGGTCATTTAATTTCTTTGTACTCTCTGCTAGTTATTTCAATTTCTTTATTCCAATTTCTTTGTTAGAGTTATTTCAATTTCTTTGTTAGAATTATTTCAATTTCTTTGTTAAAGTTATTTTCAATTTCTTTGTTAGAGTTATTTCAATTTCTTTGTTAGAATTATTTCAATTTCTTTGTTAAAGTTATTTTCACTAACTAGCCGTTTAATGGAAATTTCTTATGTTCGTCATTAGCTCCCATTGTTCACTACATTCCTTTGATTACATATATTCCCCCCCTCCTTTTTTTTTTATAATTATAAGACAAAACGAATTCCACCTTGTTTTTTTTTTTTCTTAAATCAAATTTTAGTTCTTTAGGTTTTATTTAAATACGATTCAAAATTATATCTTATAAAACTGTCTAATTTATGCTTTTAACGATAAACCTGTCTATGAGGAAAAAAAAATCTTTTTATTCTTATTTTACCCTACAAGACCTTTTATTTTTATTAAATATTTACACAAATCGTTTATCAATTTATATTTTTTTTCAAAATTTTGTGTAACTCCGTATAAAGCACACTCCCTCCTGATGTATCTCGGTACATTTCTCCGTCCCCCCTTTTTGAAACTAAAATATCAAGCTGAAGGTTTTAGTTTCAACATTTAACTTTATTCTTACTATACATTCCCCTTGATTTATTTTGATGGAAGTTCGTCCTCTCTTATTCTCGTGTGTCCGTGTTACTCGTTAAACTTTCTTCTTTAGTAATTGTAAGGATCGCGCATTGAACGTTCCCCTACAGTCTGACCCTTGGGCGACTTTGAAGGCGTTATTTCTGTACTCCTTTATGATTTTGTATGGCCCGTCGTATATGGGTTGAAATTTCTTATATATCCCCTTTTCCGGATGGCTTACGGGGTTTACCCTTACCATGACCTCATCTCCCAGCTTGAACATAGCCTTGCTCTTCCCTTGTCTCCTTTGTCTTATATTTCCCATCTTTCTGAGTTTACAGCGTGCTTCATCCGCGTCTTTCTTCTTATCAATAGGTGGTGTTCTAATCGGTAAAGGGGTTTTGAATGGGTAAGGGGTATTTCTCCCATGATGAAGCCTGATGGGTTCGAACCCGGTGGATTCGTTTTTGGACCAATTTATCATGTTCGCCACTCTCGAGGCCTCTTTTACCCATCCACGATGATTGTTCTGGAGATACACACGAAATAAGCGCCCTAATTCCCTCATGACTCGTTCGCAGGGATTAGACTGCGGATTACGAATTGAAGTGAGAATATGTCTGATCTGGTGGCGCTTCGTCCACCTTTTCCATTCCTCCGACATAAAGGGAGTTCCATGGTCTGATATTATCTGCTTTGGGATTCCCACATCTCGAAAATGTTGACGCTCAAGTACCTGTATAGTTTGTTTGGCATTAGCTTGCGTCACCGGATATATCGTTACGAATTTGGAAAAAACATCATACGTTACAACAAGATACTTCTTTCTATTAAACTGGGGTAGGGGTCTGTAGAAATCTATTGCCAAGAGGCTGTTAGGCTGGTATGCATATATAGGTCTCAACGGGCCCACACTTGATGAGTTTTGGGGCTTTGTTTTCGCACATACAGTACATCCCTCAATGACGTCTAAAACACTCTTATACATTCTTGGACAATAAAACCAATTGCCTATCAACCCTTCCGTCTTGCTTGCCCCATAGTGTCCATAATTTTCATGTATGAACATGATTATTTGTTTCCGCATATTCACTGGAAGAACGACTCGTGTATGCTCCTCATCTCTCATTTTACGCTGTAAAAGTCCATTTTTCAAACAATATTTTTTTTCTTTCCAGACCGTATTGTTTACAGGTCTTCCTGTAGGCTGATGGCGCAAGCGGTCTATTATTTGTTTACATTCGGTATCTTCTTCTTGCACTTTCACTAATCTTTTCAAACTGCACTCTATATCCTCGCCTTTATCTACTTCCACCGCTGCTATGTACGCATCGTTACAAGTTAAATGTTGCTGCAGTGGTTCTATTGGATAGCGACTTAAAGCATCTGCCGCCATATTGTCTCTGCCTGGGCAATACTGCACGCGATAGTTAAATTCTTCTAAGATTAAACTCCATCGGATCAGCCTACTATTCGTGAGGAAGCTATGATTAAGGAACTCAAGGCTCCTATGGTCTGTAATCACTATCACCTGTGACCCGATTAAATACTGTCTAAACTTCTTAAAGGCCCAGACAATTGCTAAAGCCTACCTCTCAGTTACTGTATAATTTTTTTCAGGCTTACTTAATAAGCGACTTATAAAGAATAACACCCCATATTTCCCGTCATCCTGCACCTGAAATAATGTGCCTCCCAGGCCCATTCCACTACTGTCAGTTTGCACTATAAATGGTTTGTCAAAATCTGGGTATGACAGCATGACCTCTTTTAGAAACCCCCTTTTTACCTTTTCAAAGCTACGCTCTTGTAGCTCCTCCCACATCCACCTTTTGTCCTTCCTTAATAATTGTAAGAGAGGTTCCATGTCTGAGGAAAAGTTTTTATAAAATCGGTTGAAAAAATTACACAGTCCGAGGAAAGCTTTGATGTCTTTCTTCTTCCTTGGTTTTGGAAACTGTTGTATCACCTCGATTTTTTCTGGATTTGGAGATATTCCCTGCTCACTGATAATGTGTCCCAAGAATTTCACCTCCGGAGTCATTAGGTGACTTTTCCCCAAATTTATTTTAATTCCTTTTTCTATGCACTCCCCGAACAGTAGCTTCAAATGTTCGAAGTGCTCTTCCACACTATTCGAGGCCACAATGATGTCATCCACATACATCGTGATTAAACTCTTAATTTTTTCTGACAACACTTGATCAAGGCATTGTATTAGTCCCGCCCCGCTGTTTTTTAAGCCAAAGGGAACCCGATTAAAGTTATATGCCTGTCCATTATATCGGAAAGCGGTATATTTCCGGTCTTCAGGGTGAAGCTTGATCTGCCAGTAGCTGGCCGTTAGATCAAATGTCGAAAATATTTTTTTTTTATGGAACTTCATTAATAATTCGCTTATAGGTGGTGGGGCATTAGTGTCTAGCACTGTTATTTTATTCAACTGTCGCGCGTCTAAACACAATCGAATAGACCCGTCCTTTTTCTTTACAGTCACCAACGGATTATTGTATGGTGATGAGCATTTAGAAATAATTCCCCATTTTAGCATATTCTGTAGCTGTTCTTCTACGGCATTTCTATATTGATGTGGTATTGGGTATGTTCGCGCTTGATACAGCTGGTCTTCCATAAGTTTTATTCGGTGTTCGTATCCTTCGATAACTCTCGGAACTTCTGAAAACACCTCCTCGTACGTGTTCAACAAACTCTTCAGTCGTTCTCCGTTCTCGCTTTCCTGTTCCTCTTCCCTTATTATTATTTTTTTTCTATTTGTATCCCTGCACTGTCTGCATCGTGCTCCGTTCTACTATTGTCTGCCTCGCAGACGTCAAACGGTATTTCTGCATGATTAATTCTTGCCTGTCGCTTTTCATAATCCAGCACGCATCCTGCTTTGCACATAAAGTCTGAGCCCAGGATAGCATCATGTATCAATCCCTCCAAGATCAGCATGACGTGGTTGTATTCCTTCCCTGCGATCTTAATACTCACCCACACTTGCTCCGATGCCAACTTGGCTCTTTTCCCATTCGCCAGCCTTACGTACACATCCTTTAACGGCAAGGTTTTAATTTTCAAGTTACTCCGGTCCATTTCATTGAACGTTTTCTGCGAAATCACCGACACTTGGCTGCCCGAGTCCAGTAGTGCATTAATCGCCTTCCCTTCGATTCCTATTTCTATTTTAGGACATGGATTGGTATGCCATTCCCAGCTCACCCCTCTCTTCATTTTGTACTAGGTTTGCTACTTGTCTGCTATTATCTTCTGCCTTTCCCTCTTTCCTCCGATTTTCTTCGTACTGTTTATCGTTATCTATCGTCCTGAGTATCTCTGCCGCTCGCTCTATGGTATCATTCCCTATTATTGTTTCTTGGACGTTTTCTGGGAAGCCCCGCCTTACTATCCGCAGTATTTGTTGCTCAGATATTTTGTATGCTGTGATTTCCCTTAATCTCGCCACTTGTCTGCGGAAATATGTACTTAGTGATTCTTCTGTTCGCCATTTTTCTTGGGTTACCTGATGTTTAACAACTTCCTGAAGCCCCTCCCCCCAATAACTCTTCAGCAATGCTTGTTTATATTCCTTGAAGTTCGTTGGCTTTATTCCCAGTGACTCCCACCAATTTTCGGCCTCATCTTGTATGTAGCTAACAGCTATATTAACTTTAACCGACTCGCTGAACTCATTACATGAAAAAAAACGTTCTAGACTCTCCAAGTATCTATTCGGTCTTTCCCCTTCGTTTCCCGAGAAGGTCTTTATTTTGATAACCCGACTTGCTATTTCCATTTTACACCTATTTTATCTTTTTAATAATAATAATAAACTTACGTACGTACAACCAAAACCTAACCTTCCCAGTTCCCCCTTTTTTTTTCTTATACTAAAATTCCCCGGAGTGTCCCTATGCCTCCACGTCTTATATAATTGCAAAATCACCTTTACAGTTGCGCTGCTTATACCGTTTTCTAATCCTACTATCACGCTCCCTCCCGCTTCTTTTTACTAGCTATCACTTCTGTCACTCATACACGACTCTGGCCACACCGCTTAAGACGTCCAGTCATGACTCACATCGGTTCTGCCATTCAAAACGTTTAGTTTCGTTCCACGTTGACGCGCCATTTATACCTAGCCCTTTACACGTCGTCTCGTAAATTTTATAAAAACATTATTTATATAAAATCAATAAAATGTTTAATGTTTATAATGACGACTCGATCAGAACTTTGTACCTCCCTCTTACACAAAATCCTATCACGGGGCTGTCGGTACCTTGGGTAGAGTAATCAATATCATTTGCAAACATTTGCCAATAACATTAACACTCGTTTACTAGATTACATATTAGCCAATCAAACTTTTTATTTATTTAAAGGAAAAAATCCAATGGGCGCCAGCCGACCTTTGTCGACAAGTCTGCTTGACCAATACGATCTAGTACCCGCTCCCGCTAGCTCAGCTACAACAATCAATTAAATATAATCCGCCTACCTAAAAAAATCAATTTATGAATCTTTCTCTGCGCTAAATTTCTCGCTTTCTCTTTTTCTTTTATTTAATTATTTAATTTAAATCTAATTTAAGTAATCACTAACCCATGAAGTCTCCATTTACGCTATTACACTTCGTTTGGTCTTATAATATAATTAATTACACTTTCGTTCAAGTTCAAATAATATTTAATACAATCAAAATTTCATATTATAAATACATAAAAAAAATAATTATACACACAGTCACAATAAAATCTCTGGGTAATGGAGCTAAAGACAACTAATAATTATTGTTCGTACCATAAAGTTCAGAGTTTATTATTCCATTTATTATTACGGCTTTTAATTAGTGAATTAGAAATTGAAATAAACATTACCTAGCTTTCTCCCTTATGCACGGTTCCGAGCGTTGCTTCTGATAGTATTTCATTCGGTCAGTTAGCGCTAACTCTTTGCACTCCTTTTCCCGATGTCGTTGGGATCCTGTGGGCTCCACGTGGACACTCCGTCTCCTTCTTGTTTTACGTGACCATGATCGACATTTGAACTGTTTGCTGTTGGTATTGCGGGAAGGATTCGGCCGGCTGTTCACACGATGGGTTTAACAGTGCAGCATTATGTTTAGCTTGAGACGTATATTAATATTCAATGCTCTCGATCTATAAAAATAATTTTAATTAATAATACAATAGAAAATTCGCCCTTTTATATTTTACGGCCCTTATCTTGCGGATTCAATCTACAATACGTAACTAATCCTCTGGTGTTTCAGTTACGGTCCATGCTGACTTTCTGGTGTTTGCATTGGTCATTTAATTTCTTTGTACTCTCTGCTAGAGTTATTTCAATTTCTTTGTTAGAATTATTTCAATTTCTTTGTTAAAGTTATTTTCAATTTCTTTGTTAGAGTTATTTCAATTTCTTTGTTAGAATTATTTCAATTTCTTTGTTAAAGTTATTTTCACTAACTAGCCATTTAATGGAAATTTCTTATGTTCGTCATTAGCTCCCATTGTTCACTACATTCCTTTGATTACATATATTTCCCCCCCCCTTTTTTTTTTTTATAATTATAAGACAAAACGAATTCCACCTTGTTTTTTTTTTTTCTTAAAGCAATCTTAAATCAAATTTTAGTTCTTTAGGTTTTATTTAAATACGATTCAAAATTATATCTTATAAAACTGTCTAATTTATGCTTTTAACGATAAACCTGTCTATGAGAAAAAAAAATCTTTTTATTCTTATTTTACCCTACAAGACCTTTTATTTTTATTAAATATTTACACAAATCGTTTATCAATTTATATTTTTTTTCAAAATTTTGTGTAACTCCGTATAAAGCACACTCCCTCCTGATGTATCTCGGTACAATATATATATATATATAAATCAAATGATATAAATATAATAAACAAAATACACTAGAATAACTCTACAAAATTAAAAATGCCTATATAGAATTAAAAATATGTTTTTCCCTATAACCAGCTTGCAGCTTCTTCCGCCATGCTACTCAAGTTGGCAGAAAAAGCCATAAGCTGGCTATAGCAAAGAAATTATTTTTAATTTTATATAGGCATTTTTAATTTTGTAGAGTTATTCTAGTGTATTTTGTTTATATATATATATAAAACTAAAATAAGGAAATTCAAGAATTATGAATATAAATAATTGAGTTGCTCTCTAGATGCTGTGTTTGATAACTTTATTTAGTGAAAATAAAATAAATACTTATCATGCTCCAAAATTTTACACAAAGAATTAATTATCTTGAATCACTGTAGCCAGAGAAATGAATGGTAGATAAGCCAAAATATTTAAGACAAATTGATTTGAATTGATTAATATTTTAATTTACAGAAGCAAATTATGTCTACTTATTTTAAAACAATGCAAAAAAATAATCAAATATCATATATATAATAATAGAGAATTGCAATGCCTAATATATGTAACAGTCAAAGTGACGAATCTCAGATGCTGTTAATATAAATAATTCAATTGTTCTTAAATAGTAAGAAAACAACCACTTATTATGCTCCAAGATTATATATGGAGAATTACTTTGAACAACTGCAGCCAATTATAGGAATAATTAAAAATAGATGATCAAAGATTATGATCAGATCACAGATAGAATAGTATTATGATACATATATGAATGTAAAAAATTTTAAAACAAACAAGATTTGTAAAAAAAATGAGTATGTAGATTATAATTTTTATATTTTGAAGTTAATGGACCAATTTTGAGAGAGAAAAAAAGATATTTATTTAATTAATTATTTTTGAAAATTCTAAAATTTTCAGTTTAATGTGATTAGATGTTAATGAGATTTTACAGATTTTTAAAAGAAAAGCAATTCTTATAATTATTTTAATTAATTGTCAATTATTCATTAAATTACAAATGAGATGTATGTTAATTATTCACCTAATTGCTTTAAGTTAGTAGAATATATTGGAAGATTTTGACATATTGCACAAGAAATTTAAAACTTTACATAAAAAAGTTACTTAAAATAAATCAACAACATTATTTCAAATGATTTTAAAACAAATTAAAAACAAAAATGTTACAAATAAAACATTTATTTAATACAAGACAGCATTCATTTAATTTATATGATTTTTAAGTTTTCAAACTTTTATACTAATAACTATTAGTAATTTAAAAACTTCAAATTCTTTACTTTATATATGTATAATAAAGAATTAAAACAATTATGTTCTGCCTATTACACTGATATCCTATCATTTTAAATATATTATCTTATTAGATAAATAATTAGAAGAAAAAAAAAACATTACTGATATTGACGTTGTAAAACTTAAGGAAAGTTACATTAACAAATTCAATTTTAAAGTAAACACCCTTTTATTTACTCAAAAGAAAATAATCAAATGATATTACTTTCATTCATTGCATCAAATCATATAAGATAATAAAAAAAACAAGTTAATATATTAATTAGCATTAGCATTTTTTCATCATTCTTACTTTTCTTGTCATTTTTCTTTTCACTTTATAAGTATGTCTATACAAAAAACGCATACTTCAAATTATAATAGAAACATATTCTTTTTTTTTTTAATTTTATTTTAAAACATAAAATGTATTGTTATGCATTATTACAAATAATAATATTCTTAACTGTAAAAATTTATTATAAAATTAAAATAAATAAAACAATAAATACCTTATGCAAATTAATATATTTACACAAATATCTCAAAAATTAAAAAGTACTTACCAAAATTACACAATCATAGACAAAATTATAAAGGAGCTTCTGATGTTTTCATAAGAACAATGTAATAATTATTTAAAAAAAACACAATTCAATAAATACTTTTAAATTAAAGTCTAAATAATAAGAGCATCAGGCTTTGTTATATATTTCTTATCACAGAATTCATTCAACACACATTTGTTAAATAATATTTCTGTTGTATAATTTTCACTACACCACACTCACACAAGATAGGGATCAGTTTCTATCTGCTTTTAACATCTTGTGGAAGGATGATCATAAATATATGACCAAATACACATGAAAAGATATATGATTCCCAAGATGCACATTTTGTGCTGAACTACTGCATATCAGTTGACCTGGATCACAATGTCTTACACATATCTTTATCACTGTATCTTTCTGAATAAGTAATTATAAAAGTTGCAGCATTATGAATATCTAGTTTAAAAAATATGCAAAGTGATTTCAAATATAGTGAAGTCACACTAAACACTGTATCTATACACACTACTTCAGTTATATGCTCCCCCCCTCCCAAAAAAGTAAATAACCAAAACATTAAAATTTGTAAATTTAATAAATTTTACAAACAATTTGTCTTAGAATGCACTCATTATATCTAACATAATTTTCTTTATTAATTATATTTTCTTCATGTTAAATAAATTGACAGCATGGGTTTTTTTTTCTTCCAAAAGTTTGTTATAGTACAACATTTTATTTAATAAAATTTAGAGAATTAGTAAAATATTTTCCTTAAGCAACAAAATGAAAGTCATTGACTTGCAATGAGAAAAAAAAAATCATGTTAAGGAAATGGCTTGTATATTTTAAAAAAAAATCATTAATAAGAGAAGTAATGAAAAGAGGAAAGCACATTCATGACATGGTTATATGCACTTCTGATATGGCTATAGTTAAATCCATGTTAAACGATAATTTTTTGATTTATAAATAATATTACAAATTGATAAAACATTTCTATAAACATTATTATTACAGTGTATCAGAAAGCTTAAAATCTGTAAAAAAAAATTGTGACATATTTCCTGATCTATTTTATTTTTTAAAGTATAGTATAATAAGCTTTTAAATATTATTATTATTTTAGAATAAATGTTAATGTGTGCACACACCTACACAGTAAATGTATATGTAAATGTGCATTCTCACTTTGTTATTAATAACTAGCCTTTTTTAAAAACAATTTTTTGTCTATACTATAATATTAACTTGTCTCTATATAAAATATACACAAAAAATAAGTGCTTGTGTTATAGACACATGTGTGTACGTGTGTGTATTGTAAACAAAGTTTATAAACAAAACAAAAATTATCATCCACTATCCAATATATACTAGGAGAACTTTGGATAATAAAAAAAAAACAGATAACATGGATGGACTGTAATGTAGTTGTTCTTAGTCAATGTGAGAGTAAGATCAAAACTAGATTTAAATTTTATTGTACTTTTTCTACTTATAATATAGTGTGGTTAGCAACAGCAATAAACACTATATTACAATATACAAATACATTATGATGATTATGAATAACCATAATGCTGACAATGAGAACAGCAAAATAGCTTATGGTTAAATGCAGGTTTGGAAGGTTAAAGACTAAATAAAATATACTTTGATAACTTAAAACAAGAGTGAGAATGTTAGACAATTCTGAAAGTATTCATGGATGAATATTAAACATATGCAAACATAAACATGATTTTGTAATAAAAAAAGTGCTTTCCAAATTCACTCACTCAACAATTTACCCTTTCCACTATAGAAAAGGTGATGGGAGGGGTATCAGACTTTGCAGACATATATAGCTTACTGTAGAATATGAAGTTTGGTTATTCAATGGCATCTTTACCAAACATATAAATTAAATGGTGATAGAATAATTTTGAAAATGGCAAACTCTAAATGTGCATACTATAATAATAAATCATAAGTCAGACTACAGTTAGTTTAACAAACATACAAAGAACATAATCTCTTATGTTAATGCTAATTTATTGTTTAAACAATAAATAGTTCATTTATACATATGGATAATAAAATAATTATTGATCCTCAAAGAATTGATATTTTATATTAGCAATGTCTTCGTAAAGTCTTAATCAAATCAGCTCACAAATATAAATTCTAATAATTTGAATAACTCTGTAAATAGACATCAGCTACTAAATATTTAATGCTAAGAATATATAATATTATAAAGAAACAAACTCCAAATATATCTACCATAACACTAATTGATGTCAGGTTTATTACAGTTATTTTAAAACACTTTTGAAGAATGTTCTCTCGTTTCATGCAAAAACATTTTTTACCAAATTTGTTAAAATCACTCTAGCTAAGTCTGACTTATGAATTATTATTAAGATATGCATATTCAGTTTACTTTTCCATAAATATTACTACATATCCTCAGCAATACATATTTAATAGATATTTATGGAGTTATTCCTCAGCAATACATATTTAATAGATATTTATGAAGTTAATCCTCAGCAATACATATTTAATAGATATTTATGGAGTTATTAAAATTATTAGAATTTTATGTCTTAATTGGTATCAGAAACTATAAACTGATTTGATTAAAATTTTGTAAGATCCTGCTAATATTCACTGCTTCAAATATCAGTAAAAGTAGTTGCACAAAAGTGGGATCATTTTTTCATCTGATAAATTAGTACTGCTGTAAGAGAGAATCACTTTTTGAAAATTTGCTAAAATGATTCTAGAATGCACATATGGAGTTTATTTCTCCATAAATTTATGTATTTTGCAATTTCATTTTGAATGAAAAACTCTAAATGATAAATAAATACAAACACATGAAGCCAAAAGCTAGTTCTACTAATCTAGTAATTAGATAGTAATTGTCATTTTATAAGTCATTACATTTATATATTAATTATTGAATGATGTATGTAAGAATTATGAATGGTTTAATGTCATATTTGTTAGCATAGCCATTTCCTCAAGATAGAATTTGAATCCCAAAAAATAAATAAATCCAAGTTCTAACCAAGTTAATAATTGTTTATCGGGTAGCATCTAGCCACTAAAATTATTGTTTGACATTTGATATTTAGTTATTTTTATATGGATGACAAAAATTCCAAAATAGTAAGGATTTGTCAGATGACCATAAAAAATAACAGTAACATGATGCAACTGTAAGAGTGATAAAAAAAAGTAGCATATATTTACAAGTGCTGAAACAATGACTAAACTTTACTCTACTTAGCAAAACAAACAATTCATTGATTAAAAAATAGTGACACTAAAAATTAAAATAAAAAATTTCAAATTCAGACTTGAGAAAACAAAGTGTCTAAATTTTAAAGGGAAATAGAAGTTCAGTAATTCGTTAGTTGCTTAGTAACTTATAGAGTAAATGACATTTCCTATGATTTATTGTTAAAGTAGAGGGATTTGAACTTAGAATTCTTTTAGTCTATATTTCTCCAGTCCATCTTAAGTAACCAATACATGATCACATAAATTGAAAAAGATAGATAATCCCCAATATACAAATTCCATGCAGAATCAGCACTCATCAGTTGGACCAGATCATAATATTCCACACACCCATATATATACACATACATCCAATCAGTGCTCAGCTTATGTTAAGATAGCAAACCATTAAACTTTAATGAACAGGCTTCAGTCTTCTCACCCTTCCAACTATTCAACAACCATTTCATTAAAAAACCAAATGATTGAATGCTCAAACTCCTTATTGGACTTAATACTATAGTCAAACCAATATAAACATCATGTCAAACTAACCCCTCACATTATAGGACCATTACTTATCTATATATATTAATAGGAGAGGGATAGGCTGAAACTTATATTATGATGTAATCTATTTTCAAACATAGTATAAGATTCAGCACATTTCTATTAAGATATATGGATACATAATGGTCCTATAATGTGAGGGATTATATTGATGTAATGTCTACATGGGTATGCATACAGTGTCAAATCCAATAAGGGCTTTGAGCATTCCATTGATGGTTTTTCAATAAAATGTATGGTTGAATAGTTGGAAAGGAGAGAAGATTGAAACCTGTCTCCTAAAATGTAATAAATTGCTATATTAGCCGAGCATTGTGTGTATATATATGTGTGGGAGATCATGATCTGGCACAACTGATGAGTACTGGTTCTGATATATATATATATATTGGTGATCATCTATCTTTTTCACATGTATGTACTCATGTGTATTGGTTGCTTGAAATGGAGTGGATAAATATAGACTGAAAAATTCTAAATTCAAATCCCTCTACTTACATATATAAGAATCATTCAGTTTACTAAATGGATAATCAAATTTATTGTTTAAAAATATCTAAATGAGGGGAGAGAGACAGCATTTTGAAGATATATCAAACTTTAAGTAGACTAAATAATAGTAGCCAAAAACTTTGTCCTAGAAGTATTTTTTATTCTTACTGCGTACTCTGTCAGAATGTAGTTCAAAATTCCTATACAATAGGTCAAGCTATAATGTAATAATATGTATTGTAATTTCATGACATGCCTTAATGGGACTTGTTTTAAAATATCTTTTATAGTTACATGACAAAATTTAATTAAGTATTCTATGATAATTATGTCATAAAGTAATGAAACTTTATATTATCATAAACTTACACATTAACAATTTGAAGGGAATCCATCATATTCTTTTCAGTACAGGTAGAATATAAATGGGTGTATGTATATATTAATTTCAGAAAAAGAACTGCCAATTTTCAAAATACATAATAAACACATTTATACACACACACACACATTTTTAATCAATGGAAATATATTTGCAAATATCTTACAACATATATTTTCTAGCGGGCAAATAATTGCTAAAGTAGTCTGTATGACAGCAGGATAAAAACAGACTGAGAATTTTCCCAATTTATCATTGGCAAATGATTGATGTTCATAATTTACGAGACAGTTAACGTTCAACAAGATGTCTTACAAATTTATTTTATTTGTAGTTTAAATTTAATTAAATGTGGAGCAATATTATATATATAAAACATAATTGCATTTAGAAATGAAAAAAAAAACGACAATTCAGTCATAAATATGCATATACAAATAATGACTTGAATGTTTAACTCTGTGTTAAAAGTAAAACAAAAATACTAGTATTTCATCGGAAATTGTAATTTGCCACATAGTAATTTACAAGTGATGGATCAGCAATTTTCAGCAATAGTTTTTAAACCCTTATAATTACAAACTACTTTATCATCTAGCCGGTGATTTTCTTAAAAGTTAGTTGCACACATATATATTTATCTATAGAAAAGTAGTATAATATATTCATAAAATAAAAATCAATGGTATAATCAGTTGCTCTAGAGATTGCATATATATATTCGTCTGTAGAAAAAATAGCAGTGTATTAATAAAATAAAAAATAAATGTGTAATCAGTTGCTCTACAGATCACGTGATAATTGATGCATCACAATGAGAGTTTCTCAACTCTGTCATCTCAATTTAAACTAAGATTTTTCTTCAGTTAGAAATCACTCTAGAAATCTTAGCAATTCTATCATTGCATTAATCCACATAGCACAATTGCCAACATTAGTTTTTATAACACTCAATTGTAAATCATTTTATCAACGTGCTAAAATTTATAATATATAAATAAAAAACTTCAATGTAAAATATTGTTACTGTACTTCATAATTTTCTAGAGGATGTTTTGTTTTTTTAATTCATGCTTCTCAGAGTATCTGAGATGAAAAACTAGTTTTTTTATATATATCTAGTCTATCAGCAGAATACAAGTGTGCCAATATTCAAATTAGTTTATACACTGTTCAAAAATCCATGTATGCTTAAGTGCAATCTAAACTCTTTTGGAGCCCAAACACCACATGTTCTCCTAGCAATTAATCATTTAATTATTTCATTTAATCTATGAATTGCATTAATGAATTTCATGATAATGTAAAAAAAAAAAATACTATGATTTCAAAACGATTTCATCTGTGAGTAAAAGGTAATTTTCCATATTAAATACCTTAAAGTTTTATTACAACATGGTAGAAAAATCAGCCTCACAGTTGATGAAAATTGATGGAGACTATGAAGTAATTTCAGCAGTTTTGTAATATTTATTTATAAATTTTATTCGAAATGAGACAAATGATGACTTATTTTTAAAATTTACAATTTTTCATCATAACTGGTTGTGCATAAAATACATATATTAGTGATCATCTATCTTTTTCACATGCATGTGGTCATGTTTATTAGTTGTTTGAGATGGAATGGAGGATGAACAGACTGAAAAATCCAAATCTCTCTACTTATATATATATATATATATATTAAATGTAAAATACAATACCCTTTATAAAATATTATATATATATATAAAATAATTTTAACGGTAAATACAATATTATAGTTTAAATTTTTTTGTAGCGCTTTCGATTATGTGGTAATCCTCGTCAGCTTTAACAGAATTTCAAATTTTTTAAACTTAATGTTATGTATATTTTCATAAGCTGTGTATGGCTGTATTTGCAACTTGCCTATTAATAACAGCATCCTTATATTTATCAATCAAAATTGCCTCTTTAATTTTCCTCTTTTTATGATTTCTTTCTTCCATTGATATTTTTATTTCACTACTATTAAATGTAAACCTATAATTACAAGTTTTTTCATGGTCAAAGAATACTGAAGCTGTATTAAATTGACTATTTACATTATTTTTAATTCGATTATATAATAATTGATGCTCCTTCAATCTTTTCTCCATAGAACATCTTGATTTCATCATCATCATCATCATCATCATCAACCATTATCAATCCACTGCAGGATGAAGGTCTCTCCAAGTTTAATCCATCTTCTCCGATCTTTAGCTTCTCTTCTCCACAACACCCCTGCACATTTTCTTATTTCATCCATCCATCTCACATGTGGTCTCTTTCTGGGTCTTTTACAATCTCTTGGAATCCAGTTTAAAATTTCAATTGTCCATCTATTATCATCTCTTCTAGAAATATGTCCAGCCCAACTCCATTTCAATCTTTTAATTTTTTCAATAAGGTCAGTAACATCTGTTTGTTGTCTTACCCATACATTGCGTTTTCGATCTCTTCTTGTTACTCCCAACATACATCTCTCCATACTCCTTTGAGTGGTCTGAAGTCTCTGTATTGCTCTTCTATTAAGTGTCCAAGTCTCAGATCCATAAGTAAGAACTGGTAAAACACATTTGTTAAAAACCATCCTTTTCAAACACATAGGCATATTTCCTTTTAGTATCAAGTTATTTCTACCAAAAGCACTCCAACCAAGTTTAATTCTATGATTAATTTCCTCCATTATGTTTCCATCTGTATTAATAATCTGACCAAGGTATTTGTAACTGTTAACTTCTTCTAATTCTTCATAATCAATCTTTATTTTCATATTTTGAGCAAATCGATTAAACATTACTTTAGTCTTTTTAACATTTATCTTTAGTCCTACTTTTCTACTTTCATCTGCTAACTCCTGCAACATTTCCTGCAGCTCTGAAGCATTATTTGCAAAAACAACTACATCATCTGCGAAATCTAAATGACTTAAATACTCTCCATTTACTTTCACTCCTTTAGTTTCCCATTTTAATCCACAAAATACTTCTTGCAGCACTGCTGTAAAGAGTTTTGGAGATATGGAGTCACCTTGTCTTACACCTTTCTCAATGTTGATTTTTCCAGTATCATTATGTAATCTAATTGTTGCTGTTGCATTTTTATAAATATTCTTTAAAATATGACAATATCCTGGATCTATACCTTGATGATCCAATGCTTTAATCACTGAAGAAATGTGTATAGAATCGAATGCCTTTTCATAATCTACAAATCCAAAACATAATGACAACTCATATTCGTTTGTCCTTTCTATGACTTCTCTCAATACCTGGATATGATCTATTGTACTAAAACCACTTTTAAATCCAGCTTGTTCTCTTGGTTGGTGGAAATCCAAAGTTCTCTGTAGACGAGTTGTAATTATCTTGGTAAAAATTTTATATAAAACTGATAAAAGGCTGATAGGTCTGTAATTTCTAATATCTTCTTTATCACCTTTTTTAAATATTAATATTATTACTGCATTCTTCCAATCTTCCGGTACATCTTTATCATTTAGACATTTGGTATATAACTTTGCTAAAATTGTTTCTATTTCTTCACCTGCTTCTTTTAATATATCAATTATAATTCCATCATTTCCTGGAGCCTTTCCTTTCTTCATACACTTAATTGCATGTCTCACTTCTTCATTTAAAATTCTGGGCAATTCGGAAGATGTAATAGATATAGGAGGTACTTGTTCTTTATTACTATATAATTCTTGATAAAAATCTTCTACCAATTTCATGATGTCATCTCTCTTTTTAGTAATAATTCCATCTTTTTTTCTTATTGCAGATATAAATTTCCTACCAATACCAAAATGTTGTTTAACATTTTTGAGACTTTTATTTTCTTCTACAGCTTTCCTTGCTATTTCACAGTTATACTTTCTTATATCATTTTCAACTCTTTTCCTTACCATTTTACAAAATTCGAGATATTCAATTCTTTTTAATACATCATTTTTGTATATCTTCATATTCCTTCTTTTCTTCATAAATTCTCTAGTCTCAGTAGAAATTTTATTAGTCAATTGCTGCTTTTTTCTACCAGCTATGTTTGTTGCAGTTTTTAAAAGTGTATCAGTTATTTTCATATTAATTTCATTCAAATCTGAATCATGTTCAAAATCTCCTAACACTTGAAACCTATTTGTAAGTTCTAATTTAAATTCATTAGAATGTTTCTGAAGATTAGGAATATCAATTGTAAATATTGTTTTTCTTAATAATTTTTGTCTCTCTAGTTTTACATTAACACGTAACTTACACCTTACTAATCGATGATCACTTCCTGTGTTAAATTTATTAAGAACATTACAATCTTGAAATATGTCTTTTCTGTTAGTCAAAATATAATCCAATTCTGCTGTACCTTCATTTGGATGCTTCCATGTCCATTTCCTTTTAACATTTTTCTCAAAAAATGAATTCATAATATAAAGTTTTTCTTTTTCTGCAAACTCCACAAGTCTATGTCCTCTCGCATTTCTATTATCATAATCAAAATTACCTACAGCAATTTCATCTTTCATTTGTCTACCAATTCTAGCATTAAAGTCTCCCATAACAATTGTAAAATGTTGTTTATTCTGATCAAAAGCCTTTTGTACATCCATATAAAAATCTTCTACTACTTCATCACTATGAGAACTTGTTGGGGCATAAACCTGAATTATCTGCATTTGGTATCTGCTATTAAGTTGTATAACTAATCTTGCCACTCTATCTGATACACCATCAATCTCCATAATATTGTTCTTCCACTTTTTATTTATAATGAATCCTACTCCACTTGTATTTCCAATATGTGTGCCTTTCATCATCATCATTATCAACCATTATCAATCCACTGCAGGATGAAGGTCTCTCCAACTTTAATCCATCTTCTCTGATCTTTAGCTTCTCTTCTCCACATCACCCCTACACATTTTCTTATTTCATCCATCCATCTTACATGTGGTCTCCTTCTGGGTCTTTTACAATCTCTTGGAATCCAGTTTAAAATTTCAATTGTCCATCTATTATCATCTCTTCTAGCAATATGTCCAGCCCAACTCCACTTCAATCTTTTAATTTTTTCAATGAGGTCAGTAACACCTGTTTGTTCTCTTACCCATACATTGCGTTTTCGATCTCTTCTTGTTACTCCCAACATACATCTCTCCATACTTCTTTGAGTGGTCTGAAGTCTCTGTATTGATCTTCTATTAAGTGTCCAAGTCTCAGATCCATAAGTAAGAACTGGTAAAACACATTTGTTAAAAACCTTTCTTTTCAAACACATAGGCATATTTCCTTTTAATATCAAGTTATTTCTACCAAAAGCACTCCAACCAAGTTTAATTCTATGATTAATTTCCTCTATTATGTTTCCATCTGTATTAATAATCTGACCAAGGTATTTGTAACTCTTAACTTCTTCTAATTCATCATAATCAATCTTTATTTTCATATTTTGAGCAAATCGATTAAACATTACTTTAGTCTTTTTAACATTTATCTTTAGTCCTACTTTCCTACTTTCATCTGATAACTCCTGCAACATTTCCTGCAGAAAGCATTATTTGCAAAAACAACTACATCATCTGCGAAATCTAAATGACTTAAATAATCTCCATTTACTTTCACTCCTTTAGTTTCCCATTTTAATCCACAAAATACTTCTTGCAGCACTGCTGTAAAAAGTTTTGGAGATATGGAGTCACCTTGTCTTACACCTTTCTCAATGTTGACTTTCCCAGTATCATTATGTAATCTAATTGTTGCTGTTGCATTTTTATAAATATTCTTTAAAATATGACAATATCCTGGATCTATACCTTGATGATCCAATGCTTTAATCACTGAAGAAATGTTTATAGAATCAAATGCCTTTTCATAATCTACAAATCCAAAACATAATGACAACTCATATTCATTTGTCCTTTCTATAACTTCTCTCAATACTTGAATATGATCTACTGTACTAAACCCACTTTTAAATCCAGCTTGTTCTCTTGGTTGGTGAAAATCCAAGGTTCTCTGTAGACGAGTTGTAATTATCTTGGTAAAAATTTTATATAAAACTGATAAAAGGCTGATAGGTCTGTAATTTCTAATATCTTCTTTATCACCTTTTTTAAATATTAATATTATTACTGCATTCTTCCAATCATCGGAAGATCTTTATCACGTCTAGACATTTGGTATATAACTTTGCTAATATTTTTTCTGTTTCTTCACCTGCTTCTTTTAATATATCAATTATAATTCCATCATTACCTGGAGCCTTTCCTTTTTTCATACATTTAATTGCATTTCTCACTTCTTCATTTAAAATTCTGGGCAATTCAGAAGATGTAATAGATATAGGAGGTACTTGTTCTTTATTACTATATAATTCTTGATAAAAATCTTCTACCAATTTCATAATGTCATCCCTCTTTTTAGTAATAATTCCATCTTTTTCCTTATTGCAGATATAAATTTCCTACCAATACCAAAATGTTGTTTTACATTCTTAAGACTTTTATTTTCTTCTACAGCTTTTCTTGCTAGTTCACAGTTATACTTTCTTATATCATTTTCAACTCTTTTCCGCACCATTTTACAAAATTCGAGATATTCAATTCTTTTTAATGCATCATTCTTGCATATCTTCATATTCCTTCTTTTCTTCATAAGTTCTCTAGTCTCAGTAGAAATTTTATTAGTCAATTGCTGCTTTTTTCTACCAGCTATCTTTGTTGCAGTTTTTAAAAGTGTATCAGTTATTTTCATATTAATTTCATTCAAATCTGAATCATGTTCAAAATCTACTAATACTTGAAACCGATTTGTAAGTTCTAATTTAAATTCATTAGAATGTTTCTGAAGATTAGGAATATCAACTGTAAATATAGTTTTTCTTAATAATTTTTGTCTCTCTAGTTTTACATTAACATGTATCTTACCCCTTACTAATCGATGATCACTTCCTGTGTTAAATTTATTAAGAACATTACAATCTTGAAATATGTATTTCCTGTTAGTCAAAATATAATCCAATTCTGCTGTACCTTCATTTGGATGCTTCCATGTCCATTTCCTTCTAACATTTTTCTCAAAAAAAGAATTCATAATATAAAGTTTTTCCTTCTCTGCAAACTCCACAAGTCTATGTCCTCTCTCATTTCTATTACCATAACCAAAATTACCTACAACACTTTCATCTTTCATTTGTTTACCAATTCTAGCATTAAAATCTCCCATAACAATTTTAAAATGTTGTTTACTCTGATCAAAAGCCTTTTGTACATCCATATAAAAATCTTCTACTACTTCATCACTGTGAGAACTTGTTGGGGCATAAACCTGAATTATCTGCATTTGATATCTGCTATTAAGTTGTATAACTAATCTTGCCACTCTGTCTGATACACCATCAATCTCCACAATATTGTTCTTCCACTTTTTATTTATAATGAATCCTACTCCACTTGTATTTCCAATATTTGTGCCTTTATAATAGAGCATATGTCCACTTTTTAAATCAATTGTCTCTTCACCTTTTCTTCTAACTTCACAAAGTCCAATAATATCCCATTTAATATAAGAGAGTTCTTCTTCTAATTCTTGCAATCTTCCTTCACTTGAAAGTGATCTGCAGTTGTAAGTACCTAAATAAAAAGTCGTCATCAAATGGCAGCCTGGGTCCGCCTCCAGGATATTCTTAGCACCCTCCGCCTTCAGCCACCAACCGCTGCCTTGGTTGGTGACTTTACAGCCTCCTGGGATTAAGGGCCATGCTTTATTTTTGTCTGTCATAATTGTATAATTGGGAAAAATTTTTATCATTTACACAAACATTCATTCTGCCTTATCAGGCACTGAGAAGAAAGACCATGGTGTTTCTTGATCTTAAACTCAGAGGTAAAAAGCCAATAAACTCACCACGCTGGCTAATGCATGTTGGTGAGCAGCCCATCCATGTTCGTATACTATATGAATAAACATATAGTAATAACAGCTGCAACGACAAGAACGTATGGAGTGGACATTAGGAATTTGCCCTGCTCGGTTCCTTTAAGGCCTCCAAGAGGAATCAAAGGGTCTCCTTTCAGTTAATAGCAAACTCCTTTCTGCAGCCTGTGTGCCTTTATAATAGAGTATATGTCCACTTTTTAAATCAATTGTTTCTTCTCCTTTTCTTCTAACTTCACAAAGTCCAATAATGTCCCATTTAATATAAGACAGTTCTTCTTCTAATTCTTGCAATCTTCCTTCACTTGAAAGTGAGCTGCAGTTGTAAGTACCTAAATAAAAAGTCATCATCAAATGGCAGCCTGGGTCCGCAATCAGGGGATTCTTAGCACCCTCCGCCTTCGGCCACCAACCGCTGCCTTGGTTGGTGACTTTACAGCCTCCTGGGAATAAGGGCCATGCTTTATTTTTGTCTGTCATAATTGTATATATGTATTGGAAAACTATTTATCATTTACACAAACATTCATTCTGCCTTATCAGGCACTGAGAAGAAAGACCATGATGTTTCTTGATCTTAAACTCAGAGGTAAAAAGCCAATAAACTCACCACGCTGGCTAATGTGTGTTGGTGAGCAGCCCATCCATGTTCGTATACTATATGAATAATCACATAGTAATAACAGCTGCAACGACAAGAACGTATGGAGTGGACATAAGGAATTTGCCCTGCTCGGTTCCTTTAAGGCCTCCAAGAGGAATCAAAGGGTCTCCTTTCAGTTAATAGCAAACTCCTTTCTGCAGCCACATCTTGATTTACTGATATATAATTTCTGACATCCACATGAAATCTCATAAATTACATTACTTCTTTGCAATTTAGGAATTATGCTTTTAGAATTATTAATCAATCGATTAACATTTGGAGGAACACAAAATGAAATATTATACTTTTCTTTAAATATATTCTTAATTAATTTAGATTGCATGTTATTTATAAATGGCATAGATGTCCATTTTTTATTATCTAAAGTAACTCTGCAAACTCTCTTCTTATATTGAACTCTTTGCTAATTAACTTTTAAAGGTTGGTTATGATAAAAACCAAATCTTGCATACAGTAAATTCATTTAATAATAAGAAGAGAGTTTGCAGTGTTACTTTAGATAATAAAAAATGGACATCTATGCCATTTATAAATAACATGCAATCTAAATTAATTAAGAATGTATTTAAAGAAAAGTATAATATTTCATTTCGTGTTCCTCCGAATGTTAATCGATTGATTAATAATTTTAAGAGTATAATTCCTAAATTGCAAAGAAGTAATATAATTTATCAGATTTCATGTGGATGTCAGAAATTTATATATCGATGAATTGAGATGTTGATCTGGTCCAATTGATGAGTGCTAGTTCTGCATGAAATATGAACATTGGGCATCATATATATCTTTTTTGCATGTGTGTGGTCATGCTTATTAGTTGCTTGAGATGGAGGACAAGTAAACTAAAAAATCCTGAGTTTCAAATCCCTCTACTCACATACTACATTAGCATAGCAATTTATTCAGTAAATTTATATCTAGGTTATTAGTTGTTTTTTCCTCAGTGATGAAAGTTTATTCATAAAAAAAACAGATACAAATACAGTTAGAAAAAGGTTTACAGGGGAGTGATTATATGATAAATTGAAATTTCAGAAGCAACATGGTAAGAGGGGAAGGATACATGTGAAAAGGGAATAGGAAGTGGAAAGGGGAAATGGCATGTAGTCCAGGCCAGTCCGAGATGCATGTCTTCATTGAGAAAGCACTGCATAGGTCACAAACATTTGAATGAGTGAGTCCTATGACAGAGGCTGAGAGGATGGGAGTTGGAGGATTGCCCAAGTGTCTGTGAGGAGTGGAGGTGGGGCTAGTTTGGTATCTCTGGTTTTGAGAGAGCAAATTAGATCCAATAGCTTTTGATTCACTGAGTGTACTCTCTGGTCAAAAATAATGGCACATCGGAGCAACCAGAGTGCATAGATGAGGAAAACTGATAATCTAATAGTTGCAAAGACCCCTGTTTCTATGGATTCTTGGAGGTTGAAGATGGTATTCCTGTGCAAGGAAAGGCAGGAGTTGATGACATGTCTCACTCCAAGCAGAAAGGGACATTTAAGTAGGAAGTGCTGGAGGGTTTCATTGTCAGTTTTACAGAGCTGGCATATGGGAGAGATCTTGGTGAAACCCCTATGGTTGACCAAAAATTGATTTGTGGGAAGGGAGTGAAGATTGATTTTGAGGAGGAAATCGAGGAATTTTGCCTCAAGGGACCATCTTTGAATTTGCGGATTAATTGAGCATTGGTAAGTTTGAGTAATGTAGGGGACACAATGGAGAAATCTGCGGTCTGATTGAAAACCTCCCAGTACATTAGTTTGCCACTGATGGATAGCATAATAAAGCCAGCCTTTTAAAGGATGTTGGCAATGAATGAGATCCATGATCTGGGCCTGCCACTGGGAGGAGGAGTGTCGGTGGGTGTGACAATGATATGCACAATGTTGGCAGGAAAGTGACTTAGGAGTGTGAAGATAATGTTGTGAGATCTCTGGATCAGAAGAGTGTCAATGGAGTGGCCCAACCCATTGAGGTTTTTAGGAAAACAAGTTCTTTTTAGGCTGATGGCTACCACCTTTCTGCCCCAGAGAAAATGGGTGAAAAGGGAATTGATTTTGGATATAAAGGAATGTGTAGGTAGAACAATGGGGAGGTAATAGGCTATTTTAGGAAACACTAGAAGATTGAGGAGGGTGACTTTCCCATAAAGGGAGAGGTAGATGCCTGTGATAGCACTGAGGGTGGATGATATGCTTTGATACAGTGTGGTTTGGACCCATATTAGTCAATTCTGGAATCATGAGATTTATTATATGTGCACTGTCTTTTATTGGGAAACAAAATTCAAAATCTTCTGCCAAATTTCTATGACATTCAGTGTTACTTTTTCAAAGACATTTACATCAATAAG
Source organism: Epiperipatus broadwayi (assembly GCA_028023455.1). NCBI lineage: Eukaryota > Metazoa > Onychophora > Udeonychophora > Euonychophora > Peripatidae > Epiperipatus > Epiperipatus broadwayi. The sequence goes on from JAQFVV010012396.1 coordinate 11,018,298, forward strand.
AGAATACATTACAGAACATGTTCAACAATTTATAATCAATGAATCAATAGTATTCTGTCCAATGGACAGTCCAGAGAGTAGTACATCAATCCATCCATTCTTCCATTCCATTCTCTTCCTTGCCTACTTCTTCAATTCCACATAAGTCTCCAAATCTCTTATATCATCCAATAATGCCAATCTCTTTCATCCTATCTTTTTATTTTCACACAGCATTCCCTCCAAAACAACTTTCATTAAACTATAATTTCTTCTTAATATGTCCAATCCAGTTTCTCTTTCTCTCTCTGATGTTCTCAATCAATCTTCTTTCCTCATTTACTCTTTTCAAAACTTCATTTGTTATTTTACATTTTCTCCATGTCCCCAACTAAAGGCTTTCAATTGTTTCTTAATTCCATTACTCAGTGTCCATGTCTCTCAACCATACATTAATACACTCCACACATAACATCACATTTAAATAATCTTTTCCTTAATTCTCTTTCCAAACGTCCACAAAATATTTTATTTCTCTTCACAAATGTCTCTTTTGCTAATGCTATACTTCTTTTAACTTCATCTTCATTTCTTCCATCCTCACTCAACTAACTACCCAAATATCTAAATCCTTTCACCTGTTGAACCATATATCACAAATTCCAATTTGCAGTGTTTTTGCATTTCTCCCTATCCATAACCATTTAGTCTTTTCAATATTAATCTTCATTCCATATGCCATACAATCTTCTTCCAATTTATTCAATGTATTCTAAAGACCCTTTTCCTCATCAGCAGTAAGAGCCATATTATCTGCAAACCTTATACACCTTATTACTCTTCCACCACCATTTGCTCTTCCACAGTCCAAATAATTATTTAGCATGTCTTCTAAATAAATATTAAACAGAACAGGTGACATACTACATCCTTGCCTAACTCCACTTTCTATATTTATTCCATCAGTTTCCTTACTCCCAAATTTAATTCTTATTCTTGGACCATTATACAGATTCCAAGTCAGCCTTCTTTCTTTCCAAAATATTCCTTTATCTGTTAAGATGAACATAAGTTTATTCCAGACTACTCTATAAAATGCCTTTTCCAAATCCACAAAACATACACCAATTCCTTTATCTTTTTCAATATATTTTTCCGCAAATATTTTAACAATATCAATAGCATCTCTTGTGTTTTTTCCTTTCTGAAAACCAAACTGTTCTTTTTCAATATAATAAACTACCCATAAATTCTTTAGATAACAAACTTATTGTTCTATACTTTTCAAATTTAGCAGCTTTCTTCTTTTTAGCAATTGAAATCATTATAAATCACTAGTTTATATCAAATTGCAAAGTCCAACTATTTCCTTCATAGTAAATTCTCCCATTTCTTCATTTGTGCAAGTGACTTTCTTACTTCATCTGGCAATATGTCCATACCTTATTATCTATTTCAACATCTTCCTCATTTTCAAGTTCATAATTAATTAAATTATTTCCTCTATTATACAGACACTGAAGATATTCTTTCCATCTTTGTAATATATCATTGCTATCAGTTAATCTCTTTCCATTCTTATCTGCAATCTCACTTGCTACCCATATCTTTTTCTCCCAAATGATATTTTGTATTCTATCAAATACCAAATCATATCTTTTCATCTGCTGAACCCTTTCTATCTCTTTACATTCTTGCTCTAACTGTTTCTCTTCTTAGTTCATTATTAAATCTTCTATATGCCTTTTGCCCTTCCTCAGTATTTACATTCTTCCATCATCTTCATACTTCCATCTTTTCCAACATACCTTCAAGTATCCAAGGTTGTTTAGTTTTCCTTACATGAATAATACCTATTTCATTTTTTTGCTGTTTTCATGAATCCTTTTTTAATTCTATTCCAACACTCATCAGGGCTACTAATATGTTTCCCATCCTGAACAATCCTTTTAAATTTATTTTCACATAACAAAACAAATTTTCCTTTTTCCATGTCTCAATTTATCCAAGTTCCATCTTGCATATCTTTTCCCTCTTTTAATTTTTTTTAAACTCAACTTTAATTTAGCCATAACCAAATTATGATCTGAATCTATATCAGCACCGAGCAAAGCATGTGAACCCTTAATAGCATTCTTATATCTATTCTGAATCAATATACAATCAATTTGATAAGGTTCTCTGTCACCTGGAGCTTTCTATGTATACAATCTTCTAATACGATTTTTAAAACAAGTGTTTGCAATGACAAACCCATTCTCCATCATTACTTTTTTCAAAGAAGATATTGTCCTACAGTGGGATATTTAAAAGTTATATTATTACACAAACAGAAATACAACAAATGATCACAATAACAAGATTTTAGTTTCCAGATTTCATATCTATTATTTTAAGTTTGACTATGACAACCAGCAATCTTTAATATTTAAGAATGAGCTCAAAGACATTTTACACACTACTCAAATTAATGTTAACAAAACAAAATAACTTCCAAAACAATACATTTACATGATCATTTTTTATTGTAACTATTTAATAATTTTTAGAAATGATGAATCATTTAACAGGGCTTTGAATAATTATGTAACTAAAAATGTTTCACATATGGGAAAAAACAATAAAAAATATCTTCTATTTTATTGTGAATAGATGCATTGCACTACATGTTCGTCTGATCAATAGTTTATAAAAATAATAGTTTGGTGACTTTAATTTAAGGTATTATTTTTATATATGTTCATCTGATCAATAGTTTATAAAAATAATACTTTGATGACTTTAATTTATGGTATTATTTTTATTTATAAGACAGAAACAATCATTTATGAATAAATTAAAAGTTACTATATATGTATCATATAGGGTATATGAGCACAAACTTTCACATGACCCACCACCCTCCACTCTATCTCATAACACTGATACACTTGAACACATATATGAGATAGAGTGGAGAGTGGTGGGTCGTGTGAAAGTCTGTGCTCATATACCCTATATATTACATATATAGACACAGGTATATAATAAGCCTGTGTTTCAGTTATCACATAGCAGAGATGTCTGCCCATCCCTTGTATATGTATTAAATGGATTATGTCCTGTACATGAGGGGGCAGATTGACCTTAGGTCAACATGGTTAGGATAAGAATCTCAGCCTTAGGATTGCCTTTGAGCATTCCATCATCAGATTTTCAATTGGATGGACGTTTGAAGAGTTGGAGTGTGGAGTAGATTGAAGCCTGTCCATTAAAGTATGAAGATTGGCTATCTTACTATATATCTGAGCACTTATAGCATATATATGTAGAGATGATAATCTGAACCAACTGATGATTGCTGGTTTAGCATGAAATACGTATAATGGTGATTATTTATCTTTTCAACATATATGTGTTCAAGTGCATCAGTGTTATGAGATAGAGTGGAGAATGGTGGATCGTGTGAAAGTCTGTGCTCATATACCCTATGTATTACATATATAGACACAGGTATATAAGCCTGTGTTTCAGTTATTATATATGTATCATATAAATAAGCAATGTGTAATATATAAAGATTAATAAATAAATAAACCAGCTAATGTTATATGTAGTAAATAAACATTGTTTAAATATTTATTAATCAAAGAAAAAAAATCTTTATCTAGGATTCAAACTTTGCCATAAACAGCTTCCTCATTTAGATATCAGCCCTTGTCATTCTTAATTTGATAAATATGATTAAACTTTATATAATAAATCAATAATGTAATATTTAATGCAGACATAGAGATGTGACTGGCAACATATTTTAAAAGATCTTTATTCTTTACATTAACTAATGATTACTGAACCATATAATTTTGGCCTAACTATCATATTAGGAATGAGAGATAAAAGTTTATGAGGGGTCTTTGAGAATAAGTTATTAGATGTTGTCAAAAATAACAAAAGTTTGTATGGTTTAGATCAGGGGTGGACAATTGTTTTGGCTCGGGGCCACTTTGTGGAAGTGGAGGACCGCACCTTTTAAAATGATTACATTCATTAGTTAACATTGCATTTCAGAAAAGGTATAAATTGTACCATAAAAATCAATAAATTAACTAAAATAGTGACAGTTTTATTCAATTTATTCAATTTATTTATTGTGCTATTTCATATCATCTATAGCTGCAAGCCATTTAATTTTAGAATCAGTTTAATGAGACAAATGTACTCTATCAGACGTTTCTACATTTTTTTTTTAAATCAGGAGTGTGATTGCTTGTTGAGATTCTCCTCACAACTGGCAAGTTAATGTCTGCCAAAGAGCATCTATACTTACTCTTGTTGATCTTCAAGCAAGTAAAACTTTTCTCACAAATATATGTAGACCTAAATATAGAGAACATTTCCCCAGCAAATTTCTTCATATATGGAAATTTTTCAGTAGACAAAGAATTGTAAAAGTCAACTAATATCACAGCATTAAACATTTCTTTCACAGTGTGATATGACTGCATGTCAATAAGTTCAGGCTGCAGCTCCTTAGGTGCTGTGTCAATATAAGCAGTGATGGGATAAGAGAGCAAATTAAGTTTAGATTCAATTTTCTTGTGACCTCATCCTCCAAACTCTGCAGATGATCCCTAATCTTAGCAGAAACACTTTCAGGCACTTTCTGTTTTCCTAATAAAGGGAAATGACAAAAATAGCCTTCACCTGCTTGCCTTGCAAATAGACCTATTTTTCTTTGAATAATTTTACATGCTTCCACATTTCATGTGCAAATAATCCCTTTCCCTGCATTGTCACATTCAGTTCATTCAATTTCTCAAATACATCATCTCATATATTCATTCCTCACATCCTATTTTGGTAATGAAATCATGAGATATCTCCTTCATGTCCAGAAATAAGAGGATTTCATTCTGCAATGCCCATACTCTTTTTATAACTTTGCCCATGCTCAACCACCTCACACTGTTATGGTAAATTACATCTTCATATTCTGCCTCCCCATCCTCAAGAAAAGATTTGAACTGTTGATGCCAGTGCAAGACAAGATATCACTGGCTGTCTCTTGTGCTTATAACTTGTTTTTAAAAGTTTAACCATACCCACATTTTTTCCACTAAAAGCTCTGGCCCCATTTGTTGTAATGCTTGCCATTTTGTTCCAGGCCAAGCCACTTTTCTCCACACAATTCACAACACACTCAAACAATTCCTGACCAGTGATTCTATCTTTCATTGATTATAGGCCAAGTAATTCCTCTGTCATGATGAAATGTTCATTAATTCCAAGGATAAAGATGAGTAACTTGCAGTGTCTTCATTATTTGTGCTCTCATCCAGTGCCAAAGAAAACCAAACAAAATCTTTGCTCACAGTCTTCAGCTGTTCTGTGAACCTGTCACTAATTGAGTCAATGCACCAGACTATAGTCCTTCTTGACAATGAAATGCTTTCAAATTTGCTTCTCACATCAGGACACAATATACTTGCACACTCTATCATTCATTGCTTAATAAACTTGCCATCTGAAAAAGGTTTGTTGCATTTAGCAAGGTTGTAGTCTATGATGAAACTTGCTTCTGTAGTGCTATTTTGAAGTGTTGATTGCTTTGTAAATAATGTTTTGTTGCTTCTTCAGTCTTTTCACGCACTCCACAGCTTTTATTTTGTGTTCTTCCTTGGAAGGTTTGCAGCCAAATTCATTGGTGTCATTTCATATTGTACTCCTTAAATATGGCTATCGTTTCATGAAACACACTGCTTTATTCCCTATATTACCAAAGAAATATTTGTTTGTCCATTCTTCATCAAACACATGACATTCATCACTGATTTTACATTTTTGTGGAGGGTAGGTTGCATTAAAGTTGGAAATTTATACATTTGCTGTTGCAAAGACAAAATTGAAATTAACCAGATCAAATGGAAAGCACTGCACATCGTATCTACACTGCGCATGATTATTGACATGGCCGTCCTAGTGAAAAATACAAGATGAATCTTCAGTCGCACACGGGAAAGAAATCTCAGTTCAAGGTTACCAGGCCGTTATTTGCCCATCCCTGTCTTAAATAATATGTATGCATATATTTTTCCTTTTTAAAAAAATTATTAAAAAAGATATTAATTTGTTGTTAGTAGATTCATTCCTATGGTAGTTATTTATTACATATAATGTTTAATTACCAACAAGAAGTTCATTATTGATATCTAATGCAATACAGAAGCATCTCACAATAATGATTAGTTAGAGAGCAGATCCTCATTATTAAATTAATATTGTCATTATATGATGATAGCTTTTTCTCTACTCAATAATTTATAGAGAGAGAAAGTAATACTGGGTCTTATTATATATTTAGTGCACATCAGCATTAAGCTGAAAAAGGGTAAAATAAATTCATTGCTTATTCTTAAAATATATATTTCGTTACTTAATTTAGTGGCTTAGGAATATAATTTTAAAAATAAATAGATTTTAAATACTGCTATTGAAAATGGTCAAATTGTGAGAATAGCTATTATTCTGAAATATTACTGCAGTCTCGCTCTACTTTCAAATATATAATAATATAATTACTAAAGCTGTCTAAGGTTGCATTCTTTTTATGACAAATAAATTTGCAAGTACTCTATTATCTGCTGCTCATTATTATAGATTGTCCATTTGCAGAATCGGTCATAATTCCCAAATTTATATAGCATAAAAGACATTACAGATAGCTTGAATATTGTTAATGATAAAATCACTTTATTGTAGTAAATAGTCTTGTCAAAAAAAAACTCCCCAGTAACAGAAAAATTTCCATATGCAAATTTAAAACAAAAACTTTTGCTCAATAGCAAGCTATTATAATCGTTGAGCTAACTTATTGGCGCTACCATTAATAATCAAATTACATTATTTCGAAGACATTTAACTACAATCTAAAATTTCTAAGACTTTGAGTATATATTTTTTAAGACAAATGTTAATATTACTACAAATAAAATATAAAAAGTGACTTTAAAAATAATATATATATAATTAAAAAAGAATGTAGAAAAAAATAATTAATAAACAATTTATGATAAATTTTGGGGAAATGCCAATTTCAGCAAGATGTTTGAGTGGGTGGAAATTGAAAAAACAAAAACAAAACTTATCTAAACAAAACTGAATATTAATATTTATTTAAAGTCCTTTAGTAGTCATCATGTGATTTATTATGTAATAAATGCTGTTAATCTGTTTGTATACTCTATTAATTTTTATTTTTAATAAACTAGTCATAATAATTATATTTATAAAACACATACTCGTTACTTTAAGTAATTTTCAGGCGCATAGTCTTAAGGTTATAGCCTTAATAAATATTAAACTAGTCATGTATATATTTAAACATACATATATATTATTTAATTGAAAAATAGCAATTCTTTTGAATCAATTTTTTTTTTTTTAATTCTAATTATTTTGCAAATGCTTTTATCTTTTTGTTTAAACCACATTACAAATTCGCATTCTTAGAGTACTTATTTTTAATATGTATTTCAGCCATAATTTACTACATTATAATTACATTATAGGAAGTAAAATTTAATTAAAAGAAGATATATATTCTTTATATAATAGCAAAAAGTGTAGACTCTCATGTCATAACATTTAACACATTGAAAATCTGATGAACAGTGTATTAATTTAATATTGATATGAAGTGCATTAAAAGTCTGTCCATCCCTCACATATGTATGTAAAATGGATTATTCTCATGTACATGAGGGGTCAGAATGACTAACGTCAACATGGGTAAAATGACAACCTTGGCACTAACGAGGGCTTTGAGCATTCCATCATCAGATTTTCAATGAAATGGAAGGCTGAAGAGTTGTGAGTTGGAATAGTTTGAAGCCTGTCCATTAAAGTATAAAGATTTGCTATCTTAATATAAAGCTGAACACTGATTGTATATAAGTGTGGAGATGGTAATCTGGATCAACTGACGAGTGTTGGTTTAGCACGAAATATGTATTTTGGTGATTATTTATTTTTTCAACATGTGTGTGATCAGGTGAGACTATAATTTTCACACCATATTTATTTACGAAAAAGTTGAATTGTTAATCAAACCATGTTTGTTCAACTGCTATGTGAATATCTGTTATATAAATTGATTTCATTTGTGTTCAAACGAATCCAATTCTATGCTAAACAGTTATCCTCAAAATAAGCGACAACAGAAACACAAAGACGAACAACTTTTAATATTTAGTCACTCTTATGTTCATCAATCACAATTTAGCCAACATGTGCATAAACTACAATTTACTCCGTAAAATTTGTTTATGAAAAAGCTGAATTGTTACAATAATTATGTCAGTTTAACAATTATTGATTTTCAATTGTGTTATCATCATCATTTCCAAACATTATAAATCCATTGCACTAAGTTTAATCCAGTCATTCTAATGTCTAGATTCTCTTCTCCACAACACATCAGAAAACTTATTCAATTCATCTATCCTCACACATAATGTCTTTCTAGGCATTTTAAATATCCTGTGATCCAATTTAAAACTTCAATTGCCTATTTGTTATGATATCTTCTAGAATATATCTAGACCAGTCCCATTTCAATCTCTTAATTGTTTCAATATTCTCTCATGTATATATTTCATTTTAAAATTCTTGTAATAACTAGCACACGTTTCTCCATACTTTGTTGAGTGGTATGAAGTCTTTGTACTGCTCTTTATTATGTGTCCAAGTCTCATATTAAAAACTGGTAAAACATATTTATTAAAACCTTTTTTTAAACACATAGATGTATTTTCTTTTAATATTGTTATTTTCACCAAAAGCACTCTGCCCAAGTTTCATTCCATGAGTATTTTTTTTTATTCTGCTCCTGTCTGTGTTGTGGTCAAAATATTTGTTAACTTCTTTGTCAATCTTATTTTTTTCAGAGAAAGTCAACTAAACATGAATTATTTTAGTCTTTTGAACATTTCCTGAAGCTCTGTAGCATTATTTACAAGAACAATCGCATCATCTGCAAAATCTATATGTCTTAAAAAATCTCCATTTACTTTTACTCCTTTAGGTTACAATTTTAATCCAACAATGTTAATCTTCTTAGTATCACTATGTAATCTAATCATTGCTGTTGCATTTTAATAAATATTCATCATAATATGCCTAAGTACTGGATCTATAACTTGATGGTGCAATGCTTTAGTCATCATAGAAATGCTTATAAAATCAAATATATTTTCATAATCTATAAATTCCAAAGCATAATGGCAACTTGTATTCTTTGAACCTTTTTATAACTTCTCTCATTGCTTGGATAAGATCCACTATGCTAAAACTAACTTTAAATGTAATTGTTCTTTTGGTTGTTTAGAATCCAAAGTTCAATATAATTATCTTGGTAAAGATTTTATATAGAATTGATAGAAGATGGATAGATATGTAATTTCGAATATCTTCTTTATCACTTTTCTTAAATGTCAATATAACTACTATATTCTTCTGATCATCTGATATATTTTAATCTTTTAGATGTTATATAAATTTATCAAAAATTCTATTTTTTCAATTGCTTCTTTAAGATATGAATAATAATTTCATCATTTTCTGGAACTTATCCCTTCTTCATACATTAAATTGCATGCTTCATTTAAAATGCTGGGCTATTCAAAAGATGTAATATCTATAGAAGATATTTTGTTTTCTAAATCTTTATTACTATATAATTCTTTATAAAATTCTTCCATGCATTTCATATCATCTCTCTTTTTACCAATATTTTCATCTTTTCTTTTTATTATGGAAATAATTTTCCTTCCAATGTCAGGATGTTGATTTAAAATTTTGAGATTTTTGTTCCTTTCTATATGGTTTTTTTTTCCCTTATACTTTACAAAATTCTAAATATTTAGTTCTTTTAATGAATCATTTTAAAAAAATCATAATCGTTTTTTTCATATATTCTTTTGTTTCAGTATAAAATTTACTGCTGCTTTTTAATACCAGCTACATTTCTTGCAGTTCTTAATAGAGTATTAGTTATTTTCTTATTGATTTCAGTCAAATCTAAACCATCTTAAAAGTGTGTTAATATTTTAAAATTATATGCAATTTAAAATGTTTCTGAAAAGTCAAAATATTAACTGACTTTCTTAATAGTATTCATTTGTCTAGTTTTGCGTTAACACATACCTTACATCTCACTATTCAATGATAATTTCCTGTGGTGAATCTAATAAAAATATTACAATCTTGAAATATATATTTTTTGTTACTCAACATATAACCCAATTTTGATCTACCTACGTGAATACTTTCATATCCATTTCCGTTAGCATTTTCTCAAAAAAAAAAAAAAAATACAATATATAGTTGTTTTTTTTTTTGTGATTCTACAAATGTGTGGTATCTCTCATTTCTTTTACCATAATCAAATTTATCCCAACACTTCTATCTTTCTTAACAATGTAGCATTAAAGTCTCCCATAACAATTTCAAAATGTTATTTCATCTGGTCAAAAGCATTTTGCATATCCATATAAAAATCCTTCATTTCATCAGAATAAAAACTTATTTGGTAAAAACTTGATTATCTACATTAGATATATTTCATTAAGTTGAATATATAATCTCACCACTTTGACTGATATAGCATTAATCTCCACAATGTTACTCTCCCACTTTTTATTTATAATAAATACTGCATGACTTATACTTCCAATATTTATACTTTTGTAATTAAGAACATGACATTTTAAATCAATTGTTTCATCTTTTCTTGTAACTTCTCAAAATCCAATAATATCTTATTATCTTCCTTCCTTTGAAATGATCTGCAGTTGAAAGGTATCTAAATAAAAGTTTATCATTTAAAAGACAGCCTAGGTTTATATCCAGAGTACTCTTAGCAATTTCTGACTTGCCTTGGCTGATAACCGTAAAGTCTCTTGGGATTAAAGACCATAATTTAGATTTGTCTGCCACCATTGTAAATACATATTTAAAAATTATTGTTCACACACACATTAATAATGTCCTCAAGAAAACTCAGCTGGCATTTCAGTTAAAAACTGTCAGACAAGAAGATTGTAATGTTTCTTGATTCTTAACACAGAGGCAAAAAGCCAATAAACCCATCACACTGACTGGTAAATGTTGGTAAGTTGCCTGTCCTGTTTGTTCACTATAAAAATAATTATGTAGAAATAACAGCAGCAATAACAAGAACATATGGAGTGATCAGTAGGAGATAGTTTTATTCTGTTTCTTTAAGATCTCAAAGAGGAATCAAAAAATCTTTTTATAATTAAGGACAAAACTCTGTTTGCAGCCTATAAAAAAGCAAAATCTTTATAATTTTATGCTAAACAATCTCTTAATGTTAATTTTTAATTTAATTTTTATAATAAAATTAATAATAACAAAATGTGAAAGAAACATTTCCTACATAATTTTAAATTAGTAAATTTTAAATTATCTGCAGCCATTTCTTGTGGTCCAATATGATATAATGCAGCACCAATAGTGAATCAAATTTTAAATATCATTTGCCAGTAAATTTTATATATATTATTTAATATTTTTTTAAATCACAGATAAGTAAATCAGTAGATTTTGAATTAGTGAATACAGAGGTTACATTGTAAGATCAAATTAATGCAAAATTTCTTTTTAATATTAAAAAAACTTTCATTATTTGAAAAGTATGCCATACAAATATTAGCTCTTCCTAAGAATGTGCTTGGAAAGTATTATTATTGTAATACATGTATAATTTGCTAACCAGACTGAAAGACCAAGCAGGCACTCTCAACCAGCATGTATGGAGGCAACCCCCATGATCCTAGTTTAAACTCCAGCTAGGCTTCCTAGTCACTACTGCATAATCATCTGTGACATCACACAGCTTCCCTTCACATACAAATTTTCTCAGTTCAGGATTCTGCAAGAATTCTTAACACCTATTCAAGTCTCTATCAATTTTATATTTATTATTTATATGGTTCTGATCTGCTAATGATGATAACAACACATTATCAATAAGAAATAACATTTATTAATTATAAAGAAAATCATGAACAGGGTGGCTTACATATTGTGATATTAGGATACAAAATAATCTACTGGTTTTGATAAATATAATTAAGGATGACAGTGATCTAAATAGGCATAAAGATAGTGTACCTCATTTAATTCTTATGATATTAACATTAACATCAATCACTTAATTATGAGTTTGAAATTAAAAGATTACACAGGGTTATGGTTTTAAAGGCTGGGGTGAAAGTTGAACATAGGGAGGAATCTTGAAACATCACATGACTACAGCATGGTGTGGGGTTCAATGGTTATATGATTAGATGGATTGGCTTAGCAATCTTGGTGGCATAATTCACACAAAAAAGTAATGTCCCAGGCTGCAGGGGTGCTCTTGCTTCTAACAGAAGGCTCACCATAAAAGGAGGGTATAAGTGTATTTTATATACTAGGATTTATGGCATGGAGCTCCAATTTACCGACCCTACATAGCTTAATGATAATTTATATATTCAGAATTTTATTTTTAAAAAAAGAGAACTCATCGGGAACATAAATCTAAATATAGCAAATAGCTGACACCCTGTACATCTATGTAAAGGTGACTCATGCTAAGGAGGTAACAAAATATATTTAGTATAACCATTGATGCTCACACCTATGCAGTGATACAATTAAGGTATTTAATAAAATAATATTTAAACACTTTACATCCAAGCTAACTTAAAAATAATGAAGTATTATGTAATTATAGCGCATATCCCTATATAACAAAATATGAATTTATTTGAAGTGTTATCTCATTCACAATGTAATGATAGCTTTTAAAATCTAGCTATAATATATATTCTAAAAAGGGGGAAATCTTAACTCATAATACTAACTGATATTTATTCCATTACTTATTACATTAATTTGATACAAGATAATTTACGACTTAAGTTTACATGTATAGCATCATGCCGCACATATATACGAATACAGACAACTTCATATAGTTTAAAATTACTTTTACCTTATTTTTACCTCATGGATAAATTATAAATCATAAATGAGAATTAATTTATCTATTTTATTCAGACATTGATATGGCAACACTTAAGCAAAGATATTTATATAAAATAATAATAATACCATTCGTCATCCTTCACTAGTTTTCTTAGTAAGTTTTAAGAGAAAAACATCTTTACTTGAGACAATGGGAGGAAAAAGAAATGAAAATTAACAAACAATATATTATTACTTTTAACTTTTATTTAATTATTTTACTCTTAGCATCTTCTCACTTCCTGATGTGCCTTGAGATGCCATGAGAAGAGAAATACCAAGATATTTTAACATTTAAGATTACTACTTCCATGTTCAAATTTTGACAAATAAACAAGATAAAGAAAATGAGGTAAAATGAAATTAAATAATAATCTAAACCAATAAATTTTGCATGATTAAATATTTAAACATTTTAAAGCCAAGATAAATGTGTATATAAAGGTTTAAGTTATAGTTAACAAATATTTATGTTACAATTAATAGCAATAATTACGTTACAATTAATAAATGATAAGGTTTTATTGGCAGTATTTAGATGATTGTTCATGCACTGAATTTATATGTCACTAAATTTAAAATATCTACACATTTTTTCTTTTCAAAATAGTTCACAATGTTCCATATCTGTCAATGAATACATCAGATTTCTTTTTAAAACTTATTTGGAATATGTGATATTTATTATTATATATTTATATTTATATTTTTTGGTGTACCTTGAAAAAGACTAAATAAAATAGTCAAAATGTTGAATGTATTTTATTTTTATTATATTCATATAAAAACAAGTTTTAAAAAGAAGTTTGATGTATTCATTAACATATTTGAATTTATATGTCATTTGTAATTGGCGGATGCTGTAAGTAATGCTGTAAGTGGACGGTCACACAGATGGCTTCATTCCCTCATGGGAAATAGTTCTGGATATGGCATTTCAATGGAACATTCCGGCTCAGCATTTGGGTTTACTAGAACATGGATGGCTTTGGTCCTCCTACAGGAGCTACTGTCATGATGCCACTCTTCTCTGATGACAATGGAGAAACTGAGATCAAACTACATATTCTTGTAGGCAGCAATTTAATTAACAATATTACTGATGAAAAAACTGAAAATTATAAAGATGATGTTAACAATACCTCTTCTGAATTGATATGTATTTTTTAATATGCTTCAGGTGCCTTTTAGTTTTAATGGAATTGAATATTTTCTGTCCTTTAATTGCACTTCCATTAGTGTTCATTTCATGGTTATTTAAACCTGCTGCGATGCCTATTTCCTGGCTTTTGTTTTATTTCATTTCCAACACCTTTTTGACATGTCTGAACCTTAAAGGTGTTGAACTGTAACTATATGAGTGATCTTTACCCCTGATACTAAAATAAGGCACCAACTCTTACCTCGTGTAATGGCTTACTTCCATTACCAACCTTTTTCTATTGTTTATTTAATTTAAATTTTTATTTAATTGAAATTAGTTAGCTTTTAACTTTTTACTTTATCATTAAATTATTTAACCTTTAAAATAATATATAATTGCATGTACACATGCACCGATTATTTATGTGTGTGAGTTTTAGGAAAGCTATTACCTTTAATGAAAATAAGTGGGAATTAAAGAAAAATAAAGCAAGCATATATGCACTGCTTCATATCTGCCAAGTTACACACACAAAAAAAAAACAAATAAAAAAAACAAACTTACATCCATCTTCCTGGAGTGGATGAGTGATCCCCAGACTCTTATCTTCTGAAGTGTTAATGTATGTGCATTAGTTATTTCTACCTTGCTATTACACTAGTGTGTGTCCTGTTCTAATATATTATTTCATGTATATTTATTATCTAGGGTTCTCCTTTCTCTTTGATTCTGGTTCTATTCCTCTGTCATCATTTTAGTGGCCTATTCATTTTTTTTACTGTGGTTTTCCACCTGGGTCATATGGTCAGCTGTGGTAACACTTATAGTATATGGGACATCATACAACAGAATTCATATTTGGCCTCCCACCTTAAAACAATGTGGGTTCAACACTCCCACTTTTCTTCCTTGTTGAGACATCCATATCAATTGTTTTCTGGCTACCACTTGATCTTTATCTCTATTTATAGATTCTTCTGGTATTGGTAAGTTCATTATTAGTGGGCTCAGATCTAGATTACCAAAGTGTAGTCATGCTTGTTCTTGGTTTTTGTTATCACTGATTGACTCACTCAGTATTAGTATTTATACTTTTAAAGGCTTTGAATCTTGCTTACCAATATGTGGTTGTACTTCTTCTTGGTCTTTGTCATAATTCTGTCTCCTTTGTTATTGGTTCATCTGTTGTGCGGTTGTGCCTCTTCTTGGTCTTCATCATTATTGACCATCTCTCTTGTCATTGATAAATTTGTTAATGGGTTTGAATCTTGATTACCAATGTGTGAAAGCACTTCTTCTTGATCTTTATCATTATTGATTGTCTCCCTTGTCATTGGTAAATCTGTTGTTAATGGGTTTGAATTTTGATTACCAACATGTGATTGTGCTTCTTCTGGATCTTTGTCACCCAGATACAGATGTTGCTTGTCAGGTAATATATGAAGTTTAACAATCTTTAATAACTGTTGCTGGATTAGAAGGTCTACTGGCCACACTCTCCATTTGTGGTATGCTCCATCATTAGATGTTTCTCTTGCACAATCAGGTACAAAGCAGGTATTTGCCTCTCATTGATCCAGTAGGTATGTAATAAGAACTCTTGGTACTGCTGGATATCTGCAGTTGGTGGAAAAAGCACATCCACTAATATCTGGCTGCTCTATCCAAATGGTATTTGGTGATCGCTACTTGGTGCACATCACACAATTTATATAAATGGAAAATCTCTTGTAAAGTTTCTAAATGTTCCCTTAGGCTTTCCTCGGGGTCCTCTTTGAATCTTACTATCTGAGGGATTTACCTTCTGTGGGTCCAAAATGTCCTTAATAATAATTGTTGGTACTGTTCGAACGTCTGTGGCCACTATGAGATGGTATTCCACCAATTTCTTGCTGTGCCTTTTAAATAGTTTGTGGCAAGTGCCATTTTCTGTTCATTTGTTATTTTGTATAATGAGAAAGTCTCCTTAAAACTTTCGAAATATACCATCAGGTTTTCTTCCCTGCCCCCCCTCTGTATGTTATTATTTTTGAGGATTGACTGACCTCCCATTCTTCCTCCCTATTACTATCTTCCATTATTGACATTTTTATTTTATGAAGTAGTCTGCTTCTCCACGTCATCTTCCTTTGGTGTCATGCTCCATTCCATAGTTCCTTGGTTCTAATAATATGCTAAAAAAAATTTTTTTAATGTTTCACCTTATCTGCCTTTATTAATCTAAAAATTTTATTGCTATCACTCATAATATTTTATCCTTCTTCCTTTCTTTTCTACTTTATTTGATGATGTTGGATCACTCACTCCACCTGCAACAGACTAGTAAGAAACAGTTCTTTTTACATTGTTGTTAATCTTTTAATATTGGTGTCTTATTTTTTTCATATATATACGCACTAATCCCACTGCACTATCTGTTACTATTATTATTTTTTTCCCATCATCGCTAGTCAGACCCCCCCCAAAAAAAAACATTTAATTCACATCTATAAAATACTTTTTCTAAGGCTATACATGGAATGGCCTAGATTAATATTTATATAAAACTTCTCTCAAGATTATGCTGTATTGTATATACAAAATTCCAGATATATATACAACAAAAAAAAAATGGGAGGGAGAGGGACACTCTTTTCTGGTTGACATTTAGGTATTCTCAGAGTCATATGAAAATGGTTCAAAGCCTCATATTAGTAGCGCCATATATATAAACTTAATGAGCTGAAATTTAACTTGTAGTTTGACTATCATGAAATGATTAAAATAAATTAATATTGTTACTATCACAATATGTATGTGCCAGAAGATGTAAAGGTATGTATGCTTAATTCAAACTGTATCGAAAAAATTAATAAATCAATTTTAAATATTACAGTTTTTATTTTAGATAAATTTCTTTCATGAGATTGTACTTTTAATTCATGAAATAAGAATCAATATATATACACATCATTCTTAACTGTGATAATATGCTGGACTATTTCCATCATCTATCATTAAATGTTGAATGTATAGAAAGATTTAAATTTTATTTAGTAACATCCACATATCATGCAAGAAATTTGAGGTTTGAATTCCAGTAGAATTTTGAAAACTTCAAATGTTTGAAAATTTCCAAACAAATTTAGAATTTGATATTTCTACTACACCATTCTCCTGCAAAGTAGGGAATGGGTTCTATCCACTTTTAATACCTTGTGGAGGGATGTAATCTTAAACATAAAACCAAGGACACATGAAAAAGATCTTTGATCCCCAAGATGCACATTTCATACTGAACCAGCCTCATCAGTTGGCCCAGACCACAATCACTTACACATATCTTTATCACTGTTCAGTATATATATTGTAACGATATATAAATATGTCATTACATTAATTTAAAATAAAAACTTAAAAGTTCGCAAATAAAAGTAAAAAACTAAACACTAAAATTAAAATGTTTGTTAAACGTATATACATTCGCACAGATGCCAAACTTTAAAAATTTTTTTTTTAAAAAAAAAAAAAACAAATAAATAAGTATTTGAATGTACTTTTTTATAAAAAAAAAAAAAAAAAGTATAAGATTTAAAAATAAAAACAGGTATTAATTAATTCTTGTAATCTGTAAATGGAAATGATTGTTTATAAATTGTTTGAAAAGCAAGCTAGCCGTGGGCTCTTGTATAATTAAAGATCTGATGAAAGATAGATAAGAAGAAAAGAGAAATTAGCTTGACCAATGGAAGCACTAAGCCTTGGCTCGGACCCTAATGAAAGTGATGGATTAGTGACATTTTGTTGATTGAATCTGTGTGGATAATATAAAAAGGGAAATACAGTTTTTTCGGGCAGTTCCAGCGTTGTGTGTTTGAGAGGTGGTAGGATGCACATACCACACTCTCTATTTAAAAAGGAAAAATGAAAAGACTGTGATACCTTGAACCAGCTATTGCCATCTCCAGAACATTATCTTCCAATGGAGGCGTCGCGGGAATTAAAAGCAGAAACCTGGACTCTTCTACCGTGAGCTATGAACTTTACAAATTAACAACAACCAAAAAAAGTAATTAAGAACTTTCGTCAGTGATTTTTTTTTTTTTAAAGATTCAGCTAATTTAAATTTTAAAATGAACTCTTATTTGATTTTCAAATTAATAATTGATTGTTTAAATTTATATAGTTAAGTTTTGCTAAAAATCATTTCCATTTTATTATTTTTATTTGTAGTAATATTTATTGTAGAAATTATTAAATGCATTACATTTAAGTTGGGTATAGACGTTGCATAGATTCGTTAGCGGTTGATTATGTTGTGGTTTTCACATTCGATTAGAATATATGGGTCAACGATATCACTGCAAGCATCTTACGATGAATGCTAATGGGATTTGTATATTCCCTATGCAAGTGACGTTTATCGATGACTTTGTATTTTGATTGGTTGTGTTTAATTTGGAATGTTTTTGACCGTGGAATCTGTGCAGCTGATATGTACTCAACATTTTAAAGCAAATTTATAAAAATAATCTGTGCGAACGTATTTAAATGTTAAATTTAAGTCGGGCGTGAATGGCTATATAGTTTTGTAAAGTTATATTAAGGGAGGGTAATCTTAGGTTATTCGTTTCGTGGTTGAATTGGCTCAATGGATTGGATATATTTGTGTAAGTAGTAGATGTAGTATGAGGTCCGCTACGGGCAGGATTGCATATATACGCCACACACCTTCTGTTTGCCTATGGATGGGTTTGTAAGTTGGCAGAAGACCGCAGTCCATTCCTATGGAGTTTTTTGTTTATTGTTCTACTTGCCAACAGATGTAACATCCCTGTTGGTGGAGAGTCAATGTCTTCTCTATTTCTACTTATTGTTCAGATGTACATTCCTGACAGTATAGTATTTTGTGTTGTCGTATCATGCTACATTGAATACATGAATGTATCAGATGGATTGGCGCCAGTTTGGTTGCGAAATTTGTTGCCTAAGGTTAAATCAGGGAAGAATATTCTATTTTCTTTTCAAATGCAGATCTATGTAGTCTATTCATACTTGACTATCTAAATAAAATATTAAACTCATTGAAACTTAGTTAAATGTAAAATTCAAAGTTAATATAAAAATCTAAAATGTTAAACTTATTCCTCAAAATTTAAATGTGCGTTAATAAAAATCTATTTGTGTGTTAATTACTGGCAGTGGCTTATTTTATTTTATTGTTATAAATATTTAATATATATACTTTGAGAATAGAAATCTATTGAAACTTATAAATGTTTAAAATCTCTGCTACTCTGAGCTAGTGACTTGGGCTAACGATCTGAATATTTAAATAAAGTGGAATCTTAACAGCGCGTATCTGCCTACTTTATAAATTTTTCTAGGTTTAAATTCCTAGATGGCGCTCTGGTAGTTGCAGATATTGTTTTTGCGGTTAGATTCGATCTTCACTTTCATTTCGATCGTTATAATATAGATAGCAATTTACTAGTTTGCTTAATAAGTGTCAAATTTGCTGCCCTCACAACTTTAACGCAAATCAATAAATGCATATTAATAATTTTTAATCATTTATTAAACTTGAGATTATCCAATAATAAATAAATGATGACTAATAAAAATGATTAAATTTAGGATGGACCAATAAATGGATATATAATTATTTTTAGTTAGAGCTTAAAACAAAAAAGAAAAACCTAAAAACTTTCACAAAACTGTTGTTGACTAGCCTGTGTAAAATTATCTTTTCCATTATTATAAATCTTTGCCCTGCAGTCGATATTGAAGATTAATTCCCCTTTTACTTATTAGTTTATTTTATTTATCTATTAAACTTACCTTCAATTTTAACATGTTTGAATTATTATCTCTATTTCATTAGGCATCCGACAACTAGATAATTTATTACCTTGTTTGTTTTCAACCATTTATTTTTGTTTGTAATAATGCATTTTTAATACTAAGCGAATAAATATATATATATATATAATTAACTAAACAAATGCATAAACGTTTGTTGATAATAATGAAAAATTATAAAAGTTTTTATTACTTAATTACATTTTATTAGCTAAAAATAAATAATTCTGGGAGGAAAAAACATTTTTAACAAATACTCAATCATTACTTCCACTATAACTTGATAAATAATGGGAATATCATTAATAAGTTAAATGGTAGAAGTTTTTTTTTTTTTTTTCATTATCTAAACAGTTGTTTATTTACTCAATCAATAAAAATATAAAAATACATGATCATGGCATGCAAATATTCAAAATAAGCATAACTTCGGCAAGTTCAACATCCGCGATGTTATAATAGTTTTATAATTATTAAAAGAAATTAATTATAATTAAAATCCATTATAATTTCTCTGTATAATTAAAAAAAAAATTTCCCCGTGATTAGTAAAACGAAAATTATTTTAAAAAATCAAGTATAGGTTTAATTACTTGAGAGATCATATAAAGTTTAAGCAATCAAATGATAAGTTGAGCATAATAGTTCAATTCTTCGACAAAATTGAGTTAACTCAGATGAGGTTCGATCCAATAATTTTCAGTTCAGACACCACAATTCCCTTGTGTGTAAGTTGCACAGGGGGTATGTTTGAGAACTAGAATCAATCTGAAAATCTTAATAACTCCAAAATCTAGCATTCTACAACTGCATTAAACCATGTAAAGACATTTTGAACTTACTTTAACTCTATTATTCACATCAAATAATAGTTAAACTATAAAAAAGTTCTATCTAATAACATATATTTACATTCTAAAATATTTAATTGAATATTTATTTACGATTCCTATTAGCATGGAAATAAAAAGTACCATTTTGCATAAACATCTGAATATATTGTATTATTTACATTTTTCATATACAATCACAAAGATATTTAATAATATATAAAGTTCACGTATGCATTTTTTAAATAACCGATTAAATCAATGAAAAGAATGTTTTAACTTAACAATGCAATATGTGAAATAAAAAATGCAATCGCATTTTTTTCACATCCAAACTATATACCTTTTTAAATTTTGTTCTTTTTAAGGAATATGATAATATTGTTTATAATATAAAATAGTATCAAACACATATTGTATAGGTGTGCATTTGAAGACAAATGTCGTGTTTATTACAGTGCAGAAACAAAACAATATCATTTTTTGTGATATATTTATATATGAACAAATGGTAATATATTCATCTATCACTCTTATGATTTAATTAAGTTTGAAAGCAAACTTTTTTTTTTTCAAGTTTTAATCATGCTTACGATTTTACTTTCAGATAAATAATTCACAGCCATCCCAGTTAACTATCAAATAATGTTTAGTAAATGGGTATCTAACTAATCTTAAGTGGAGAGTAAAACAAAATAGAAAAACACTCAAAACTTAACTTCTGAACAAGTTTAATGATATTGAGTTCAATTTTGTTTTTCCATAAGACGTTACAGTGTGGCATTTTTTTTTTAAGCGGGCAAGGCCTTTTTATCATCATATCTTCATCATTTTCAAATATTATCGATACACTACAGGATGAAAGTCTATCCAAGTTTAACTTTACTAATCTAATGTATTTGAAATAAATATTGCAGATTTTATTCTTAAAATAGTCAGTATTATAAATATCCGATAGATCAATATTTATATGATAAATCATTCAGCTTGTTTTGTTTTTTTTTTTTAAAAAAGAAGTTATTTACTACTTTTTTAACTGCTATTATATCCAACAAATGTCAAATTTCAAAAAGAATAGTTTTATTTAATATACAATACAAATAAGATAACAAACAAAATAGTTATTTCCTTAAATATTTTTTATTTAAATCACAGATATATAAGTAGTTATCTGATAGAATTTATTTATTTTGTAAACGCTAAATTGATTATCAAAATGAAGAACACAACGGTAGTTTCTCTCATAATTTTAAAAAACCATATTAAGTTTTACTTAATAATTCAAAAACAAAAACTAAAAAAGATGATCTTATTTCAATTTGATTCAACTGTTAATCCTTTTTGAAAACAAAACAATGAGCTTTAAAGTAGATTTTGTCGAGTGCATAAAAGAATTCTGTAAAAATTAAATTGTGTGTGTGTGAATATATATATATTTAGTTAAACTATTATTTAAATAATTCACAGCAGGGCAAAGATCTCTTAGCATCCCGATAATAATTTTATTCTGAAGTATAATTTATTAACTTATTTAACTAGTAGTATAATTACATAAATTGTTAAACTTTTCTTAAACGATTTGTAACTAAATTCTAAACGCTAGGAAGCTAAATAAGAAAAGCTTCAATATAGAAGTATCTTAAAACTTGAGTTAAGTACTTTCGACATCTAGGTTATAATATCATATTCATAGCAATGAGTGGTATAAAGGAGGGTAGTGTGTATAAATAGAATGTAAATTTATGTAAGTGCATCCAAATGAATTGGATAGCCCACTTAGAGGTGGAAGCAGAATTTTTTTTATTTATGTGTTCAAATTATTGGCGATGTGCCATGCCTCCTTTATTTTGTTCTTGGAGTCATTTCATTTGCTGCACACAACCACTGGCTGATGTAGGCTCAAATGTGTGGCTGAATGTGTTTTGATGCTCCAGAAATATGGATTTGGATTCTGGGTTGCTTTTGGCTCTTTTGTAGAGGAATTGATATTGGGACAATCTTATTACAAAGTTGGTGCATGATTCTCCATAATAAACTACATTACAACCAACTTGAATGCAGGTGATATTGTAGACAGTCTGGGGGTATGTTCAGGAGAGAGTTTATCTTTGGAGTTGAGTTTCAAGATAATTAGCATCTTTACTCAAAGAATCAAATATCTATAAACATGTTCAAAATATAAAATAATCCCAAATTGCTGCAAAATCAAAATTAATTACACAATTTACAACTGTGAGAAAATTCTTGCCCAATTACAACTCATTCTCCTCAACACTGTTGTCACCAGCTTTAAAAGAGTGTTGAAAAAGGAGACAAAATGCCAATGCAAAATTTGTTCAACAAAGGGTACACCTGCTCATATAACTACAAAATGCAGTCTTTAAAGCTAAATACTAAATTTACACACAGATTAATATTTTTAACATACAAGCAAGGAATAAAAATCCCCTCTCACCACCCACAGCTTTGTCAATTTAACTAATACTTTCCCACCCAATACCATCAAAATCATATTAGAAATTCAGACCATGATGTGTAAAAGGCATCTGAAATAACCCAATGACAGAGCTCATTATGGATGTAGAAACCAGATTTGTAAATAACTCACACAGAGAAAATGGCATCAAACTAATTGCTAAAGCCACTTGACATAAGCCTATCAAAATAAACAATGTTAAGTGAATAAGGGATGTAAATGCCACTAAGCACTAATTCTTAAGTAATACTATTTGCATAAAAGAGGATAAAGGGAATAGGTTTGTGCATAAAAGAGAATAAAGGGAACAGGTTTGTTCACCTCAAAAAAGAACACTATTTGAATAAAATGAACACCCAAAGAAGCAAATTAAAATTCAATTTAATACATTATAATTTAAAAAGGAGCAAGGATAAATTTTATCAAAAACAAATATTATAAAATTTATCTATCAGCATCTCCCCTCCCCCTGCAAATGTTCACAAAGTCAAACTATATAAACCTGCCACCTCCCTCAGGCTAATGACAGGTTTTGGCAGAGCCCAATATTATAATGTTGCACAATTGATAAATCAGTGGCTCGCTGACCAATTAGGATATGGTTTATTTGCCATCAAATCCTCATTCAAATTTGTCAATAAAATTGAAAATCTAACTATTGGTTACCAATATGGGATAACAATTCTAGACATTACTAAGCTATATGGGTCAATAAACAGAAAACAGTCAATCAACATCATAAAAGATGCACCCACAACATCTAAATTATTCATAGAAGCAAATTAGTTTTATAATTGACTATTTAAATTGGATTGACCAAAAACATCACTGCTCTTTTTAATGGATAATATAAAAATGTGAAAAACAACTGGCCAATGAGACTACCAACAAGTGAAATTATATCCAGTATAGTTCTGAATAGCATTAAAACAGATGTACTCCATAAATATAAAATTCACATGGTATAATATACAGATGATATGTCAATGATATCTTCATTTGTGCTCCAAAGCTCCAAATTAACAACATCAAACATGTGTTCACAAAGAAATCTTCATTAACATGGATTTTATAACATAAAAACTCTCACAAAGAATAAAATATTTTGACATATACATCCAAAGGGAAAGTACTCACTTAAATTATAAAATGTTATTTAAACCAATCAAAATCAGAGGCTATATATACTCTGATTCCTCATCACCAACACGCAAATATGCCATTCTGAAAACTTTACTATATAGAAATTTAAACTTATGCAAACTAGAATTGAACCAGAAATCCAACATTGATAAATACATTAATGAGTTACATCTCATTGAATTCAAATACAGGCCACTCATTAACATTATCAACAAATTCTACAACAAAATCAGAACTAATGCTCTCCATCAGATACTAAATCATGAATACTGCTCCATTATATCCCTAAAGTCTCTGGGATCATAAACAAAATATGCTTAGAATCATATAAAGTCATCTTCTACACTACACCCTTGCAATCTTGAAACAAGATTATCTCAACATCAGTACCTCTATAAAAGGGCCAAAAGCAATCCCAAAACACAAATACATATTTCTGGAGCATCAGAACACATTCAGCCACACATTTGAGCCTACATCAGTAGGCATTGTGTGCACCAAATGAAATGACTCCCAAGTGGAAAATAAAGGAGGCATGGTACATCACCAATAACTCAAACTCCATAAATGAAAAGGAATCCTATTTTCCCCTCTCTAAAAAGTGATTATTTAATTCATTTGTATACATTCACATATATTTACATCCTATTTATACTCACCACCCTCTTGACTACCACTCGTTGCTATGAATATAATATTATAATCCAAGATAATGAAAGCACTCAACTCAAGTTTTAAGATACATTTATACTGAAGCTTTTCTTATTTAACATTCTTGGCATTTAGAATTTAATTAACTAGTAGTAATAATTATATAAAATAACTAGATATAAACCACCCTGTTATACATATTTATATATTTTTATCATAAATTAGCAATCAAAAAATTGAGTTTGATGATGAGATTTTTCTGTTACATAAATTGTTTTCTATCAATTCATTGAGCTCAATAAATAGAGCTATTAAATAAACTGCTACTCTCAGAAAGAAGTCACGATAACATATACATATGGATTTGATAGGTTTACATGAGAAATGGAAATAATTAAAGTTCTTAACTATACCGAAAAAAATCATGTGTGTTTATTCATAAGATTAAATTATATAGTTTTATTGAACTTATTTGTCTTTCTCTCATCACATAGAAAATGGATATGACTTACAAGTTATTCTTTTTTGCTTTAAGAATTCATCATTACAGATGGACTACATCAATACCAAATTTATTTTAGAGCTACAATTTACTACAATGAGACTGCCTATTATCATGGGCTACATCACCTTCTATCCTATAATCCTAACTTGGTGATTGCAATATTAGTCTTCCATAAAAAGATATTCCTCAGGATTCTCTAATTGCATTGCTTTTGTTGCAATTTTTACTGAAATAGATCTTCAAGAAATTTTATCTTCTCACTTAAAACATATGAGATTATTTAATTTTCAAATATATTTCAAATATTTGCCTTTTTTTTCACATCTTGTAATCTTCTACACGGAACCTTTCTACTATAAATCTCTACCTCTAAACATCACTATTATATCCACCATTTTCTCATATATTTCCATGAACACCAAATTTAGTCCCAAAATAATATATTTCATTGTTAAAGTTTGCCTAATTAATGTTACTCTAAATGGTTTACTTAATTTTTGCAGAATACTTTCATAATTTTTCAG
Organism: Epiperipatus broadwayi; assembly: GCA_028023455.1. NCBI lineage: Eukaryota > Metazoa > Onychophora > Udeonychophora > Euonychophora > Peripatidae > Epiperipatus > Epiperipatus broadwayi. The sequence continues at coordinate 11,044,468 of JAQFVV010012396.1, forward strand.
CCAATAAACTTAAGACACTGACTAACAAACATTTCTGGGAGATTTCTCAAGTTTGTTCTATCTCATTAATTTATGTCTTTCTAATAATTGTGATAAACTTAATTTTACTTTTCTTAACTCATTTTTACCATATATTACAGCTAAGTTACATATAGCATCAATCTCTAACTTTTAGTTCCAATCCTTCATCTACCAATTGTTTGCCTTCTCTCTTACTTAGCTAGATCCAATTCCAATAATTATATCATAAAGTATGGAGATCTTGTAGATTATCTCAATGTAACTCCTTTGGCTGATGATAAGCATGCTATTATAAAAAAAGGCTTTCAAATATGTATAATAAATATCCAGAGCCATACCATACTATGATGAATTCTAATATCTACAAACCCTAAACTTGAAATGCTGAAAGGCAAAAACTGCATCTATAAAATACCCTGTGAATGTGGAAGATGATTTACTGGTGAGACCAGTCATCCCATTGAAAAGTAATTGCAAAAACATGAGCTGATGATTAGAAGAGAGAAAACACGTGTCTAAAATAGCAGACCATGTATGTACTATTGAATATATATGTTCAACTGGGAAAATACAAAAATATTGGATAGAGAAGAAATGGTACAAAGAAGAAAATTTAAAAAAACTGCTCACATGACAATGGCAGTCAACCCCATAAATCAACCTAATGTGACTACACAGTGTATGGAAACCACTTATCAACTCTGCTCTTAGGAAAAAGTGGAGCAATTAGGAGGAACCTCATAGATATGTATATGAATTTTTTTGGCAGGATGGCTCAGTTGGTTAGAGCATTACTTTAAAATTCAATATTTAGAAATCTATGGGTTCCAGTTCAATTCCCATGCTCGTACTATCACTGGTCAAGCCAGCAACACCTGAAAAGGAGAATATCTCTCGAAACATTGTGCATATACTAACATGGCAAAACTCTCCATATAGTAGTGCCACCCTGAGTAATCAATGGATGCCAGAAGGATTGTGCATAAAATCCCTATCTAGTGCCTACTCATCCAATATCCCCAGACTAGTTTCTGACTTCTATTGATTACTTTGGTTGGCACAGGGTGGCCCTACTGTATGGAGAGTTTTGCCTTGTTTAATAACAATTATGTTCTGGTATAGGAGATGGTGGTTATGTGATGTTTGGTAGTTTGACATATACTAACATGTGTGCTATTACTAATAATTTAATGTATTTGGAATATTTGAATACATTTAATTTTTTCTAAAGACATTCAATACATATATTAGATGATAAATAGTCCATCATCACAAGCCTTCAGGAAAACAATAATGAATATCCATTTGAAAATCTAAGAATTAAAAATTAATAGTCAAAGCTTCTTTTCAATGTCCTGCATAATTTAATGTAGATTAACTTAATCTACCTCATTTTAAACTGAAGTTTTTATTTGAGCTTACATATACCATCTGAAATATCTAGACAATATGTAACAAATCTTCTAGACCTTTATTTATTTTGATAACACTTTTTCTTGTCTTTTTATTTCTATAATGTTGATATTTCTCAAATGTGTTAAATCCTTTCCTCCATTTAATGCCTGTACATGTGAACATGCATTAATCTTCAAGAGCAAAAAGTAAAACATGTTAAGAATAATGAATAATTAAAATTTTCTTCCCAAATTGGTAACATGTAAAATCTAGCAATTTTTAATACTTTCCAGTTGCAGTGTTTTGTCTCCCCCAATACTTACAATTTTCCTAAATCTGATACTCTAAAGTTTCATATTTGTCTGAAGTTTGTGATTATGGCATTTTAGTATAATTATACATTGTCATTGTCTAATGTTAATTATTGAATCTTTAGAGAATTTTTAAACTTTTTCCAAATACATTTGATTATTTGTAATAGCACACAGATTAGTATATAAGACAATGTTTTAGATAATATTTCTTCTATTTTCTACAAGTGTTGCTGGCCTGACCAGTGATAGTACTAGCATGGAAATAAAACTTTGACATTTAGATTCATGAATACTGAATTTAAGGTAATGCTTTAACCAATAGCTATTCTAATGTTTCCTGTTATTAGATGCTTTAAATGGATCTAATTAATATATGCTTATGTCAATTATGATATAGTTTACTTGAACTATGTGTTTAAACCACTATCTAAATCTGCACTTAATCATTCCCTGAACATAATTTTAGATGCTACATTATCTTTAGTGTATTGCCATGCACGAATGATCAGTGATTTTTTGCATTACATTTACCATTGTTTAATTGTAACAAAATATTGTAATTCTTGGTTTTGTTGAATTTAATCTTATTACGGCTGTCCAGTTGTAGAATTTATATTCTCTTTCAGTGAAAATATATCCTTTTCATTAAAGTTGTTGTAAATATACATATAAAACAAATCAAAAATTCATTGATCTTAAATTAACACCATATATATATTCCTACAAAAGCTAGTAAAAAACTATATTATGAATTTCTTTTTTTAAATACATGAGTACTGTATATGTATACACACTTGTGTGTGTATATATATAGGAAAAAAAACTAAATATGCTTGTATCGATTTAAAATTTTAATTTCATATTTTACATATAAAATCTATTATCTGACTGAATCAATAAAAACAGTTTATTAAAAATTTGAGAATGAAAAATTATTGCACAAATAAAAGCAAAACAACTTCAAGCTAGGTTTATATAAATGTTTATTTTATTTTAATTAAACATGTGTGTAAAAAAGTAGCAACAATTAATATGAAACTTAATAAATTTATGCGGTTTGTATAAGCAAACTCCTCCCCTGTTTATGATTAGAAATGGTGTGAGATCGAAAAGATCTTGCATTTAAATGTATATATTTACATTTATACAATATAACTAATTTAAAATCCATTTAAAAGATTTTTATAGATAAAATTTTTATCACTTTTTAAATTATTTTTTCATGTTCGTAAATCACAGTTCTAAACCAGTGATTTAAATCATCAATAAATTAACACGTTTTTGTCTCAAGAGTACATTTCAATATTTTACATTAAGGGAGTGTTAAAAGTTTTAAATAATTGAATCTATCACTATTCTCAAAACTACTTACTAACTACACCATTATACACATACACACATACATATAATATGACATAAAGTTTTTTTGTTATTAGTAGAAAAGATGCCTGTGAAGATTGTTTATCTAATTTTATTTTATTTTTGTAGGTTTTAAATGCAAATGGCCAGTTGTTGTTTTTTTCTAGCTTTATTTTTTTTTTAAATATATTTTTTGACATTTTTTTTTTTTTTAATATAAGTAAATTTCCTAATTGTTTCAATAGTAAAACTTGACCTGGAATAGATTGCGAGACATCACGAATTACTCATACACAAACTTAAAGTGAAGTTGTTTAAAAAAGCTCAGAAGCGTAGAAACCATACTTATTGCCTTTACAAACAGTGTCAGTCAATCCTAATAATCATCCAACATTGAGATCTTGGGAGTAATTAATACAGAATAAGTTGAATTGTGTTTGAATATAAAAAAATTAAAGGAATTCGTGGGATCAACAACCAGAGGAATATGACACCGCCCTTACCCTTAGTGAAGATAATAAATATATTATACTTGTATTTTAACACATCGACATTCATCTGACCAATCCAGGTTAACCTGAGACAATAACTGAATATCCATTTACTGACTAATATTAGACAATGGGTTAGTTAAATTAAAAATGAACTACATTATCAAATTATTTTACATATGTATATAAACTTCATATGTATATAAACACTCTCACTTTACTATTCGGCAATTCATATTGTTGTCTATATTACTATAACAGCATTTACTATTTAAAAATGATATTTAACGTTAAGGAAGTGATTTCATTTTCTTGTTATTAATAATATTGTCAAATATTAGAAGTGTGTATTATTTACTATATCAATACCAGCATTTACTATTTAAAAATGATTGTATCTAATATATATTCACGTTGTAATTTACTTTATTATATATATTAATTCTTGACGTTTAAAAAATCAAATTGGAAAAATGAGCATTTTCATAATCATACAAATGTTAAAAAACAAAACCTCTAGAAAAATCATGGTAATGAACTATAGTGAGGCTATTGTTAAAGAATAGTGGCACTACTTGATAACACTAAAAAATGGCCATGAAAATAGTCTTTGAACGATAAACCCGTAAAACTAAACCATAGTAATGAGCAATAATATAACTAAACCTATTAAATGACATTTAGGATAATACATGGCAGGAGGTCTTTAATGGTTATTAAAATTTAAAATGGATATACACTTTACCATATTATATTCACTCATAGTTTCAATAAAAAAAGTAATCTCAATATGGCCGAAAATAAAAGCCCAGTTAAGGGAAAATGTCAGAATATAGGTGTTAATAACATATCAAAATTACGAAAACCCTCAAGTAATCCGGAGTTAACTTGCTTAATTAATCAAGATAAAAAACATGATGTTGACTTAAAAGAAAAAATGCCCCTAATTTGAGTGTAAATTGGGAAACTTCATCTAAACGTAAAAAAAGAAAAAGTGACTATCAAAAAAATTATGATGAGTCTGATACTCCACTTCTTGTTGATTGTAATAATAGTTTTGGTAATGTGAAAAAGGGGATTGAAATAAATCAGTTAATCAATCAGGAAAACTTGACATCTGACAATAATGATAAATCAATAGATTTCACTAATTTAAATAATAAAATAGTTAGCCAACAACAAATACGTAAACCTATTGCAAAAACATTTACAAAATTAAATGCGTATTGGAAAAAAAATCTTTAATAACTGCATGACACCAAATACGTTGATATTTAGTTTAATAATTCAGAGTTATGAAGAAAATGAAAAACATATACTTGATAAACCCTATATTAGTGAATACCTTAGGTCATTAAATATGCACAATTTGCTGGATGCAATTAAACATACTGCCTTCTTCCCTGCTAGAAGTTTTATATCTACAGAATTTCATAATAAGGATCGAAAACAATTGGCTGAAAGCTTAATTAGAGAAATGCAAAGTCATAAAATGTATTATGTCTCTAAGGAGCCTAACCCCTTTGTTTATGGTAGAATTCTACAAACGCCATCAACATTTGATGAAGAGTTTTTTAAAACTTAAATGCATAGATTTGCTGAAATAGTTTCAATGGAATGGGAAATGATGCCTGATATACCATTCAAAATCCCTACTAATTCATGGAAATTTTTTTTGAAGTTAAAGAAAGGAATATGTAAACAAATGCCACACAGTCTGATTAAAGATCACATGCTGATATCTGTAATACTGAAAGGCAGACCCCCATTTTGTTTCAGGTGCAATAGTGTTGGTCACATAGCAGCAAAGTGTGTCTGGTATCTGTCCTAATTGTAATAAATTCAATAGAAATGAACATATATGTAATACCTAGGAAAAAAGAACTTGGGCTAATATTGTAGCAAATCAAATTAATAAAGGCAATGTAGAAAGTGAAATTGAGCAACAATTGATACATGAATGCAATATGCAAGATAATGTCATTTCAGAAATTGTAGTAGTGAATCATGCAGATGAAAAGAAAGATGATCAAATGGGTTACTAAAATTTTTTAGTAACCAAAAGTGTTAATGTAGATAATGAGACTAATCTAATTAGAAAAAATGAAGCTAAAAGCAGTAAAGAATCAGAAAATAGCTCAATCGTCCAAGTTGTAAATAATAGTAGTGTATATAAATATACAAATGATAGTCTTGCAATAGTGAATTGAGTAGGAGTTGATATAACAGATTGTGAAGAAAACTTAAATCAACTAGTGGATAATGTATAAAAGTCTTATTATAATAACAGTGAATATAAGGGGTATAAATGGCCCAAATAAAATGGAAAAAGTTGTTGATTATCTGTATAATCAAAAGTATGAGATATTAATACTAACAGAAACTAAGATTAATCTTAATATGCCAAAGTATATAATAGACAAGTTGCCTCAACAAAACATCGTCTTATATAAAGCAAATATTAGACCAGGACAGGGAGTAGCTGTACTAATTAATGCTAACTCATCTTTAGAAAATATACAAATATTGTTTTTTCAGATAAATTATATAGTAATATCTTTTGTATATCAAAAAGAAATGCATTATTTAATTGCTGTATATTCCATGGCCAAAGGAAGTGATATCATTAAAGTTATTCATGCTATACAGGGTAGGCGGTTACAAAAGTCAGGTATAATTGTACTGGGTGGTGATCTAAAAAGCGTTTATAAAGACTTACCAATCACACTGAAGAAAAAGATCTAGGAGATTTTGTTATACTCTTTGTATGATAAATTTGCTGATAATGCTTTTTCATTCTTTAGTAGCAGATATAAATCTCTTATTGATCTCTTTTTTTATCCCTGGGAACAAAATTAAGAGTTCTAAAATTAATACTTCATTGGTTCGATTTTCTGATCATCTGCATGTTCAGCTAATAATCAATGCTTATGTAAAAGATCAAAATCAATATATCTTTTCTTTGAGAAAAAATATTGGGTGTGAGCTTCAATTTAGCACTGATCATATCTCAAACATATTAGTTATTCTGAATTATTATACTCGGAATACCAGTCTACCTCCAAGCATTGCAAGATATAAAATAAAAAACAGAGATTTCGCTATTATGTAGAAAAACAAGTGAAGATAAACTATCACTAAATCAAATGAAAAATAGAGTTTCAGAAATTCAAAAAATGTTCAAATGTCTATCAAAATACAAGCCCAATCACTCACTAATAGATAAACTACAAGATGAATATATATTCTCATATGCAACAAGGAACCCAAACTATAACATCAAACCTTAATACCAAGCCTAGGTAAACTATCTAGACCAATGATTAATTATGGTAAAGTTTATTTACAACACACAAAAGGTATAGATTCTATTAAGCAAGATGATAATGATATTGTGTCAGGGATAAGAGTTGATGAATATATCTGTAATAATATGAAAAGAAAATTTGGTGAAAAAAAAATGTCTATAGAAGATTATAAAAGTGAAGTGTTGGAATCCACAAAAGAATATATCACTAAACAAGAAATACAAGAATAAATTATAAGGTTAAAAAAACAAATTACTATGGCTAGTGACTCAATTCCAGCTAAAATTTATAAAGTAATAGATTATTCTCTAATAAAATCAATGTGGAAATTTTTCAATCAAATGTGCTGTCAAAGGCTAAAACGGGCATATATTAATGATAGAGTCTTATTTAGTATTAACAAAAATAAAACTATACAAACACCAACAATCGAAGAACTAAGGCATATATCAATTGAAGACATAGAAGATTCAAAGATAATAGCAAGGATACTATTAAAAAGACTTCATCCCTTGGTCTCTGCTAAGATATCGCAAGCTTATCATGCAATCAAGGGTAGACACGCCATCAATGCAGCTATGAAAATTCAAGAGCTGGTAAAATATGTCAAAAAGCTGAAATTGCCTCAGTATTACGCTGTTAAGATTGACTTTAGATCAGCTTTTGATTTGATAAATTGGTCATATTTGATTAAAAATTTATATGAATTAATACCTGGACATAGCCTATTTATAAATGCAATTGAAAACTACATTTGTAATAGCAGGATTTCAATTAAGAATTATATGAGGCAATCAGTTCTTTATACCAAGTAAGGGTATTCCCCAAGGTTTACATTAGCTGCATTGCTTTTTTCCATATATCTAGATCCTCTAATAAAAGAAGTAGAGTAAAAAAAAGTAGAAAGTAAGAGGCATTTATTTACCTCATCTTGGGGTAAAAATAGGGGTTGTTGCCTTTATTGATGATCTAATAATAATTTTTCAAAATTCCTACAATATCCAAGTTGTGATGAGCATACTTAATGAATTTCAAAAAAAAAGGGGGCTCTTTTATACAACTTTTTATACAACTGGCAAACCGGGGAAAAAATGCCCTGTGAATTCCTTGCCACACCAACAGTATTTCTAGGAATACCACTATACAAGTCAAAGACCTCAATTAATAGATATCAAAATAACTTAATTATTGATAAAATAGCCACAAGGATAAATAACTTCTCTTCATAAAACTTTATGAAGTTATAAGGGCTAGAGTATTTAATGCTATTACAATGAGTATTTTGAACTATTATGCCCCATGGATTGATCTTTAGAATACAACAAGTAAAATCTATCTTATAGCAAAGAAATATATTTGGGGTAAGGCAACAAACCTAATTTCAATTTCAACATTACAATTACCTATTGACAAAGGTGGCATTAACTTGATCGACCTAAAAGAATATATCTTATTTATCAAAGCTAAGACATATATAAATGTTATTAAAAGTAAATGTTTTAACTCACCACTAATTGATATTAGTGTCTACAATGAGATAGGAAAAGAAAGAAGATCCTTTTTTGCTAACCTGAGGATAGCATATATGGATTTACAGGACAAGCTAAACATGTTCACTTTGGAAGGGGTTAAATATAGGAAGATTAAAAACAAAGGTGAAAATGTGAAATATCTAGAAGGGTTTTTATCTGGCTTATTAATAAAAAATATATTGAAGAATTTACAACTGATATGCGCACTGCAAACTTACATTAGGTTTATGTTTAGGTTTCTAAATGGGGTTCTTCCTACAAAGACCCAGCTGAATAATAAGCTCCACTTGAACTTAGAACCGATTTGCTTGTTATGTAGAGTAAAGGAAGAAAGCTTGTTACATTTAAATTTGAAGAATGTAAGGCTCTTCAGCATATCAGAAATTGTGTTTTTCATAATCCAATAATAAATTTAAAGAAAATAGTGAAAAGATACATTGTGAATTTTAATCCACATAATGCAATAACAATAATGCATACATTAAAAACAATATGATCCATAAGATGCACTATGACTTTTGATAACAAAAAGTATAATTGGACAAAGAAGCTTGATAAAGATTGGGTCAAATATTTTAACCAATGTCACTCAAATATATACCTAAGAAAAATATAAATAAAATATGAACTGGCTCTATGCCGACAGTATGCAAAATATGGGATTGACTCCCTAATGCGAAAATTTGTAAAAGAGTATTGATATATAATGGTGTGATAGAGATTTTTGCCTGATTGTGTTGAATGTTAAATATGAACTAAAACAGATATTCTGTACAGCATATTGTTAAATCATAACTATTACTTGTTAAAAGTGTGTATAGGTTTTGTTTCTTAATAAAGAATATACTTTAAATTAAAAAAAAAATGCTGCTTTCATTTTCTTTTTCTATTAATTTTAATACATCAATCAGAAAACTTTTATGCCATATATTACTTGATTAAAAAAAATATTAGCACTTATATAAAAATACAATAGTATATAATATTCTACTGAAAATAGTAATACATAAAAGCAGAATTAACAGTTGTAGTTTAGTAATTCATTGCTTCAAAAGATTTTTTTTGTTAACTATCATCATTATCACTTTCTACTCTAGTGCTTTCAATTATAAACTTGAGCAATCAATCTGTCTGTTGATGAACTGTTCTTGTTTATGACACAATAAACTAAAAAGTCAAATAATTTTGTGTTAGCAGAGGAAAATATGCCTACGATAAAACTGAGATTCTTAAAATTTATAGTTATTAATCTGATATCAGATCTATATCAGTAATACATGCAGTTTGAGCTATTAGCTAGATAGTAAAATATAAAATAAAAGTAACTGCTAGATTTATAACTGCACTGGTTCTAAATGAAAAAAAACAAAAACTGGTTTGGGAATGCGATTAACTATTATCTAATACCATTAATAAGTCAAATTTACAATAGATGGAACTAGAGTAGAAAAAAAATATCTGTAGTAAGTTAAAAGAATTAAATTATGCACTGGCATCTTGTACTTTATAATATTCAGATATCTTTTTTTTTTTTTTCATATAGTAACAATTACTTTTTTTGTTCAAATAAATTATCATAATAATGCTTATGAATGTTTTTAGTGGATTTTTCATTTCTAGTTTTCCCTGTTACTATCACTTTTTTTTTAAAAAAAAACAACAACAACATACTATTAGTAGAAATGTAAATTTAAATTATGATTTAATCTATAGAGATAAAAATATTTCTTACAATCCCCATTCAAAGATAATATGTAAAATATATAAAAAAAAAAATCTTTATATTTTTTATAATAATAATAATAATAATATTCATTAATGCTTATAATGTTTTTGTTATAAAAAATTATACTAAAAAAATCTGTTCTTGTGTACTTGGGCTCATGTGATTGCTTGATGGCATTGTTGCTTGCAAAAATAATGAAATGTAATTACCGGCCGATAATTTTTTGCTTTCTGATTTTCGACAATTTTTCAAAGTACTTTTTTAAAAATTTACGAACCAACATTATTTTCTAAAATACATTTTTTTAATTACCTTATACATTTCAGTGTATAGCACTGGCATGTGCAGGGGAGGGGGTCTGATAGGTTTGCCGATCCAAAGGATCGGCCAATACATGCACTTGTCTGAGCAAACCAAGCTTTCAGTGCATAGCACTGAAATCTGTGGGGGGGGGGGGATCCAATGGTTTTGCTGATCCAAAGGATTAGCTTATACAGGCACTAGTCTGAGCAAACAAAGCTTTCAGCATGTAGTGCTGAAATGTGTGGGAGGGGGAAGCGATGATTTTGCCGATCTCAAGGATTTGCCAATACATGCGCTAGTCTGAGCAAACCAAGATTATGATTTCCAAAACAACCTATAAACACAGCCATTTTATTACTCTCATAGCTGTTCTCCCACAAACATGTCTTTTTGTGTGACATGTGAAATGGTTCTGGGACCTACCCTTTTGTAATTGTTTTCACCTTCCAAGATGTGTAGGAAAACATGGTGACAGGCTTACAATTATTAGTATGTAATAATATATCAGGTAGGTTGTAAGATCATTACTTTGAATGCACATTAAAACCCTTATGGCCAGTTGAATTCCATACACTCTCACATCATACGGTAGTGATCTGTGAAGTGTGTGCTATTTGTGTGCAAGGCCATCTAGGCCTGCTAATGGCTTAAATATGAACAAATGTTCTATAGGCTGTAACTTGGGCTACATAAATGGAATATTTCTGTGCTTTTGCAGAGAAACATTGCAGCGGCCACATTGGCCCAAGTACACAACTACCAAAAATCTATATATCCAACTTTATTTATTTCCTCAGTGGTAGAAGTGTGAAGGATGAAAAACCTAAAGGTTCTTGAATCAAAGCTCAACCTGTTACTTTTTATGTTCAAATGTTGTAGCCATTCCTGAATGATTAACCATTCAATTATTTTTTAGGTCTGTATACAGCAGGGTCATAGACCAAAAGCTAAAATTTCTTAGATTAAAGTTCAAATAAACATTATGGGTGCTTGAACATCATCATGATTTCCCAAAGCTTTGAGTTGGTATTTTTAGATCTAGTGTCTGAACCTACCCTGACACCTCTCTGAGGAGTGCCAAAGCATGAAACCATGGTCAGGGGTTTGGGGAGGGGTTCCTGACAGAGATATGTTAAGTGCTGGCTCTGGCTAAGCATTTATCACAAAACTTGTAAAGGAATTGGCATTCCTCATTGTTTTATAACTTACAAGCTTAAGAGATAGGGTCATGTGATCTATGACTCTTATTTTGACTACTTATAGTCTCTGCCATAATTCTTATGCAATTTTTATATTGCTAAGACTACTACTATATGGTATGGCTGAAGATCTATCAGCCCCATATAGCTATTTGAGTTGGATAGCTGGGTTTAAAGACACGTAGATGTCTGAAAATTTCAGATTTTCCACTCAATAGATAACTTTTAGTTAAATGCTGGCTTTGGGTTGGTATTTTTAGATCTAGTGTCTGAACCTATCCTGACACCTCTTTGAGGAGCGCCAAAGCACAAAACCATGGTCAGGGGTTTGGGGAGGGGTTCCTGACAGAGATATTTTAAGTGCTGGCTCTGGCTAAGCATTTATCACAAAGCTTGTAGAGGAATTGGCAATCCTCATTATTTTATAACTTACAAGCTTAAGAGATAGGGTCATGTGATCTATGACTCTTATTTTGACTGTCCACCCATTTGATTGTTAAATTAAATACATAAGATTTTCAAAAAATCAAAATGAAAAAATTGAAGAAAAAGAATGATATAACAATAAGAAAAAGAATGATATAACAATAGAATAGACTATTTATTGCTATTGAAAAAAAAAATTATTGTCAGAACTATTTATAATAAAATTTTAAAATGTGGCAAAAAGATGTTTGACCTTGTGACAAATAATATAACTTAAAAACTTGCAGTTCAAAGTTTAAAAAATAGCATTCCAATCAATATATTAATATATTTGAAATCTATTTTATTGCCAATGTCACAAAAATGATTATAACTTTATTTTGGAGTTATAAGGAGTGAATTTTTGTCATTCCTATACTATGTTTAAAAAATGATGCCATTATCTAAAAAAAAAAATCAAAAAAAAAATCTTCATGTTGAAAGAACATACATTGATCAAAATTGATTTTGCTTTTATATACAATAAGGACAGAGTTTTGATGTATCTGTTTTAAGACATTATTATATATCCTTTTTTGATTATTAATTTGATATTTGAAACATAAAATTCCACAAAAAATGTAAAATATTGGCTGATTTCATTAGGAGATTATATGACTATTTCCAGACAACAATGGAGAACTATAATTAGGCAAGATATTAAAATCTTTCAGAAAAAAGGTTTGCTACAAAAAAATTTAAGAATAACAACTACCACAAGATATATTAATAAAACAATTAATTGACCAAAAGACTGATATTCAAGCATAAGAAATAACCAACTGAGCTTCAATCCAGAAATTTTTAGCTCTTAAATATATCACTACCATTGTATCTCACTACATAGAACAAACAGTCTAAACAGACTATAAACAAAATAGATTAAAGAAAATATCATATATGAGAACTTATTTATCATTTATGGATTGGCTTGAATATGTTATCACAAAAATGACTCACTTTATGTTCTGTGATATCTGGAATTAGGCTGTTATCTAATGAACATATATTAAGTCAAATATACCAATTAAACTCAACTTATTATTCAACATCAAATTAAAAATTAACTACTAATGGTTTCCCTACCAAGGCAGATCTATAAAATGCAAAAATAACATAAAACAATAACACATTGCCATAATTCAAACTAACATTCTAATTTTTAGTAATTAAAATTTTTTTTGAAAAATTAATAACTTCACTCTTATAAACATTTATTTAAAAAAAAGATTCTTTAATCTCTTTCCATTTTTCTCAAAAAGACAACCTTCTCTCATAAATATATGATGCAAAACTAAGATATTTATTCTTTAGTCTATTTTTATGAAATAATAATCTTTATTAAAAGAGATTATTTGAGCCTTTTCTTTTTTTCCATTTTTCTCAAAGAATAAATTAACTGTTCAAACAAAGTATTATGGACTGTATTTCTCCCATGAGTATATAATGTAGAACTAATAGGCCATACGATTTTGTTTGAGCAGACTAAAATTGTTTTCTTTGAGAAAAATAAAGAAAAGAAAAAAAATTATATAAATTACATAATATTATATAATATTACAATTCAATGTCTGTATTTCTTCAAATCAATATACATAACCTTATAATTGAATATTTATAAATACAATAATTAAATATATGTAAAGTACAACTGTAAAAATTTTATCCACTTAAAAGCACTTTCAATTATCCTCACAGTCTTTGTCAACAAATACTTTGAAAGGCTAACCATCCCACAATTCCATGATCTTAATGTTTGTTGCCTGTCTGTTAATTAAGACTTGTTTGTATTTGTATATTAGTATAGCTTCCTTTATTTTCCTTTTGTATAATTGAAGTTAAAACCATAAATACATGACTTACTATGGTCAAAAAAACAGATGCTGAAACATTAATATTTACTTTGCAATTGTGTTTCATTTTCTGAACTCTTTTTAATATCAGCAAGTGCTCTTTAGTTCTTTTTTCCAATGTGATTCCCCTATATATATATATGCAACCACACCTACATATCCATTTATAAATGATGCCATTTTTATTTATAAATGAGGTTTTATCTTTAGAGTTATTTATTAGTTTAATGTAGAAGGTGTGTAAAATGCAATGCCACATATTTCGAATGATCAAATAAATTTTATAAGGAAAATCTATAAAGGTATATGTGACATTACATTTTATGCACCTCCTACATTAAATAAAGTAATAAATAAATAAAAATTGCATCATTTATAAATGGATATGTAGGTGTGGAATTGAGATGCATGTTGGGAAAAAGAACTAAAGAGCACTTGCTGTTATTAAAAAAGTTCAGAAAAAGGAAACAAATAATAATATTTCAGCATCTGTTTTTTACAACCATAATAAGTCATGTATTTATGATTTTAACTTCAATTATAATAATGTAAAAATATTGCAAATTGAAAAAAATAACAACAAAAGGAAAATAAAAGAAGCTATGTTAATATACAAATACAAACAAGACTTGATTAACAGACAGGCAGCAAATGTTAAGATCACAGAATTGTGGGAAGGTTAGCCTTTCAAAGTGTTAGTTGACAAAGACTACAAAGATAGTCAAAAGTGCTCCTAAATGGATAAAATTTTTAAAGTTATATTTTATATATATCTAATTACTGTATTTATAAATATTCAATTATAAGATTACATATTGTAACGGGCACACATGCTGTTACATTCTAATAAATAAAATTAGAGATTAAAAATAAAAGTTTGCAAATAAAAACTTTTTTAAGAATTAAAATTGAAAATTAAAAGTCACCTAAACTCGTATATATATATAAAATCGCACAGATTGAAAATTATTAAAAGAAAACTTTATTAAAAATAAAAAAAAAAGTATTTTTAAAACTAAATTTCCCCAAAAACTTAAAAGATTTAAAGATAAAAATATACCTTTAAGAACGTACAAATTTAATTAATTCTATTGTATAAAATGGAAATGATTATTTTAATTAGTCCAAGTGAACTAGCCTTTGGGCATCTCAAAATTTATAATTAAAGGTGAGATAGGAGAGAAAAAACAATAGGAACAGAATAGCCAATAAAATAAATCCCTCAGGAAATGGACCTCAGTGAAAGGATCATCATCATGATGATGTAATGTTGAGTTAATCTGAAAATTTAATATAAAATGGAAAAGACTAAAAATAAATTATTATGTGTGCTATATGTGTTAGTGTGGGGAGAGTTTGAAGGAGAAGGGATTGAAAGATGCACTTTCAATCCCTTCAGTTTTTCTTAAAAAAAAGAGAGAAAGAGAAATGACCAATCATTTTTCTATACTGTGGATCACAGGACATCAGGGCCTGGCAATAAAAAAAACAGCTACAAAAAAGGACTAATGGCTAACTGCATACCGATCTCCTCAGGACATCATGGGCATTAACACCTTCCAAATTACAAGCAACTAGAAAATATGGACTTTTTAAAACAGTAAGAACTCTAACTAATGAACTTTAATTCTAAAAAACTTTCCCAGTATTTTAAAACTGTAAGAACTTTAGATAATTCATGAACATTAAGTATAAAACTTTCCCAGTATTTAAATTATAGCAATAGAAAGTCCTATCTGACCAAATTAAATCATTTATTATTTTTCTTGAATGTATTTTTTAAAAAAAATCATTTCCATTATTTTTTTTTGGTTCTGTTTATTATATATATATATATTTTTTCTGTTAAACTTTTAAAAAATGTTAAATTTAAGTTGGGCATGAATGGCTGCATAGATTTGTAAAATTATATTAGTTTAATTAAGGGAGGGTTAATCTTATTTCATAGTTAAATTTGGGTTAATCGATTGGATATATTGGTATGATTGAAGATCCACTACATGCAGGATCACATTATATGCTGCACTTGGGCGAAATAAGCCTATTTCTTATTGAACATCAGAGACAGATGGTATTCCCTGCTCCGTGGATCACCTATTTTGCCTATGGAATGGGATCGTAAGTTGGCAAAAAGGACTGCAATCCCTTCCTATGGAGTTCTTTTTTAAAATTGTTCTTCTCACCAGATAGACATAGCATTCCTGTAATGGAAGAAAGACAATTTCTTCTCTATAACCATACTGTTCAGATGTGCATTCCTGACAGTATGGTATTATGCTGTCGTATTCATGCTGCATTGAATACATCAATATATCAGATGGATTGGCATTGGTTTGACTGTGAACTTTGGGCCTAGGGTTAAATAAGGGATAGAATATTTTCTTTTCAAATGAAATCTATGTAGTCTATCCATACTTGACACTCTAATAAAATATTAAATTCATCTGTGCGAACTTCTAAAATTAAAAGTTAAATTGTAAATTAAAATCTAAAGTGAAGTTATAATGTTTTATAAAAAAAAATTAAAGTAAACATACTAAAATAATAATTCAAAATTTTATATATGTTTAATAAATGTTTGTGTGTGTTATTACTGGCAGTGGCTTCTTTTATTTTATTTTTATATTGAAAAGATATTTTAATAAGAAAGTATACATTATCTCTGCTGCTCCGTGAGCTAGTGACTGGGCTGATGGTCGTATAATAAGATAAAGTTGGATCTTAACAGTACGTATCTGCCTACTATATAAATTTTCCAGGTTCCAATAGCCTGGTGGCGCCCTTATACGGCAGATACAGTAAGACCTTTTGATTCTCCCCAACCATTATAATATATATGTATTGTACCAGTCAAAAAGAAGCCAACACATCAGCAAACCCAAACTCAAAGTCGGATCCAAACTCATCTGAACCAAACTGAATTCAAACCCAACTCATGAGCTCAGATCAAAAATCAATGGATGACATATATCGACGGTACATGACTATGCGCCAAGGAACTAGCTCAATGGATGATGATGATTAATGAGACCCTTGATTTAACTCTAATAAAGTATAATAAAATAACTAAGAATCTTTATAAGTCAACTCATATATATATATATATATATATATATATATATATATTATACATATATATATATATATATATATGTTCAGGTTGCCAATACAGACAGTGAGCATTAATATTAAAATAATTTGAATAAAAAAAAGTTAAAAAAAACCAAATGTGTTAACAAAATGTTTAATAATAATTATAATTTTATTCAACTTTCAGATTGTGATTATATAGATTACCTCTAGTCTTTAAACGGAATTTATATTTACAATAAGAATGGCAGTCCTTACTATATGCCAATACTATTACGCAATATTCTAGGAGAATTATATATATCTATGCCCCGACGAGGAAGTAAAGGTAGATAAAGGTATTTGGCTGTGACAGAAATTATGATTCAAATTCTAAAAGAAAGAATGTGAGATTTATTTTCACATTCGTAAATCAATTCACAAAGAGCAAGATAAGTGTTTAGGGCATAACTTTAATATTTAATAGAAAACTTACTTAATTATAAATAAATATGAATTTGTTCCACTTTAATAAAATCAATTCATCACAATTTACAAGCATGAGAGCGGGCTTTACTGGAACTGAGAAATAAACGGTACTGATGACTTATGAGCTATAAGAATAAATATGAAAAATAATGGCTTGTCTGTGATTTAAGAAAATAGCAGGGCAGCTTGTATTTGACAAGTCTTTGATGCCCTATATGAAGGATTCACAGAACATGGAAAACCAGGTTGGGTCGTAGCCTCGCACCTTTGGTGTTCCAAATATAAAACAAGCAATTGAGGGAGTACTTTCTTCCTATGTAATTTAACGAACCATAATATCACTGAGGACAAGCCTGTGAAGCAGTAGATGGCTCGCATCAGCAACGTTCGGAAAAATGATGACTTGGTAATCATCTTTTAATTAATAAAACCCATTTTATATAAAGAATGCTCTACGTGATGACCTGACTGTAATATCCGCACTTATGACTGTGCCAAGGTTATAACTGCAAGTCATACTGTGCGGTCAGCAAATAACGTTATACAATTCCCATGCTGTTCTTTCCCAATGAAGCTCTCCAACGAATTGGTCTGCTACGAAGCTCTCCAAACGAATTGGTCTGCAACGAAGCTCTCCAATGAATTGGTCTGCAACGAAGCTCAGCCACGGATGCTCTCCCACGAATGGTCTGCACCGACTGCTCTCCAATGAATGGTCTGCAAGCGGATGCTCTCCAAACGCATGGTCTGCAACTTGCTACTGCGTGACTGCTCTCTACTGCTGTCTATATTACACTGCTTAGTTATTACCCAGTGTTCCTATCGCTCTCTGACAACTGCAACAATCAATCAATGCACTGACCAATAGAGTAACGTCTCTTATCCAGAAATATTTGTAATCAGCAAATATTTCTAGGAATTGTCGATCGCCATCACGTCAATGCACTAATTAAATTCCTCAGCTATCAGAGCGCGATCTAAAAACAGCCTTACGAATAAATTCTAGTTTTTCTGGAGTGCACAAAAATGTCTACCATTTTTACAAACACTACACTCCTCCCTCCACTCCAGAAAAACCCTTGTTGCTATTCCTTGGTGTTGTTTTTCTCTCGCTACTTTCCTGTTATTTCACTCAGAAATATGCGATTTAACAGCTGCTGAAACTTTTTTTTTTCCAATTACGTTAGCTTCCGATGTTAATTGCACAACGTTTTATTTCCAAACTTTCACCGATGTTAACGTTACTAATTGGGATTGTCATTTTCGCCCGGTTTCTCCGTCTATGGCTAAACTTATAGTTCAACGTATTCGCTACTCCCAGGTTCCAAATGCGACTGCGCCATTGTAATATCCGCACTTACGACTGTGCCAAGGTTATAACTGCAAGTCATACTGTGCGGTCAGCAAATAACGTTATACAATTCCCACGCTGTCCTTTCCCAATGAAGCTCTCCAACGAATTGGTCTGCTACGAAGCTCTCCAATGAATTGGTCTACAACGAAGCTCAGCCATGGATGCTCTCCCACGAATGGTCTGCACCGACTGCTCTCCAATGAATGGTCTGCAAGCGGATGCTCTCCAAACGCATGGTCTGCAACTTGCTACTGCGTGACTGCTCTCTACTGCTGTCTATATTACACTCCTTAGTTATTACCCAGTGTTCCTATCGCTCTCTGACAACTGCAACAATCAATCAATGCACTGACCAATAGAGTAACGTCTCTTATCCAGAAATATTTGTAATCAGCAAATATTTCTAGGAATTGTCGATCGCCATCACGTCAATGCACTAATTAAATTCCTCAGCTATCAGAGCGCGATCTAAAAACAGCCTTATGAATAAATTCTAGTTTTTCTGGAGTGCACAAAAATGTCTACCATTTTTACAAACACTACACTGACCAAGTTGAATTAAAGTCAAATGAGCTTTAACTAAAAAGTACTTAATGCAATTATAGAATCATATCAATCATGCCCCAAACGTCATGCTCTCCCTGAATATTAATACAGAAATACAAATTTAAATTAGAATATGTTCATTTTATTCCCTTTATCAACCTTTAGCAAAACATTTTAATATTATTAATGTGGATAAATGAATATAAACTCAGTAAAGTGTCTGGGAGCATAGGTTAAAAATTGAGCTAATAATTTGTTGTTATTAGCCATTAATAAAAATAGCAAAAATTGTATAAATCCTTGAACTTGATAATTAATAGAACTGTATCCAATGAGTTCTAGTGGGTAAGAATTACTATAAAAATTAATATATTATTTAAC
This sequence comes from Epiperipatus broadwayi, assembly GCA_028023455.1. Taxonomy (NCBI): domain Eukaryota; kingdom Metazoa; phylum Onychophora; class Udeonychophora; order Euonychophora; family Peripatidae; genus Epiperipatus; species Epiperipatus broadwayi. The sequence continues at coordinate 11,064,273 of JAQFVV010012396.1, forward strand.
AAGGCAAACGCAACGAAGGAAATTATTATCGATTTGAAGTTTTACTGGCATATAATTAAAAATAAACAACATTAATAAATCACACGATAAATATATATAATATAAAAAATGAACCGCCATCATAAGAAAAGAGAAAGTTAACAAATATTAAATTTAAAGACTAGAGATTAAGATAGAGAATTACTACATAATTTAAACTAGCATTAATACATTAAGGAAAGAGAAGAGCTTTTAACAGTACTTAATTTAAAGGTAGTGTAAAATAAAGTTCGAAGACCGGCCAGAAAGTAGCGGTTCATATAAGAAAGATATCATCATTTCTTCATGGTTGGCTTCTTAGATTAAACACAGCAGAGTCCAGTTGGATGAAACATAGATGCGCATTTTGGAAAATTATTTGAATGACATTTTGAAGGATTTCTCTAAGGTTTCAGCAGCTTACGATTGGTATATGAATTTTTATATTACAGCCATTGAAGATTTTCAGGGGACTTCAAGTACCGTAGTCAGACTCCTGAAGTTAAGCCCCCCCCCCCCACCATACTAGAAACACTATTTTACTTCATAATTTAACTGGGCGGCTTCTCTAATGAAATATATATGGCTTCTCTCAATGAGGAATAATAACTGCTTGGAAACTTTTCCTGGGCTCTTTATACTGTATCTGATGCCTTCAGGCTAGCGCTTCTTTCCTAATCAATCTTACAAAAATTTACTAGTTGTTTTTAAATACATTCCTTCAATAAGGCTTTCAAACTCATTAACTTGAATTCATTTTCTAATTAGAAAATGAATTTTTAAAATCAGAAAATGATTTTAATTAGCACCGTCCTTACATTTTAAAGACTTATCTTTTTCTAATTAATAAAAACTTTACCCATTGTTTTTGGAAAGGGACAATCTGAAAGCTTATCGAAAGAATGTAGCTTTTAATCACTAAAAATTTGAACAAACTATTCCCGACGCAATGAAACTTTAGAACGAATATGTACATTTAAATATTTATAAATATATACGCACAATCCATGCAGTTATAATATATATATATATATAGATTCATGAATAATTCTATCATGAATTTATCCATGCAGTTATAATATATATATATATATAGATTCATGAATAATTCTATCATGAATTTATTAATAGAAATGATTAGTTTAAATCTCAAACGAGTTAATTTTAACACACATTTATAATAGTTTTTCTTTAAGGGAACTAGCATGGATCAAACGTATAAAGCCCCATTGCATCAGAAATTCAAGGTTAGTACAAGGGTTTGAAGTTGGCTACATGTGAAAGATCATGAAGCTAGGATCGAACTTAGATCCGACTGCTTCAGTATATGAAACATTGTGGAAGAAAACTATTCTTCACACATGCACTATTAAATAAATATGCACTCTTCTGCCAATGCATAAATTTAGGACTTAATCTTATTGGCAAACTGAATTTTAAATCAACATATTATTCGCACAAGTTCAGATTATATATTGCAAGGAAACTAAAGTTTCTTCTCATTTTTAACTAACTGCAATTCTGAAACTTATTAAATGGTATATATGTAATAATTGATTATGTAGTAATTTATACACATATGAAATATTATGGAAGGAAACTACTCTTCATATATGTATAAATTGCTACATTATCAATACTTACATATATACCAATTAATAAGGTTCAATATCACAGGTAGTTTAAAATGAGAAACTTTCTTTTCCCTTTGATATATAATCTAAACTTAAATCAGACTTGCAATAAGTTCAAGCTCTAACTTCAAACACAGTCAATAAATGTTGATTTATTTAAAAAATAAACTCTAAGCATAGATAGAGTACCTATGCTTTTAAAATATTTATTGACAGAAGAGTGCAAATCTACTTAATAATACAGATGTGAAGAGTAGTTTCCCCAATATTTAATGTATAAATTGCCAAGTAATAAAGTATTCAATGTAGCAGGTAGTTAAAAATGAGAATTTTTTTTTTTTCTGAATTATGCAAATAATATGCCAATTTAAATATCAGGCTCACAAAAATATCAAACTTTAGATTTAAGCACAGTCAATAAGCTCTAAGCATTGGTGGATCACCTATGCTTTTAAAACATTTATTGATAGGAATGTGTATATCTATTTAAGAGTGCATGTGTGAAGAATAGTTTTCTTTCACAATATTTCATATAAGTATGAATCATTACATTATCAATTATTACATATATATATATATGTCCATGTGCGATTTTTTTTCCATATGTCATAGCATCGGCCGGGTGGCGAACCTGCAACAACCATCTGCAAACAACTGCTTGCTTGCAAGGCGGCTGTGCTGACCACTCGACTAACAATATTTGACTGCGATTTTGTAATATTTTTGTATTTAAAAAGTCCACCTAGGCCGAATAATCATTGTTAGTGAATTTAATCTGAAATTAGCTAATGACTTAATTTTGGATTGGTATATACGATTTATTATACTAAAAAGGTTAATCTTTGGCATTTGATATTTTATATTTTTAGTGAATATGTATATACAAACACATATAATTATAAAGTATTTTATTCAAACAAAAATTAGGATTAATCTTCATTTTTGTTTGATTTTCATACAAAACCATTTTGGAATTTATATTCTGTAAATTGGTACCAAAAAATATAAAAGCTTGCCTGCTATGCTTCCATGGAACAATAACTAATAATAATAATAAATGAAGCGTTTTATAAATTACTTCCACCAATGTAGATAAAGGGTGATGCTGATGTATTCGATGAAGAAATATATAAAAAATAACTAGTGATTCCCTGAAGTGATACAGTCATTGTAACCAAGGAGTAATTGCTAAATAATATGATTCCATATTTTTATATTATTTGTAAATAAACAGATTTTAGTAACCAAAATTTAAATTAAAAAAAAAAGACTAACTTAAATATTCAAGCAAAAAGTATGAATGCTAAAGAATTCTACAAAATACAATATTTCATTAGCAAAAAAAACTGTTTTACTTCAATATATAAAGTCATTCAGTCAGATAAGACATTAAGATCTTCAGTTCAGTCAAAAATATAATAAATCACAAGACTTCATATAGCTTACTGAAACCACAAAAGTAGAAGTACTCCAGTAGAATGATCATCAGACATTGACATAAAAATTCCTGAAACCAGCTTACAAGTGTGAAAGACACATTAAGCATTAGTATCAAGCTTTTAAATATTAGCAGAAAGTCAGGGCCAATCCCCTGCCAGGCAGTAGGGTAATGTTTGAATATACATAGTAATATATTGTAAAAAAGATCACTCCTGCTTAACAATTAAAAACTTTTAAAATTAATCATTTCTATTACCAGTAACTGTAAATACAGTTAATCAAACAATCATTTTTTAATTGCTCATACATTGTGATCAAGCAATAATAAAAAAATAAAATCTTGAAAAATCATTGGTAAAAAGTATTATCATTACCGTTTATTTATTCTTAACAAAAATTATTACAGAATTTTGTTTTAAGACTAATTTTCAATGGTTCTGGCATTAAGAAATGCATATTTTTTTTAGGGCTACATATCACTCAATGGATTTATGAATGCTTATATATTGAAATGGAAGTAACTATCTCCCACTGAGTTATGGAATGTCGAAAACATGAAAAAAAAATGATACCACTCTCTCTCTCTTTAAGCTCTGTTCTTGGATAAGCTTGGTTTTTGACGTTGTTTTAAAATTATAGATTAAAAAATTTGAAATCACCATTGATATATGCAGAGGATAAAGAATGAATCCTACCTTTAACAACCTTTGAATATTAAATGAAATATTAGTTTTAATAAGTGTAATAATAAATAATCATAACTTTTTAAAATGTCTACATATATATAGCTCTACAAATTAATCCAAGTTAAATGCCAGCTAATGAAATTTCGTAAAATTTAATTGCTATATATATATATAACTACACTACATTCTCATTAATATTTTATATGCATTTTATAATTTAAAATATGTTTGAAACCTTACACAGTACTTGGAAAACCCCACTTGTTGTCTGTGTCGCTCAGCACTCTTTTTAAAGTTATAAACATGGTTACTATCTTACAATTATTATTTTTGTGAACTTTTAATAAAATAGCTTTGTTTTTGTCACTACTTTACTGAAATAATAGCTAGTACAATACAAGTCATAATTATAAAATAATAAAGTATTATTATTCAGTATATATATCTAAATTATTATTTTTGGGACTAAACCGTGTGTTATTTTGCATTACAAACTGATATTTCGATGAACTAGCATCTGCCATTGTCAAGGTTGACTTTTCAAAGAAAAATTGTTAGATCTCAAACAGTAATGTGACCAAGTGCGAGATATGTGTATAAATATATATATATACACATATATTAATGAAAAGCCATATATCACATGACCTATATAGCTTGCATTACTAATGTGTAATAAATAAAGAACATACTAATAGCTCTAAACAATTTTTTTTTTATTATGATAAATGCCACAAGAGAAAGCATTTGAAATCTTTATCCTGGATTGTCTCCATCCCCAGACTGGTTTTGAGCTATGGCTCTCTCTAGAATGCAAGTTATATATGTCATGTGATATATGACTTATTTTCATTAATATTATAATTTGGCTGTTAAGGCTTTGGCTATATTAAATTGCTAAGCCTACTAATATATGGAGTAACTGACTTTAGTTCAGGCCCATATAACTTTTTCAGTTGAAGAGCTGAATTTGAAGATATATAGATGTCTGAGAATTTCAGATCTTCTTAATAGTTAAGTATTAGATAAATGCTTAGCTTGAGTTAGGATTCTGAATGTCCTAGTTCATTACTGAAGAGAGACATAACTTGAAACCAGTCTGGGGATGGAGACAATCCAAGATAAAGATTTCAAATGCTTTCTCTTGTGGCATTTATCATAAAAAAATCTAGTTTAGAGCTATTAGAATGCTTTTTATTTATTAGATATATATTAAATTATTATTATTTATTATTATTATTTAAAAATATTAGAAATTCCAATAGTCGATGTGATATATGATGTGATTATTTCATTTTTGAAATTTTTCCTGAACCAAAATAAAAATGATTTTTCATATTTGCTATTTGATAATTATTTTATATGAGGGATGAAGAAGATTGCAGAGCATTTATTTCCAGAGTTTTTCTAATTGGCTTTCTTATATAAAAAATATTATTTTGTATAAAGTAAGTAATTCGTCTTCTGCTAAAAACAACAATAAAAAAAAACTATTGAAAAAGATAAAGCAAAAAATATTTATTCAGGCCTGTATATATTTATATACCTATGTATAAATAATTAATGAAAAATCTCTCCTACAGAGATAAAGTTGCACATGACATGAAATTCTATATATAGTAGATACTGTAACATATAAATTGCAGAAATGTCTAATTTATTAGAATAAGTTAATTATAAACAGAATAAATTATTTAAATTGTTGATGATTTTATACAATAAAAATTTAAATGTCCAATTGCTAAAAAAGTTATTTTTACTGAAATATTAATCCTTGCAAAAAGACGGTCAATAATTTAAAGGCAGATGGCCCTGGAAAAAAAAAAGGAAGTTTAATAAAACCTATTTGTTGAAATCTCTTCTTAAGAAATAAGAGAATGTAACAGGCATAGTAACAGAAAATTTGCATAACTATGTTCTCAGTAAAATAAATAAATTGATAAACAGTAGGACTTTCAATCATTACATTATTAATTGCAGCAAAATTTCCATTTGACAAATATTTATTAATTATATAAAAGTAAACTTTTAATTTTTTCTACTCTCTTTTTAAATGCGTATTTCTTTTAGCAATTTTTTTAAAAAATATTACACATATTTTATTGTGCTTATGTTTGAATTAAAGATATCTTCACAGTGCATCTATTGTAAGCAAAGTAAAAAATATAAAAACTTTACTACACATTCATAAACAAAAATTTTGTATTTTAAAGCTCGTTGATATATATATTAATTGCTAGATATAATAGTATTCGTAAAGTGCCACTTGTATAAAAATAATTCCCTTTTATTATTTTAATTTAAGACTTTTGTTTGCTTTAAAGTGTCACATTTTGTTTAATATTTATACAACTAGCAACAACTCATCAAAAAGTGGCATAAAATAAAATTATCTTGTGTTTCAATACTGCATTATTTAAATAAATGTGGCATTAAACAAAAGTATTGCATTTATGAATTCAGCAGATGGTTTCAAATCCAGAATGAAGATGAATATGTGGAAAATTTTCAGGTAAATCCATGGCATTTCAATAGATATTTTACAGTAAAAAATAACTTTAATCCAATGAACTGACATGTAAATGTCAATACAAACATATTTTATGGGTGGTGAACTTGTAGTCTGTATTATTACTTGATAAATCAAATAAGGTTTAAGTATCAAAATGGAAGTCAGAATAAGACAATTTCATTTAAGTAAACAAATTGAGATTGTCCTCTTTCTATTTTATTTTCTCTTATTGAAAATAAATCCACACATTTAGTTATTAAGACTACCATTATTAACAGTGACTAAACTTTTCAAATGATATACATAAACAGATATACTAATTTATATTTTTTAACTCAAGATTATCTTTTATCTATTTTTAAGTATTATGCTTCATCTCTTCCATCAGTTCCTATTTTTTATAAAGATTTTTGAGTATTTTTTCTTCTTGAAATCCAGCTCAAATTATGCTATCAATCTTTTAAATTGCCTGCCCAACTTAAGATTTTTTAAAACTGGTAATTATATGATACATTTTGGACAATTTAGCCATGAATGAATACAATCTTTTAAATTAAAAGCAGTAAATCATTCTATTTATTCTAATCCAGAATAATTTATTTAAATTAGTCATTAATGCTCTCAAGTTTATAGAGCCATATACAAAACTCTAGCTATAATGAAAATTGTTGCAGATCATTAGCCAGAAATTAGTTTGGGTATTTAGATGTGTACAACTTTCTACTGTCCAATGATTTTTCAGATTTACAATAGATAGTTCTGGTGTAAATAGAGTGATTTTCTTCTCTTAATGCAGATGATAAAAATGAGCTGAAAAAAATCATATTTTATACAGTATAATCTTTATAAATAGTTATTCTATTATCCACTGATTATTCATTTTACTATTTATTGATTAAGGAATTAATAACTTTTCAGTTCTAAAGTTACAGAGAACAACAATTCCATTCTATTGGCAAAAGTCATTATTTTTTTCATTCTTATAATATAGCCATCTGTTAACAATTGCATATCTTTTTTATATTGTATATATAATGAAGATCTATATTTCTTGTTATTTATTTTATTTCACATTCAACTACTATAAATTTGATTTATCAATTGATAACAGATAAGAATCTAATATTCATGTCTCCAACCGAGTTTCAAGCTATTGGTTGTATTCAATGAAGAGACGATTAAAATTTACAAATGTAAAAACAACTTTCAATTCTTCCATAGCAATAATATATACTGCTAGTGAATATTGTGTCTTTGTTTAGAGAAAAAGTTTCCACATTAAACTTCTGGACACTCAATCAAATATTACAATGAGAAATATTACTGGTACATTGCAGTTGTTTCCTGTTCTTTCATATATTACTCTGTCAGATATCAAGAAGTTAAGCCAATAAATATCACATGACCACCACCTCTTATGATTGTGTATAACTGTTGTTAAAACAGGAAAACTCACTATACGTATTGCCATGCACAGCAAGCTAGAGTAATCAATGGATGCCAGAAGGCTTGTGCATAAAATCCCCATCTAGTGCCTACAAACCAGAAACTAGTCTGGGGATTTTGGATGTGTGGGCACTAATGGGGATTTTATGCACAAGTCTTCTGGCATCTATTGATTACTCTAGCTTGCTGTGTGTGGCAATATGTATAGTGAGTTTGCCTGTTTTAATATCAAGAAGTTCACTGAAAATATATAAAAAGCTGTTAAGCAGATTAAATTTGCCAATAATATAGTTTCACAGATCTAAGAATTGTCTCTAATCAAGATCATCTTTTGGATGTTCAAGAAAGGATCTACAATCTAAAAATTCCAGTCTAAGAAATGAAATTTTTATTATGTCCCAAACTGGAGTCTCATCAACAGATTCAGGACAATCCATGATCAGTGTGCTCATTTCCTTTATAAATAGACTTTATCAGCCCTATAAATATAACCCAATACAACAAATTATGAATCACATAATTATATGAGTGTTATATTTAAGCTTGCAATGGCAGAATTAAAGAACTTAATAAAATTATCTATTATCTGGTTGGAATCTCTGCAAGATTATCCATGTTATTTTGTTAATAATTAAAATGTTAAAAAATTTCCAATATTAAACAAATAAATAACTCTTATTTTTATTTACTATCTGATCTAATAACAAAGATTCAAAAACCTTAAGACCTTGAAACCAAGCCAACCAGATTATAGTCATACAATTAAACACTAAATCAGCATCTATATATTTTAGTGACTTCAGTTTTATATTATTTGTAGTCATTATGATCCTCTAACAAATATTTAACAACAAATAAAATAACTCAGCTTATTATTAATATCTACATCAACAATACTAATTCTGATTTCTCTTCAATGATGGTGGTCAAAGGTCAAAAATATGGCTGAGGATTTGTATATATAATTAGCTCATATTGTCAATGATTAATCAAGCTTAGTATAGACGGTTTTGGGCTAAAACCAGAGTGAATTGCTTTGTTGGTGATAAGCTGAGAAAATCACGGGATGTCTTATAATATATCAAACAACACATGGCAAGAAGCATACAAATATGTTATAATTTTTATTGTGGGGAACGAAACATTTGTTGTAGCAATTATAGAAAGAATAAAGATCTTATTTACCACTTAAAAATCCAATAATTTTAAAATGAAGAAATTGATTCTTTTACATCTATCTTTTTGAAAAATATTAACACATGCACACACACAAATACTGACGAAATTAGGTAATAATCATTGCCTTTTTCTTTTTTTAAAAACAAACAAACATGGAATAAAGGGATTTTAAATCCATTTATGCTTTTTTTTTTTTTTTACAGGAAAATAGAGAATATTTTTTGAGTACAAAAAGTTGATCCTAAATGTAAAAGAATGCTATACATTCTTTTCGGTAATCATTATAAATATGCAGCTGACCTAGAAGTAGATGTTTGTTTATGAAGTTCATTGATCCAAACCTTGTTCTTCATCACTCAATATCAATACAAAATGGATACTAGCAAAACCGCGTAGATCCATCATTGTAAGAAATTCATCACATATTTAGACGGATTACTACTACATTAAATAACTAACTATAATCATTATTTAATATTGTGCTCTTTAATAAATGCAGACAGCATCAAAATTTAAAGTATATAAATCTTTTTTTTTATTAATGTTTATACACACACACACACACACAACTAGCCGTATATATGTACATTAATACATGAAAGATGATGATAATAATGATAATAATAATAATAATCATCATCATTAGATTGTTGCTCGGATACTTATATAACATCCGCATGGGAGGTAACAAAACAAGCTGCAATCCATAAAGCTTCACGTCATATAAAGCGCACAAAACAATATGGATAAAAATATTTAATAAATGAATAGTAAACACTTTCTTTGTATATTCAAAAAATTCAATTTATTTCATACAATTCAATGTGTCCAAAAAAATTACAAATCTATAGTTATAACATAAAACTTATAGAATCTTCAAGTGATTTGATCCTAACATTGGAAATGTATAATAAGATCATAAAAATAATGTCAGATGCCAAAATATATATGCCAACATATATAAGTAAATTATGTAATATCTATTAACTCACAAAATATAAATATCTAACAAAAGCATAATTAATTCTTCATTCAATATATGCATTATAAATTCAAATTTATAAATTATTTCACTATCAACACCATGTATCAAAAAATTTGCTAATAGCTTTGATATAATGTATATTCCATTCTATATCAAAACTCTCCTTAGACATCCTAAATATTAATATTAGAAACTTATTTTCATCAAAAAAAAAAAGATAAAATGTACATATAAACAATAACAACAAAGCAAATGTGTAAACACATTTATAAAAAAGTTGAATAATCTTTTTTTAAAATTCTAAAATCAATGTATATATATATTGTAAAAAATATTACTTCTAAAAGTCTTTTTTCAATTCCTTTTTGAAACCTTAATAACCTAAGTAGGACAAAATTTTAATATCCATTTCACATAATTTTGTTATTGCAGCTGTTATTACATGGTTATTTATGTGGTAAATGGAAACAGATAGGCTTCTCTCTAACAAACATCGGTCAATGAATTGAGTTTATAGGCTTTGCTTTTTCCTCAGTATAAAACCAAGAAAACATCATGCTCTTTCTCTCTTATATGCATGATAATTCTTAACTAAGACACAAATTTTCTTGAAGGCAGAATTAATGAATGTATAAATGTCCATTCTCTTCTTATAGTCATGGCATTAAAAAAAATTATAGACATCAAATCACAGAGAATGTAAAATTAGTCAAGATAATGGAATGATTGATGTCATAAAGTAAAGAATGCTAATTCTTTTTTTAGATTACTATCTGAGGCTGCCATTTGTTGAAGACAAAATTGGAATACATGAATTAGAAAAAGAACTCACTAATATTGAATATGACATTGTGAAATTAAAAAGGCTAAAGTGGCAATTAATTTGAAAAGTGGATAAGTACAAATGAAGTGGGATTATCATAAATAAAAAAATTGAAGAACAACTATTGTTAAGATTGATTAAATATCTGCTAGAAAAGCAAAATTAGTTATATAACTTAATGATAAATACCAACTGCAGATAATTAAGATTTATACTCAACACATTTTTGTAATAATGAAAAAATAAAAATATTATATATATATTAAAATGTATTTATTTAAAAGTTTGTAATGATAGCATTTTAGTTGTAATCATATATTAGATTATTTCCACCATCCAATATTTAATTATTGTTTTTTTTTTTTTTAATTTAAACTTTACTTAACATTTTAAATATATTCAACTATTAGTAACAACTCTTAGGTTAGTAATATGGAACATTTAGATTCATAAATACTAAATTTAAGATGCACTTCTAACCAAGTAGGTCTTGATAGAATATCCTAATTGGTTAGTGTGTTACTTTAAATTCAGTATTGATGAATCTAAAAATCTCTGGATCAATTTCCATGCCAGTATTGTTACTGGCTAGGCCACAATACCTGAAGAAAAAAGAATAAATCCATTCAAAACATAAGGTTATATACTAATCTGCAGATTATTATTAACAGTTGTATGTATTTGAAAAGTTTAAAGAAAGGTTGAATTTATAAAAATATATATTTAACAATTAATACTAGATGATGGGAATAGCATATAGAATGTTTTTGTTTTTTTTTAATCAGACCAAAGAATATTTTGGCAATGTTAAGATCAGGACAAGATTTTATTTATATTTGGAAAACAATTGAAAGATGAATGTGTTTATGAATAAATATGATTAGGAAGACAAAAATGAAAGATGACATAGACTTATGAAATTTGTAGGAAAAAAACCCAAAGTGAAAATGAATATAAAAGTATCCAGATGAAGATATAGTAGAGTTGAGTTACATTTAACCAACAATATATATATATTAAGACTGTTTGTGTCTAATGGAATCAACAAAATAGATCCAATATACATTAATGCAAATCGTAAGAGACAAAAACTATTAAGAAAAGGGTTATTAATAGCTCATATTTCCTAGCATTCAGAAATATTCCAATGAGTTTAATCTATAAAACTACACATTGTTTTAAAATATTGACAGATTTATATAACAGCTCATACTGGAATGAAAAGATAATTGATATTCTACTAAAGATTGTTACCACTGATAACTTGCATTAAAAAAATCAACAAGTCATTAGTAAATTTTTAATTGAGACATGTCAATGCAGAAAGAACAAAAAACTATAAAAATATTTTTAAATGATCCACTTAAAAAAATAAGAACTTCAGGGATTATAAAAAATAATATTTAAAAAGTCTGAAAAGTATAAATAACTTACGATATTGGAAGAAAAATGATGATATCACAAATGTTTGAAAAAGTTCTAAAAAGAACTGCATAGTAATAAAAAAAACACAGTAGTTATTACAAATACAACAATATCATATAAAATATAAAATATTTTAATAACAAAGAGTTTAGACATTCAATTAAAATCTAAAAAGAATAGCAATGCTGCAGGAAATAATGGAATTATTATAGATATTTTTAAGAAAGCAGGGGAAGAAACAAGCATTATTGATAAAGCCATATACTAGATGTCTAAATGATAAAAATGTATCAAATAAATGAAAGAATGCAGAAGTAATAATGATATCTTAAAAAAAATAGGAAAAAAAAAATTCAAATTTCAAAGTCTTTTGTTAATTCTATATAAGACTTTTATTAGCTTTATTAAGAACTTTGAACTCAAACCAATTAAAACATCAAACTGGATTCAAAATTTAAGTTATACCCCCCCCCCCCATGAGTCTAATCTGCTATTTTGTACCTGACTTGTAAATCAAAAAAAAAGACAAAGACTCAGGATAATGTCAAACTCTGAAGAATATTTATCAAAACCAATAGCAATGAGTGGATTACATAGTGACTAAGAAAATTAGTATGGGTAAGGATATATATCACATTAAATTATTATTTCTAAAAAATTTGTAGCAGTTTTATAAAAAGTATTTTGTGAATTAAAATAAATAGCTATAAAAATAAAAATAAAGGGAGATTACTTAAATTTTCTACATTTTCCAGATAATATGACTATTTTCCCAAGCAACATTAAAACAGCTATCAGATAAAAGCAAGAAAATATTATCCAAGGGCTTTTCATGAAATTAGAAAATAAAGATTTGTTATTAATGAATTAGAAAAAGTTAATGACTATAAATGCTTTAGTTATATTATTAATATAGATGGAAACATAATAAATGAATTGTAAATTTAGATAATATTTTAACATTAGAAGAAAACATTCTTAAAGTTTAAAGGTTTTTAATAAATGTATTTCACTAGTACTTACTTATGATTCTAAAAACTGGATATTTAATAAAAGAGTAATAAAGATTTTAAACAAAAAGAAAAGAATAGAAAAATGTATGTTGGGAGCAAGAAAGAAAAGACTGAAATCAAATTATATGTGTAAGAGAACAAACAGCTATCAGTGATGTCATTGAAAGAATTAAGAAACAGGGCTAGCTGGATAATCTAACAGAAAACGTAATAAGGAAAGTCTTAAACAGGATCCCAAAAGATTTAGAAAGAGACCATAAGTGGGTGGACAAGAAAAGGAACTTTGTTAAAGTGATGTAAAGAAAGTATGGATTGGAAAAAGTGGATTAAATTTGGGTGAGATCTTCATCCTGTAGCTCATTAATAATAACTAAAAATAATGATGCATATATAAGTAATGTTTAGAGATGAACTCATTGGAATAATTTAAAAGTAATCGAATAGCCCTCTAGTGTCAGCAAATGAAGTTAAAAAGATATCATTTAATGTCTTCCTCCTTATATCAGAAGGATTGTCTACAACTGTTGCAATGAGTTAACTCAAACATTACATATAAATATTTTGCACTGTAAATTGTTATTTATTATATATATAATAAATAATATTTTAATATTGAATAAATATAATGTCATGTGAAATTTACCAAAGTCTATTTTAAATAAGTGAACTGCCCTCTAGATGCCATGTTCAGTAACTTTTTACAGCAAGAAAATGAACCATGGACCATTTCTTATCATATTTTAAATCTTTTTATTTTTATATCATCACTATAAATATGCATTCACCAATGTAAAAATGTAATTTTTTGAAACAATATTAAAACTTTATGCTTTAGCTACCAAATTTCAATGATTATCAGCAGAATGTTCCTCCTATAAATCCTTATGTCTTTACTAGGACTACTATAACAGCAATCCCACTAAATATCAATATCATTTCCAATAATTCAAAGATATCATCAATGATATAAAAAATGAGAATTTTGATTTTGGAAAATTGAAAGACAAAGATAATTTTCTTAATTTCAATATAAAACAGTGAAAACTTTTTTGCTCATTATCCTGTTAATAAGTTTTGTTGGTTTGCTAAAATAGGTAACATTATTATCATTGAATTTTTCTGATAATAAATCTGACTATTTTTTGTATTTATAAATAATTATCACTTCCGGTATCTTTAAAAATTAATTTCTATATCAATAATTTCATAAAGTAGATTCTAGTCTATCTTTTTCCATTTTTAGTAGATATTTTTGACTTGAAGAAGCATGCACATTTTTCATCATTGTTCAATTTTTTCATGCTTTAATCCTTTTACTTCATTTTAGTATTTTTCTTATTAATTTTAATTACCTGGATTTCTTTAAATATCCTGAATTTTTATGTGTCAAAGCATCGGCTGGGAAACAAACCCTGGAACAACTGTTTGTAAGGCAGCTGTGCTAATTACTCGGCCACCAACGCTTGCGGTATTCATTTACTCTAATTATAAAGTTTGCTCTTCTTTTTGTCTGCTAAAACTTTGCTGCTGGAAATTTATGCAAAGCATTTTATTAAGCTTATAGTAAAGTAAGTCATGCTTTTGTAGACATTAATTTGCATTTATTAATACAAAAATTAATTGGTAGGGTTAAAGTAAAAAATGAAACAAACACCCAATGAATCTTACAACCAAATATATGACAAAATTTTCTAAAGACAAAGCAAAATAATATAAATGACACTGCATACAGACTGACATAGAATCATATGTTTTTTATGGACATTTTCTTCCTGACTATATCAAGTTATTGATGCAAAAAGACTATATTATTGTTTATGACTTATTTTTATAATATATCTAGAAATAGTATGAATAATATCTTTAAAAAATTATTTGACACTCCATATTACTACTAATTTAAAACAAAGATCTTCTGTTTACTTACTGAAAGGTGGATTTAACTTAGATTGCCCCAAACTTTTTGAAATTTATATTGGAATGAAAACTTTCATGGTTTTATTAAATTAAATCATGATCACATTTTTCAATATATTTTTAAAATTGATCCATTCCAACTGCTTATTTTTTTTCAAAGATTAGTATATTGAGATTTCTAAGATAGGCAGAATCTCTCTAATCTGACAAATATCATATTATGCACTATAAAAAACAAAATATCCTAGATCATTTTAAGAAACATTTCTGGCATTATAATAATTTTATGGCTAGTTCCAAAAACCATGAAGGAATTTCACAAAATTTGTAATTCATAGATCTATTTGAGGTGAAAATTTTTATATTACACTGTTTGTGTTGGTATATATTATAAACTAATCTGAATATCATTTCTATGTCCCATTTCAACATTATATCTACTAAAACAGCCTAATTACATAAAGCTTAATGGCAACAATTATCACAATTATGAGTTAATCATTATAATTATGGTATATAGCATAAGAAAACAAATTACCTATTGGTGATTAATTAATCTTTACAAGTTATAGATTTTGATAAATAACTGAAAAATGTTTAAACACATATCTTAATTAAAAACATATACCCTAATTTTTCCAATACTGTACAAAGGAACCTAATGTTTTAACTATATTAGGGTATTTGGCGCTATATTGAATTTTTAAAAAACTGACTTGAAACATAATTTTCACAATAACTTCAGTTTTAATAATGTTAGAGCAAAATGCTATATATTGACAGAAAATAGAAAAATTAAGGAAAACAATAAGGCTAAGACAAGTAGTGATTACCATTAAAAAGGTAAAGGGAAAAAAAAATTTCAACATCTGAAAAAATTATTACTTTATTGTTTGTTCATAATTTCTAATTTATCATTAAATTAGTTTAAAATTACATCTTCATTGATAATTTCTTTGAATTCTTCACCAAATTCTCATTCAAACCATATATAATACTTTTTACCTGAGATAATCCATAGCTTCACAACTTAAAAAATTAGTAACATAAGAATACTACATTTTTATCATGCATCCCAAAAGTTAAAAAATCTCAAGGCATCTATAAGAAAAAGATTCATCTTAATAAATGATACAAAATAAATCATTTCCAGAAGGTGAATATGAATTTGTCATCATAGCAATTGGCTTTTTGTCTATACAAAACTAGAAATTGAAGGCTACTGTCTGTATCAATGATAAAATGAGTTTCCTCTCTTCATTTTATATTTTTTGTGTACACCAGTGATGTTTATATTTTTTATGCACACCAGTGATGCTATCTTGTTATATTTATTGTCCCACAGAGATATAATTTATTTGCATATAGCTCATTTGCTAGCTATAGACTTGAAAATAATGTGATGCAAGATGTGGCAAAACTACTGACTCCACAGCATGAGTACCAAGGCATAGGCAAGAATCAGGATTTGATTCTTTGCCTGCATACAATTCCATGTGGTATACATAACCATTGTGGCTATCACCACACACACCACTTGAAACCTCTCTTTATTGGTTTTAAGAGTTTATATTTTCACATGGTACTATGCCCAGTAAATTTTGTGATTGCTTTATCAACTGCAACCTTTCTGTACATCTGATAATCAGTCTTAAAATTTACATTGCACTGCTCTATAATACCTTAATTTTATATATAAAAATCATTACTTGTTATACAAACACAGACATGCAAGTACAAACACAAACACACTAATACAAATATAAACACACTAATAAATTATTAAACCTTTTAAGAATCCATGTCTATAAAATAAGATTACTTCAAACTTGGATCAGAGCCCCAAAATTACATTGTACATAAATCACTACTTTTGTTATATTTGAATTTGAATACAAGTATAATTTATATACTATAGAGAAAAACTAATACAAATGCAAACACATTAATAAATTATACATTTATCAAATAATAAAAATAATAATAATATTCAAATAATAAAAAAAATTAAAATTGAATACTTATGACTGATATGTTTATTTTCAAAATGAAGGCATTGAAATTATAAATAATCGAAAAATATTGAATTCATTTTATTAAGGAATCTGAATGATAACAAAATTGTGCCTTTGTCTTCTTTATGCAATCTAGTAAACTGAGCAGGAAAAAAAACATGAACTTATTAATAAAAATATTAATAAAAAATCAAAATTTATTTGATTTTAACATGCAATGTGTCATTTTAAAAAGGAACTCAAGCCACAGAGAATGATGGTATTTGGTAATACATTGTCTTTTGGTTTTCTGGCAATTTTAAAAAGACAAAAGAAACTTCAATTTCAGCAAATCAGTGGCAGTGATACTTATAACTTTAAAGCCGTTAAACCCTATCTTATTTGACTACATATTATTAACTGCCTTTTGAATAACATTATCAAGTAGGACCCATTTGTTATTACAGTAAATTTGGATATTTATCAAGATTTAAAATTTCATGTATAAGAAACTCTTTGAAACTTGATATAAAGTATTAAATAGGTTACACCATAAACATGACACTGCTATTATGAATTTTTTTTTTCATTCATGTCCAATGTAAATATTTCTTCTTATAATATATTTTGTAAATAATTAGTAAATAAAAATTTCCACTATCATTATAGTATGCACTCTGACACTTTTTCACACAAAGGGGAGCCATCAAAGTACCACTGATGCAAGCAAGTGATAAACAATTTGTTGAAAGAGCATATAAAGTATTCTGGATATTTTGAGCAAGAAATTTCAAATTTTATATAAAAAAAAAAACATTCACAATCAACAAATAAAAAATTAATTTTTTTTTTTAATATTTCATCAAAAAATGTTCTGGATATTTTGTCCCCCCCAAAAAAAGCTTCAAATTTTATTATAAAAAATGTCTATAAGTGTTCCAGATATTTTGTTTGAAAAAAAATACGACTCAAATGTATAACAAAGAGCAAAAATTTGGTGGAACATTAATAAAAAATTAAAATAAATTTTAAAAAAACATTTGGAAATTATATTACTATAATTAAAAAATAATAAACCTAAAATTAATTTTACAATTAATAAATAATAATAGAGATAAAAAAATTTAAAATTAAATACTTTTATTTATTGTGCGCACATAATAAATTGTTTCAACAATAATTGAGGGTTTTAGATTTATCTTGAGATAAAAGCATGAAGGGGGGGTGAATTAATTAAACCAATCGCTTGTTATAAAAATAGTAATTTCTGGATCTCCATGCTTTCATTTAAGTTATATCTAGAAACCCTATTTGTGATTAAAGAGACAATTATTTTGTTTCTTTTTAGTACATGGTAAATAAAAGCAATTAATATAAAAAAATTATCTATTTATTTTTAACTTTTTAGTATTGGCACAGTAAATAAAAATCTAAAACTATATTGTACTTTAAATCAACTGGACATTTATAGTTGATATATATATTCTGGCTATCATGCTACCACATAACTAAATTGGATGTCATTTATAATAAAATAAAAATGTGATCCATGAAACAATATTCCTGCTCTAATAAGGCCCCACATTGGGCGTCATTTGTAATGAAATAAAATGTTGCCCTACAGGTTTTAGACATTTTATTACTAACATAAAAATAAAATGATGATGGAATAACTTTTATTACTATCCTTCAAGTTAGAGCACCATTTGTAATAGGATAAAATTAGAATATACTCTTCTTTTGAAACACCATAGATTTGTGATGCATTTGTACAATTCATATATGCTAAATCATAATAGAGTGATTCTGTTTAAGTATGCCCTGACAATTATGGCATTATTCACAATAGAATAAATGTGTATATGCTAACCTCTGTTATAGCCCCATCATTTAGGTAGCATTTGTAACAGATTAAAAATATGTAATGAAATAATAACTCTAATATAACATAGCTCAGTCATTGGTCATCCTATGTAATGGAATGAAAATGATTCTTGAAGTTAGACATCATTTATAACTGAATAAAATGTAATTCATATAAAAATAATATTAATTTTATAATACTCATAAATAATATTATTCATAACAGAATAAATATAATATGCTAAATTCAATAAATACTAATCAGTAACTAATTATTCAGTATTCCAGATATCCCTTATCTAATCATATATCAAAACAAAACAAGATGATACTTTTTATTATAGCATCAGGGTTTAGATAGCATTTAGAATAGAAAACAAAATTATCATTTCAGATACCCTAAGTATAATTCTTTCTTATGAGAGATTAAAATAAAACAATTGTATCAAATAGCATTGTCCCAAAACAATGATATATGTGTAAGATAGATTTCACTTATAATTGAATAAAAATGATAATAAATCATTCAATAACCAAATTCTAATATACGCAATTAATCAAACATTGCTTATAAAAATATAAACTTATGCTAAAATTTAACAATGATCATATCTAAATAAAATAATTCATTAATGATTAAAATAACAGCTTTAGTGCATCTTATAAGTTTACAATGTTCACAATATCTAAATAGATATATGAACCAATAATTAATTTCAAATTCTATTTTAATAAAATGATAAATAATATTAATTTATCCATGGTATATCTTTATATTAATTTACTAATACTAATCATAAATCACTCCAAATCAGTGATGCCTAAAAAGAAGAGTATATTCTCATTTTTATCCCATTACAAATGACACTCCAACTTTAAGGATAGTAGTAAGAGTTATTTCATCATTATTTTTAAAAAAAATTTTATGTCAGTAAAAAAATGTCTAAGATCTGTAAGGCAACTTTTTATTCTGTTACAAATGATGCCACAATTAGTGAGGACTTATTAAACCAGGATCATTCTTTCATGGATCACATTTTATTCCATTACAATATATATATATATGACTAGATATTTCTGCTATTTATAATCTGTATATATATATATATATAACATTTATTATGTGAGTATAGTTATATGTGTATAGCAAGTAATTAAAAATATGAAATATTCTTTGAAGTGGAAAGTGTTTGACACTTTTGCTTTTGATTGGAATTTTTTTTTTAAAAAAAAGCTTACCAAAACTATATTGTAAATGAATGATACTTAATATTGTAACAGTCAGAATCGTCTATCTCGCTAACACACTGCAGAATTCAAACCCCAGACACGAAACTGAACATTCTAGGAGGGGTTGCCTTCTAGATATACTAAGTTCGAATCTAAAGCCCAAATTTCACAGCACCATCTACGTGACAACGCATCTGATGCCACTACTAGTATGACCTTTGACCGGTGCCTGGTGGTCAGGGAGAAACAAAAGACTCTATACTAAAAAAAGTTTGGGTGGCTAATTAACGTCTATGGATTTACAAAAGAAATGCAGAAAATATATATATATAGACCGAGACAGTGATAGGAATCAAATAAAATAAGAGATCAAATTTAGTTTTAAATAATTTCACACAATTTATTTATATAAATATATATATAATGCCACTGTCTGCTTATATGAGACAGGGACGCGTATTAAATAATTGTTGGCATTATATTTCAATAAATGACAAAAGGTTTTAAAACAAAGTGATATATTCTATTCCTCGGGCTAATAGCATTACGATAATGTGCTTGACGAGATAGGAACATGTGCGAGGTGCTTTGAGTAAGTATACAAGTTTAAGAAAATATTTGAAATTAAGTGTTCTAAAATATTTATTGATTTCGAGAATAGCACGGACAAAAGCTTACTAAGCAACAAAGTGGGACTGTGATCAAAGCATTTATTTGAGAATAATAATAATAGAGTTGCATTGGGAGGTCAGTATTGCTGATAATGAATTTATTAAAGTTGGAGGGTGTGACACATTTAAGTCACGGATGCTTTGTAAAATAAATATAAAATAAAACAATATTGAAGATCCGGAATAATTACGGAGGGCATCTCGCCGCTAACCCGTAGGAAAGTATTTTGATGAACAGCCGAAACTTAGCGACTGTGTGACGATTGCGTTTAATTCCCAGGGGTGTCATTTGGGACACCCTCTGCCTGGAAACCGCAAGCGTGGAGAGAACGGCCTTAGCCGTGTAAAGAATCCTTGGAAAAATAAAACAAAGCGGTCTCAACAACCAATTCATTTACCAGCAATACGAGACTAGTGTATATAAAAACATACTGAATGGGTTTTACTTGGATTAAGAGAAATGCCCAATCAAATTCCCCGAAATTCATTTAAAAGGGTCCGCACATTCTCGACGTCAATGATGAACTTTATAATTAAAGTAGAACACGGTAATTAAAATAGGAAAATGCATGCTTGTGGGTTTGAAAAGTAAGTATAGATTTATATACGCAATCATGCATTAAGGGACACATTTAACCATTGACTTCGCACATACTCTTATATTAGATTAAAATCAATAACATGTAGATTTTAAACTATGTGATTATATTATATTAAAGAAAAGAATCGCCCTCGAACGAGTGATTTGCAAGATAATAAAATTGGAAAATTATAAATTTAAAATATGCCTTAATAGCGGCGTCTTACTTTCAATAAAGGGAATAGTTCACTCGGTCAAAGACGATTCTGACACATTATCATAATAAAATAAAAGAAAGCTTTATAAATAGAAAATATTAACCCAAGGATAGAGAGCAAAATGTTGAGTATATTTAAACACATTAAAGAAATACATAATGAAGTTATGTGAAATATAAGGAAAACAATTTTAAATAGCTATAGCATGTTAGTTAGGAATCACAAGAGCTCTTGGGTTAATTTAGGTTACCTCTGGAGACGCATTTGCAGGTAGATGTTCGGCAGGTTTTATAATTCAGCAGCAAAATCTGGAATGTTCATATTTTTGGCAGCGGCAGCAGCAGTTCCGGGGTCCATGTGATAACTTCCGATGGTATGGAGCAGCGGCTGGCTATTCCGAGGGGACATAGCCATCTTAACGCCTCTACTCTGACATGTCAAGGTTAGCAAATTATTAGAATAGAACACAGAATGATTTCTCTTAGACACATTAGAATAAAAAACAACTAACTGGAGAACAAAAGAAAAACCTCCTTTTTATAGTAGAATTTAACAATAGAACTGCCCTGGAGCATTACAAAAATATCGGACTTATCAGCTGTAATTAAATCATCGGAATGTCTAAAGGAATTCAACATTAATTAATTTCTTTTGTTAATTTCCCTGTCGACATTCGAATTACAAACTAGATTTAGTTAAAATTTACTTTTATTAATTAAAGAAAACCTTAAGTGGACATCTGCTGTTTTTAGATAAACTTATACAACATTTACTAATTAAACTATTGTCCCTCATTTATTTTAACAGAAATATTTGGAATAACTTTTATTAAATTAAAGAAAATGATTTTACTTTTTAAATTGCAATATTTGAATCTATTTACTAAACGAATATTTACTAAATGAATTTTATTTTAAATCAAAATATATTACGACAGTAATATATTTGTAAATAGATTCAAACAAAATAACTTTAACAATTTATAATTTTGATATGTTTTAAAATGCATATCATAGTGTGTGCGCAATTACGACTTATATAACTTACTTTTTAATAAATGTAAATTATGTGAACAAATACATAATTCATAATATTTTATTTTATTTGGGAATAAGTTATATATATAATACGAGCATTGTGCTCGTGGTTTAAAATTAGGCGGGATTTTCGGTATATAAGTGTATTGCAGACACACTACGATAGATTGGGGTTCAAACTAAGGTATGAGGGTAGGAAGTAGGTGAGAAAAGGTGAAACGAAGATCTGCAAAGCAGACCTTACTGTTTCACATTCCCTTAGTGACGGAACAAAAAAAATTGTTAAAAAAAAAGATCTTACAACAGGTGTCCACCTATGAAGCCTGCATAAAAAAAATTTACAAGATAACCCATAATGTACAGGATATAAATATAATGAAGAAACGAAACTGAATTATATACCCGGATCATATTAATAAATCTACCATCTAGCGAACATTTTCTATTATCTCCCCCCCCCCTTCAACAAAATTTTATTTAAAAACATCTAATAGTTTAATATTGGTTATATCCTATCTCCTTGCTCATTTATCCTGTGACGTGTCCATTTTTATTTTATTTTTTTGTTTAAAAAAAAACTACTATAATCCTGGGTCTGGTGGGTAATACCTGCCTTTATATTTTAATAAGTGCAGTCTCCGATTATCAGGCCTCTTTACCTTGTCTGGCGGTTCTTTAGCCCAGGGACTGAAATCCAGAGTGGTTAAAACTTCGGCCATTTCCTTTATTTCATCCGGTTGAGATATTTGTGCTATATCAGGTGGGATATTTTCCTTGTGTTTTTTAAATACTTTGATATTGGTGGTAAGCTTGGTTAGCTGGGTTTGAGGCCCTAGGTCTCGTACATTCTTGGCTGGAAATATCTCGTCTAAATACAGTTGTGGACATTTTTTGACTTCGTGAAAAATTTTTATGTGATGAAGCTTGGTTAGCTGGGTTTGAATCCATAAGTCCCGTACATTCTTGGCTGGAAATATCTCGTCTAAATACAGTTGTGGACATTTTTTGACTTCATGAAAAATTTTTATGTGACGAAGCTTGGTTAGCTGGGTTTGATGTCCTGTGTCCTGGACATCATTTTTTTCATTTGCCGAATCATTGGACTCTAATTTCTGGTTCAGGGATTCATCTGTTAATGACCCTACTGAGTTCAGGTCTGTTTCATCTTTTCTTGGTTCAATGACCCTTTTATCGTTCTTCATGCAGCATTTTTCAAATGCAAGTCGGAGGGCTTCCTGTCCCTCTCTCACTTGTGCCAATTCGTGGATGAGTTTGGCCAACTCTTTACATTCCTCAGCTCTCCTGCGGATTTGCTCTTCTTCCCATCGTTTCACTCTTTCTTCACTTTGCTCCCACATCTCTATAAGATTCCGGAATTGGATCTCATTAGTATCCGTATTTTCCATGGCCTTGGATGATTATCGTGATCGATGATGATGATGACTTTTATTTTATTGCTAACTATTTAATATATCCTAAAAAAAATATTTTTTTTTAACGAATAGGTGTACTTTTAAAACAATGTATAGCACTGATAAGAAAATTTTTAAAATGGTTTTACGTTGAGCTTACTAAAACTAATACGGTTAAAAAAAATACTATTACTATATTTTCCTTGTTTGATTCTCTGCGATTATTACGTTTGACTTCAAATTTTATTAATGGCTAATAGGCTATCTCCCTCTCAGTTCTGTTGGCCTAATTGCTGCTTTTACATTTATCACTAAAACCCCAACTACTGCCCTCTTACTACTGCTAAAATTTCTCGTTTAAATCTGCTGCCAACATACATTTTTAACTGCCCGTATATATAAAAATATCTTAAATTCTATCTGTCAAAATATTTCGCTAACATATATATTTTTAAACTCAAGCAATTTTTATTTATATATATAAACATTCGCTAGATCCGGGTATAATTATTTCGTTTCCTCTTATTTAAGATTAGCATACATATATATTTTTATTTACATAATTATTGATCCGATTCACGTCTCATTATTTGGTCTAAGAAAAATTTACACACGTTGAAAAAAACAAATTACATATAAAAGAATTTAGCCTGGTGACAAAATTTATTTTAGAAGTAACTCCGTTTAGTGAAATTACCCTTGGGCGCCATGTCACCAGTTAAAAATATCCATAGACTGTTAGCTTCCCAAAATTAATTTTAAATAATTCCATTTAACTACGGGCACTCGTTAAAACATTCGCATTTTTTTTTATTGATTACAACATTTGATTTATAATTATTTCTGAATTCCATACGATAGCCTATTATATCTAGGTCATTACCGTACAAAATTATTATTATGCTATCTTGCGCATTGAGCCGATAAAACTTTATTTTGATAGAAAATACAATATTTGAAATATTCATAATTGTCACAATATTCACTTGGGACAATATTTAAGTAATTTACGCTATGCGTACATAGCGTGATTTAAGTGAAACAATAAATACAGATAATACAGATGGCTCGTATCGCACTATAGCATGTTTGGACAAGTTCTGATTATATAGGATAAGTAATTGAATGCCCGAGTCAAACAAAATATATGAAATATACACGCAAATAGATAATATAGAGTTTGAAAAATATTATATATCAAAAATATAAAGGATTTGAGTGATTACATACGAAACAAAATGCTAAAATTAAGCTACAGGGATGTGGGTGTTTAAATAATTAAGATCTACAGGGATGTGGGTGTTTAAATATTCGAGGCTCCACGTTTGGGCAAGCCATGGACCCGGAAAAAAAAATTTACTATGTAACAGTCAGAATCGTCTATCTCGCTAACACACTGCAGAATTCAAACCCCAGACACGAAACTGAACATTCTAGGAGGGGTTGCCTTCTAGATATACTAAGTTCGAATCTAAAGTCCAAATTTCACAGCGCCATCTACGTGATAACGCATCTGATGCCACTACTAGTATAACCTTTGACCGGTGCCTGGTGGTCAGGGAGAAACAAAAGACTCTATACTAAAAGAAGTTTGGGTGGCTAATTAACGTCTATGGATTTACAAAAGAAATGCAGAAAATATATATATATATATAGACCGAGACAGTGATAGGAATCAAATAAAATAAGAGATCAAATTTAGTTTTAAATAATTTCACACAATTTATTTATATAAATATATATATAATGCCACTGTCTGCTTATATGAGACAGGGACGCGTATTAAATAATTGTTGGCATTATATTTCAATAAATGACAAAAGGTTTTAAAACAAAGTGATATATTCTATTCCTCGGGCTAATAGCATTACGATAATGTGCTTGACGAGATAGGAACATGTGCGAGGTGCTTTGAGTAATTATACAAGTTTAAGAAAATATTTGAAATTAAGTGTTCTAAAATATTTATTGATTTCGAGAATAGCACGGACTAAAGCTTACTAAGCAACAAAGTGGGAATGGGATCAAAGCATTTATTTGAGAATAATAATAATAGAGTTGCATTGGGAGGTCAGTATTGCTGATAATGAATTTATTAAAGTTGGAGGGTGTGACACGTTTAAGTCACGGATGCTTTGTAAAATAAATATAAAATAAAACAATATTGAAGATCCGGAATAATTACGGAGGGCATCTCGCCGCTAACCCGTAGGAAAGTATTTTGATGAACAGCCGAAACTTAGCGACTGTGTGACGATTGCGTTTAATTCCCAGGGGTGTCATTTGGGACACCCTCTGCCTGGAAACCGCAAGCGTGGAGAGAACGGCCTTAGCCGTGTAAAGAATCCTTGGAAAAATAAAACAAAGCGGTCTCAACAACCAATTCATTTACCAGCAATACGAGACTAGTGTATATAAAAACATACTAAATGGGTTTTACTTGGATTAAGAGAAATGCCCAATCAAATTCCCCGAAATTCATTTAAAAGGGTCCGCACATTCTCGACGTCAATGATGAACTTTATAATTAAAGTAGAACACGGTAATTAAAATAGGAAAATGCATGCTTGCGGGTTTGAAAAGTAAGTATAGATTTATATACGCAATCATGCATTAAGGGACACATTTAATCATTGACTTCGCACATACTCTTATATTAGATTAAAATCAATAACATGTAGATTTTAAACTATGTGATTATATTATATTAAAGAAAAGAATCGCCCTCAAACGAGTGATTTGCAAGATAATAAAATTGGAAAATTATAAATTTAAAATATGCCTTAATAGCGGCGTCTTACTTTCAATAAAGGGAATAGTTCACTCGGTCAAAGACGATTCTGACACATTATCATAATAAAATAAAAGAAAGCTTTATAAATAGAAAATATTAACCCAAGGATAGAGAGCAAAATGTTGAGTATATTTAAACACATTAAAGAAATACATAATGAAGTTATGTGAAATATAAGAAAAACAATTTTAAATAGCTATAGCATGTTAGTTAGGAATCACAAGAGCTCTTGGGTTAATTTAGGTTACCTCTGGAGACGCATTTGCAGGTAGATGTTCGGCAGGTTTTATAATTCAGCAGCAAAATCTGGAATGTTCATATTTTTGGCAGCGGCAGCAGCAGTTCCGGGGTCCATGTGATAACTTCCGATGGTATGGAGCAGCGGCTGGCTATTCCGAGGGGACATAGCCATCTTAACGCCTCTACTCGGACATGTCAAGGTTAGCAAATTATTAGAATAGAACACAGAATGATTTCTCTTAGACACATTAGAATAAAAAACAACTAACTGGAGAACAAAAGAAAAACCTCCTTTTTATAGTAGAATTTAACAATAGAACTGCCCTGGAGCATTACAAAAATATCGGACTTATCAGCTGTAATTAAATCATCGGAATGTCTAAAGGAATTCAACATTAATTAATTTCTTTTGTTAATTTCCCTGTCGACATTCGAATTACAAACTAGATTTAGTTAAAATTTACTTTTATTAATTAAAGAAAACCTTAAGTGGACATCTGCTGTTTTTAGATAAACTTATACAACATTTACTAATTAAACTATTGTCCCTCATTTATTTTAACAGAAATATTTGGAATAACTTTTATTAAATTAAAGAAAATGATTTTACTTTTTAAATTGCAATATTTGAATCTATTTACTAAACGAATATTTACTAAATGAATTTTATTTTAAATCAAAATATATTACGACAGTAATATATTTGTAAATAGATTCAAACAAAACAACTTTAACAATTTATAATTTTGATATGTTTTAAAATGCATATCATAGTGTGTGCACCATTACGACTTATATAACTTACTTTTTAATAAATGTAAATTATGTGAACAACTACATAATTCATAATATTTTATTTTATTTGGGAATAAGTTATATATATAATACGAGCATTGTGCTTGTGGTTTAAAATTAGGCGGGATTTTTGGTATATAAGTGTATTGCAGACACACTACGATAGATTGGGGTTCAAACTAAGGTATGAGGGTAGGAAGTAGGTGAGAAAAGGTGAAACGAAGATCTGCAAAGCAGACCTTACTCTTTCAATATGTATAATTTTACTTTAAATCAATTTCACACTTACACTATATATATATTTCACTAGATATTTCTGCATCAAATTAATATATGTATTTTTATATAAATATCATATTTAGTATGTGTACATATATATAATAAACCAGCCAATAACTTACTTTTTTGTTGAAAATTGTTTACCTTGGAATTTTTTTTTTTTAAAAAAAGCTTAACAAAACTATATTGTAAACTAACTTTTTTATTTTAACACAAATAAAAAAACATACTGGATTTCGAAGAACAATTTTAAAAGTTGATAACAAAATATTCACCCCTCCACTCTTTCATAAAGAAATTATGTTAACTATCGAAAATATTATTGTGTCCTATCACTCTGATAGAGATTTTTAAAAAATGTACAAAATTTCAACAAATTTTATTGAACTTGAATTTATTAAATCACAATTTTAAAATGTTATAACTTTAAATTGAAAGCAAAAAAATCCCTATACCACTTTTTCATGAGCCTTACTTAAAACATATTAAAGTTCTAAAAACAATTTTGAAATTTGATATCAAAATATTCATTATTTTTCCACCCTCTGTTCCACATCCAAAAAACTAGGTCACCTACCTAGAAGATTAATATCACATATTGATTTATCTGATATTTCTAACTTATGCACCAAGTTTAAATCAACTCTATTCAATAATATAAAAGTGATTCAAATATTTATAAACAAACATACCAATCAATAAACAGATATTCCAACTTAAATAAATGCATTAAAAAAATAATGATAATTTTTTTAATATATTAAATGCTTTTATTGACCATACACTGAAAAAGCAAAAAATAATTGTTTCTTCAACCACAATTGGAGTTTTTAGATTTAATGTGAAATAAAAGCATGGAAAAGGGATGTCCAGAAATTAATTGTTAATTTATTGTTATAAAAAATAAGGACTGACTTAATTAATTTCTGGACCCCCTCCCTCTTTTATTTCAAATTAAATCTAAAAACCCCAATTGTAGTTGAAGAGAACTATTATTTTGCTTTTTAGTTCATGGTCAATAAAAGCATTTAATATATATAAAAAAATATTTCTATTATTTTTAAGTTTTTAGTATTGAAACAATAAATGAAAATGTAAAACTATGTCATACTTTAAACTGACTGGACACTTATAGTTGATATATATATATCACAAGATATTTTTGTTATAAGTTAAAATGTATACCTCTTATGTTTAAGTCATATTTAGTATGTATGCATAATAATATGTGTATATAAGTGACTAAAAATATGAAATATTCTTTTAAGTAAAAAGTGTTTAATATTTTAATTATATATGTATAAGAAATCAGTAATTTCTCTGTTTAAAATTATTGTCATTTTATCTTTTTATTTGAAAAAATAAAAAAATAAAAAAACTTAACAAAACTATATTATAAACAATTTTCTTATTACTTAAATCATAAAGAATAAAATTGATAATGAACATTATTTAAAACATTCCCTCACTCTTCCTATCTAAAGAAACTAAATGATCTATTTTAAAAAATGAATGTGTCCTATCACTTTCATAGACATTTTAAACAAATGTACAAAATTTCAATGTTATATTGAACTTAAATATATTAAATATCAATTTTAAAATTTAAAAGTTATTAAATTGAAAAAAAAAAATTTTTTTTTATACTACTCTCTCATGAGTTAACAAACAACCAATTTTTTAACTTCAATAAAAGCATTTAATTAAAATAAATTTCAATTTCAATATTTGATAATTGTAATAATATGACTTGAAAATGTTTTTTTAAACTTTGTTTTAATCTTCTAGTCATGTTCTCCCATATTTTTACTCATTTTAGTCATGTATTCTGTCAACAACATTTTTATTTATTCTAAGATTATCATGTGTAAATATGTATACAAAGTATCCAGAATACTTATATATACCTTTGATAAAATTTAAACTTAGTTTTACTTTTTTATTTGTTAAGATTAATTTTAATTTTAATATTTGATAACTGTAATGATAAAACTTCTAGATATTGTTTTAATTTAAATTTGTTTTAATTTTTTAGTTATGATCTACCACATTTTTACTCATTCTTACAAATATTAATCATGTATTTTTTTTTGGACAAAAGTATAGAATATTTAGAGGCACTTTTGATGATAAAATAAAAAATAAAAAAAATTGCCAGACAAAATATCTGGAACATTTTCTGATAAAACATTTAAAATTTGTTTTAATTTTTTATTTATTGATGGTAAATGATTTCTTTTTAACTTTTGAGAAAATTTGAAATTTGTTTTTTCTTTTTTGTTGAATAAAATATTTTTTTTTAATTTAAAGTAATATTCTTTATTAAACCAAAAATATTTACATAATTACAAAGGTTATTTAAGTTCCTCTAACAACATTTCTTCAACTACTGTCATAATACTCGGGGTATTTTCCTCAGTGATTTACATGTTGTTGTTCATTACCTTACTAATACATTCTTAGACTGGAAATGATGTTTACCTACCATATTTCACATGTGGATAGAGCAGACCCTCCCCACACTGATTCTACAGTATTTTTTGGCCAATATTTTAAACATAGGTTAAAGTAATCACTCCAATCTCTCTCCAGCTTTCTCAGCCAGTTGAATTTTTTATTGTCAAATACCAAAGAACATCTAATTAGCCATATTGTTTTTAATGCATGGATTGTAACCATTGCATTATGCGGATTAAACCTAATCACATATTTTTTTATCAGATCCTTTAGGTCTATTATTGGCATATGAAAGACTTGTGATCTCATATCCCTGAATGCCTGGCATTCCTCAAGCAGGTGCGTAAATGTTTCTTTTCTCTTCTTACAAAAGATACACACATCATCCAACCCCATCCCCAGCCTTTTATTAAGGTAGGAGGTAGTCGGCAGGATTCCATTTATCAGCTTAAAAATAAACTTCATGGATGATTGAGGCATATATATCGAGTGGAATTTTTTAAGAACACTTTTCAGTGAACAGCCCAACCACGCATTCTCATTTTGATAATCTCCTTTTGTTAAATCTTTATATTTTATTCCATCTAGACTTTGGACATTTAGATCATCTTGTAAATCTTTGTATGTTATAAACATGTCCGCAAGATGTGATCTTCTCTCAGCTCCCATTTCATTGTAAATTCTTATATCTCCCATTGGAGGACTGAAGGACTGATCCTTCATTACATTCAAATATGCCCTGGCAGTAATAAAATTAACATAAGCTTTTGGATCGATTAAGTTAAGCCCACCTTTATCTATTGGTTGCTGGAGTACAGAGGTTGAGAGAAGGCTAGATTTCTTCCCCCATATGAACTTCTTTGCCATCTGTATAATCTTTTGGATAGTTTTGTTGTAAAGTTTCAACCAAGGTCCATAATAACTAAGCACTCCTATTGCAATTGCATTGAAAATCTTGGTTCTAGTCACTTCATAGAGTTTAAAATATGAAAAACTATTAATTCTTTCTTCTATTTTTTTTGTTACTAGTTGATTTAACTGACGATTCATTTTAGTTTTGGATAAGTAAAGGGGGAGGCCAAGAAAAGACTTAGGCTGAGCTAAAAACTCACTTGGTATTCTTTTCCCTGTTGCCAATTGCCAAGCTGCTGACTTAGCAAACTGTACTACTGATCCTGTAGCCTGTTGGAATTTTCTAACCTTATTTATAACTATATCAATATTATAGCTGTTTTCAAAAATTATTATTATGTCATCTATAAAGGCCGTTACTTTTATTGAAACTCCCAAATGGGGCAGGTAGATTCCGTTAATTATTTTTTCTATTTCCTTTACCATAGGGTCCACATAAATAGCAAATAAGAGTGCTGCCAATGGAGAACCCTGTGGGATACCTTTACTAGGGATAAAGAACTCCGACCTCCTCATAAAGTTTTTATAAGAAATTTTATTATTAGTAATATAATTAATTATTGCATTTATTAAATATTGATCATCTTTTATCAGCCCATTTAGGGCATTAAATAGATAAGCCCAGTCAACCAAGTCAAATGCAGATTTAAAGTCAATTTTCAATGCAAAGTACTGAGTCAGATTCAAGGCCTTGGCATACTTGATAGCTTCTTGTATTTTAAGAGCTGCATTTATCGCTCTCTTACCTTTCACAGCATGATGCGCTGTTGAAATTTTATCACTGACACTTTTAAACAATTTTCTTTGTAGGATTCTAGCCAGTATTTTAGAATCTATATCCTCAATCGATATATTTCTTAGGTCTTCAAATTTAGGTATTAATGTGTTCCTTTCTTTTTTAACACTAAAGATTACTCTTTTATTTATGCTGGGCCATTCAAATCTTTGCGAGCACATCTGATTAAAATATTTTAACATAGGCCCTATCATAAGATAAGTGATTTGTTTATAAACTGATGCTGGGATCGCATCATTAGCCAATACTGTTTGCATTTTCAATCTATTAATTTCATCTGTAATTTCTTGACACGAAATATATTCCTTCCCTGTTTGCTTTGTAATTATCCTATATTGATGACCATCAATGTCCCGATTACCCATGGTCTGTTTCAGTCTTTCAACC
Organism: Epiperipatus broadwayi; assembly: GCA_028023455.1. Lineage (NCBI taxonomy): Eukaryota > Metazoa > Onychophora > Udeonychophora > Euonychophora > Peripatidae > Epiperipatus > Epiperipatus broadwayi. The sequence continues at coordinate 11,097,016 of JAQFVV010012396.1, forward strand.
ATATATTCATCAACCTCATCACCTGATATTAGAGAATCTTCTATTGTCTTCATAGATGCTATACCATTTGTGTGAGGTATATAAATTTTTGCATAATTAATGGTTGGTTTTAATATTTGTCCCAGCCCTGGAATTAATTTCCTTAGTCTTAATATATATGTATCTTCATGCATTTTCCTATATATATTATTATATTCTTGTTGTAGTTTACCAACCAGGTCTTTATTTTCACCCAATTCAGAAATGACACTCATTGTTTTATTAATCTCTATAATTCTATTTTTCATTTGATTTTGGGACATCATATTATTCGAACTATCAGAGCACAAGTCTGAAATAAATTTTTTGAATTTATGCCAAGCAATACATGGAGGCAGGTTTGAAATCCGATTGTAATAATTCGACACTATGATAATGTTAGAAATCTGATCAACCGAAAGAAAAATCTGACTCCTAATGTTCTTCTTTATAGTAAAGGCATATCTTTTATTTTTAATTAAACTATAATTCTTTATCTGGAGAAGTATTCTTAAGTGGTCCGAGAAGGCCACCAAAGAGGTATCAATAAATGAGTCCTTAACTTTAGCACTGGATACAAAGAACAAATCAATCAGTGAGGAGTATCTACTGTTAAAAAATGAATAAGCATCTTTGCCATATTTCATTTTCAACGGGTACACAGCAATCATTTCCAATTTCTGTTCTAGGAGTTTGGGAATATTCTGGTAAGAGCAATTAAAATCACCTCCCACCACAACAATACCCGGCTTTTGTAACAACTTATTCTGAACACTATGAATCACGTTAGTTATATCATTACCCTTAGAAATCGAGTACACCGCAATTAGGTAATAAAGCTGGTCAAAAATGACAAAGGACACCACCACATAGTTTACTTGTAACAATATTATTTGTATATTTCTTATACCTGCACTCATATTTATTAGCACTGCCACTCCTTGTGATGATTTCATGTTAGGTTTGTACAAAAATAAATTTTTATTTGAGAGTTTTTCAATAATCCATGGGGATGTTTTGTCACTAATCTTTGTTTCAGTTAAAATTATAATATCATATTTCTGAGATGCTATGTAATCCACAACCTTATCTGCTTTATCACCTCCATTCATACCTCTTACATTAATTGATATTATATTTAGTGCTTTATTCATGATTTGGCAAAAGATTTGTCAATTTATATGAATATTACTCCACAAATTATCCTCTTTTAATTTAGTTTTTTTTCCATCATATTCCTTATCATTAACATCATCATTTAAAGGTTCTCTATCCTGAATAGGCAATGTTAGCACATCAGTATTTGCTTGCTTATTATCATTATTAACATCATCATTTAAAGGTTCTCTATCCTGTATAGGCAATGTTAGCACATCAGTATTTGCTTGCTTATTATCATTATTGCCCTCATCAGCTATATCTTCCATGTTGGTTTTTCTTCTGCATTCCTTTTTATTTACTTGTTGTTTGAGAGATTCTACCGATAGAGTTACGATATCCCTGTCTTCCACCACACTTTCCATCCGTGAGTCAGTGTCATAATCTTCTTCAGAGGTTTTACTACTATCAGCATGTGTGTCAGGTTCAACTGATAAACGCTCAGCATCGGCTAATATATCTGTATTAATTTCATTATATATCTGTTCTTCATACAATTTATCCTCTTCTCTATTGTTATTAACTATATTAGCCCATGTCTTTATAGGCGAATTATTACATAGGTGATTCATTCGGTCGAATTTATTACACTTTATGCAATTCCCCGTATCACACATCGCTGCTATATGACCAACTTTGTCACATCTAAAACACAAAGGTGGTCTACCCCTTATAACTAAGGAAATGGGCATTTTATCCTTTAATAATCTATGTGGAAGCTGTTCTTTCATTACACCTTTCTTCAACTTTAGCACTACCCTCCATGCATTTGATGGAATTTGAAAGGCTACATCTGCCGTCATTTCCCTTTCCATATTTATTATCTCGGCATAATTGCCTATCTGCATTTTAAAATATTCAGTATTGAAACTCGGTGGAGTGTGTAGTATTCTTCCATAAATTAATGGGTTTGGATCTTTTGTTACATAGTAATTTTTTTTTTTGTATTTCTTTAATTAAGTTTTCTGCTCTTTCTTTTTGTTCTTTATTGTAATATTCTATTGAAACAAACCCTCTAGCAGGAAAAAAGGCCGTATATTTAACCGTGCTAATCAATTCCTGGGCATCGAGTGCTTTTAAATATTCATTAAGATCTGGTTTGTCAAGCACATGTTCTCCTGTAGTGTCATTTGTTTGCATAACTAAACTAAAAATTGATGTACTTGGTGACATGCAGCTTATGAAAATTTTTTTCCAATAAGAGTTTAAAGTAACAAAAGATTTAGTGGTAAGTCTATTTGTGCTTTTATTTTCTGGAACGTTATCGTTAAGTTCAGCAAAATTTGTTGTTGCTTTTTTAATTAATTCTTTTTGATTATCCGATTCATTTACTATTTTTATTAATTTTGAACTAGCTGTGATTTGTTTTATTGAAGTAGTTTGTGTACTCCGCTCATCCGGCGAGTCATAACTTTCATCATTATCCATTTTCCTTCTCTTACTATGTTTTAATATTTCCCGCTCTGATATTTCTAATCCGTTATTATGTGAGCCACCATCAAGTATTGTTCTAGTATTTTCTCTATCAATGCCTGAAGTCTTACTCCCATGATTTTTTGTTTGCAATAGTTGCAGTTTAACGTTAATACTATTACCATCACTTTCATCTCTAAATTTATTTAATTCAGTATCGCCATTAATTTTTTCTAATTTACGTTCATTTAACCTAGGCTTATCGGACATTTTATCTTTGCCGTTTTTATTTTCTTCAAAATTACTATCAACTAAATCCTTTAGATTATCTTTATCATTAGTAATACTCACTTTGACTTCTGGGTTTTTTTTACTCTTCCTCCCCATCTTTTATTTTGATTCGTATCGCCTAATTCTCGTCAAATTTAAGCAGGTAAAGACCTTGTATGACCGGCCATTACGAACCGGAAGTTTTGTTGAATAAAATATGTGGAAGAATTTTATAGGCATTTTCTATGAAATATCTAAATTGTGTCTGCAATCATTTAGTGTCTCCTCTTGTGTAAAAAAGTGTCATTAGAGTGCATATAAAATAGTATTGAATGTCTTTAAAGGAATATCATTTTTAAAATTTTTAATGTGAGTTTTGCAATATTTTTTAAATTTTTTGAGTGTTCATAAACAGAATTTGAACTAAAACAAGTTGTTAATACCACGCTAAAAGTAATCTTTGTTTTGTTTACTTTTCTCATCTTTTACCCTTTCTTACTGAAAATCATTATATACCCCCCCTCCACCTTTCTATATATTTTCTTTGAATGATGACTTAATTTAATATTGAAATATTTTTTGGTATTAACTCCTATTAAAGAAAGAGAAAAACTATAAATAGCTTTTATTTGAAATACTAGGCATTACTGGACTGTATGATATATATGAGGGAAGGGGTATTTAGACATCTTCGCTACAATACTGCCGCATTATATAAAAGCAGGGCTGGATTTACAATTAAACTAAATAAATTAAAGCTTGGGGTCACAGGGGGCTTCTATATTTTAAGAAAAGAATTGACCAGAAAATTTTTTTTAATGCTACCCTGTGAAAAAAAAAAAAAGCGATTGGAATTGACCTCTGACGATCAAAGGTTGTCTTAAAGCTAAATAATTTAATAAAGATTTTATTATGTATTAAAAACCAGTTTAAATAGACATATATATTTTTTATACAATTAAAAAAATTGGGTAAGGAACTTTAATTTTTTGTTAACTTAGAGCCTAAAAATATATAAATCCAGCCCTATAAAAAGTAGTTGGTAGAATAATCCGGTTATTTTATTAATTTATTTATTGATTGGTTTTGAAAACAGAGAATGAGAACTCAAAATTACAACAATCAATAATAAATGACAAACAGTTCGTAGTTATGTAAAAAATAAAATTATTTAAAACAAAAACAAATTAGGGCTTCATTGCTTGGATTCACTATGAAAAATCAAAATTAAGAGCAAATTTTGAACATAATTCCATATATTAAGAAATAGCCTTAGACTATATAAGCATCATGCTTTATGCAAATCACATTTTTAGCAAATTAAAATCAGAAAACTTGTCAAGCCGTCTGATGCTATGACCCATGAGAAAAAGTAAAAAAAACAGAAAACTTTACGTATTGTTATTGATTATAATTCATATCAGAATCTTTCCAATTTAATTTCTTTTTTTTTTTCAAGTGATGTCTGTGCCTGTTGGTCTTTCAAAAGTGTTTTGCTTTTATTCTTAATATGTAAAAAAAAAAATATTAAATTTGGATAACGAATTTTTAAAATCAAAAAAATCGGTCTTCATTCAAACTTGCACAGCTCAAGCATATTTCTATATACATAGACACAATATATATATATTTAGGTGTTAAATTAACATTCTATCTATTAAAATAAAAGAGGGTGGATTAAAAAACAGGAATAACCTTTACTATCTATAAAAACAGTCATTTACCACTACAGATATTTTGATATTTATGATACCCAAGGTGAGCAGATTTCAAAGAAGCTAACTAAATAATGACCCATTTCTGACTTTATATTTCTTAAAAAAGACACTTGAGAAATGAAACAAAAAATAAAAAAGAATGAAGTTCATATATATGTAAACCAAAGTTATTTCATATTCTAAACACATCTTTAATCTTTTTTTTTTTTTCAGTAATAACCTTTAGAGAAAAAAAGTAATTTTTTTTTTATGTCTTTTCATGCAATCCAGAGTTTTCTTTAAAAAATAAAATGAGTAGTTGTTAGTTTATGTGTACATAATTTAAGACACTTGAGATATAATGGTTGGCATATCAGATGATCAAGCCTCAAAATCTGCTTTTAAATTCAGGTAAAATAGACATTTTTCATGACAAGTGAAAATTTCCAAGCAAGCTTAAAATTTTAGTCACAGAAATCATTCATAATCAATCCAAATATTACTTCAATTAGTAGTCGGCAAATGGTATTTAGCTATACTTTGCTGAAAGACGAAACAATAAAAGAATAATCAATGAGGATTGCCAACAAGCTTTGTGATAAATGCTTAGCCAGAGTCAGCATTTAAAATATCTCTGTCAGGATCCCCTCCCAAACCTCTGACCACGGTTTCATGCTTTAGCACTCCTGATAAAGATATTTTAAATGCTGGTTCTGGCTAAACATTTATCACAAAGTTTGTTGAGGAATTGGCAATCCTCATTGATTATATCTCACAAGCTTAAGAGAATTGGGTCATGTGATCTATGACTCTTATTTTGACTAATAAAAGAATACATTTAAAAAACATCATCTACTAACAGTTAATTAGCTTATTGATTTTAAAAAAAAATACTAGAAAGATTTTTATCTTGTATTGGCCAAGAAAATTGTTTTACCTATCGATATATGTAATGTGTATGTTTAAATGAATAGAAACACTATTATTACTGGTGATGAATAAAGATAACATTGGCAACAACAAGAACTAAATAATAATAGGCAGGGATGGAATACATTTAATAACCATAATAGTGTTAAAAAAAACATGCAATAGCTATAGCTACTTTTATCTATTTAGGTTAAGAAACCCATGGAAAATATCTCAATACTTTCCAACAAAATATTGTTTAAAGATAGAACTCCCAGATTTGAAAACAATTGGTCTTATATAAGGAAATAGAAAAAGCACTATTTTCTAGGACATATAATAAAAATCATGGAATTAAATCAAAGCCTCAGAAAATTTGCCAATAATAAAGTTTGCACTGGATAAAAGATTGCAGCTTAATAAACCTGCACAAGATGTGTATATCAAATATTTAAAATATGAATTCAAAAGTTTGTTAAGAAAATAAAAGCAGGGGGAAATTCACAGGATTACATGAACTAAAAATAAATGGTACTGGGGTAATTTTAGGGTAAAAATTTCATCATCTTTTATTCCAGCAATAAATATTTTTTAAAAAAGAGAATTGTAAAACATTGGAACTTCAATAATTTTGTGTCTGAAAAATAAATATTTCTACCAAATCTACTCAATAAAACAAGTGTATACATCAATAATAATGGCTGGTAGAAGTGAAGAATTTGATGACAAGTTAAAGAGAGTATTGGATAGCACACAAAAAATATTCTCAAGATATTCGGTGAGTTCAAGTGCAAATTTATTAATTTTAATTATTATAAGTATCCCGTGAGTGATTTAATAGAAAGATAAAAAAAATCAGTATGGACAATTGAGTGGAAGTGTATTTGATTGACATTCTAATGTTCAAATGTTTCACTTGATTTCCCAAACAATTATACAAAAAAAATTTTCTCTTTATATGATTTGGATTAGTAATGAGCATAAGGAACTCAAGATTTTTCATAAATAAAATAAAAAATAATAATTTCAATTTTTTCAATTGTATAAAACTATTATTCTTATTCTATCACTCATATTCAATCATTACTTAAACATATGAGCAATAACCATAGCTATTTTTTAATCACAAATATGGTTGAAAATAGTTTTGAATAATTGTAATCAAATGGAAAATATTTAATAAAAATGTGTTCCAAACATTAAAAACACACACATATAATAACCTCAGTAATGATTACACATTTGGATATCTTTTTAGGAGATTAATATTGCAATTATACAATCTTCATTTATGTGTGACAGAAAATGAATAATATAAGTTATTAATTTCTAACACATTGCCTTATACATATTATATCAAATCATTACTTTTTGATAGCATGTGAAAGACATTGGATTGGGGGAGGGGGGCAACTTAATTTCATCTCAAATATCTTTCTGATGATTATGAAATAATTCAAAGCCAATTTAATGAAATATGATGAACCAATAGTTTAATAAACTCAAATAAATGTAAATAAGAAGTAAAAAAAACTATTATGGTTAACATATATAGAAATAGAAATTGTAATTTAAAAAAAGAGATTAATAGAGCTAAAAGTGATGCTCAAACAATGAATAGACTTGACACATATTTTTAAAAAAATGAGCAGGCTAAACCTCCCCTCTGTCTAAATCAAGAATGCTGTCAACTAAAAAAAAAGACACATTATGGATGTTTAAAAAAAAAAAAATTAGATTACAAAAACCTTTCAATTTTGACATAAGTTATTAAGAATACAAACTCTTAAAAATTACTGAGAGAAATTCACAGAAAATCTGGACAAGGAAAAGACATCTGATTAAATTACTTCCAAAAAAAAAAAATATTTATCAATTATTGATGCTTAAAATTAAATTAAGCTAGAAAATTAAAAAAAAAAAAGTGAGGTATATATTATTCGGATAGAACTATTTAAAGAAGCTAAAGAAAAAATGACTGAATCATTACAACTTTATATAAACAAATTTGGATAAAAATAGACAAAAGAAGTTTTAATTATAGAATGATTGCTTTAGTTTCATATGTCAGCAAGATATTGCAGAAGATAATAAAAAAAATGGATTCCTACAAACATGACATAATAGTTCAATAAACTGCTTTTTGAACAAAAACATATTAAAAAATATATAACTTCCATTTTATTATTTATTGTATTAGTTATTATTAACTATGAAAATCTCCCAGAATATTTAAATTATCAAAACATCTTATTCTTTCCATTAAAGACATTACAATTTGTCAAGAAGCTGCAACAATAATATAAATGGTTTCATGTTCAAAAATACTTTTCCTAGAAATGTATTCTCTTACTAAAAATAGTCAAAATAAGAGTCAAAGATCCAATTCATAGATCACATGACCCTATCTCTTAAGCTTGTAAGTTATAAACAGTGAGGATTGCCAATTCCTCTACAAGCTTTATGATAAATGCTTAGCCAGAGCCAGCACTTAAAATATCTCTGTCAGGAACCCCTCCCCAAACCCCTGACCATGGTTTCGTGCTTTGGCACTCCTCAGAGAGGTGTCAGGGTAGGTTCAGACACTAGATCTAAAAATACCAACCCAAAGCCAAGCACTTATTTAAAAGTTATCTATTGAGTGGAAAATCTGAAATTTTCAGACATCTACATGTCTTCAAACCCAGCTATCCAACTCAAATAGCTATATGGGGCTGATAGATCTTCAGCCATACCATATATTAGTAGTCATAGCAATATAAAATTGCATAAGACTTTTGGCAGAGACTATAAATAGTCAAAATAAGAGTCAAAGATACAATTCATAGATCACATGACCCTATCTCTTAAGCTTGTAAGTTATAAACAGTGAGGATTCTCTTACTATATCTATTTAATCTGTATAATAAAATACTGATAAGAAGACTTTGGCAGCAGTAGTATCTAGTATTAGAATTAAAATTAGAAAGATTAACAATTTGCAATATACACATAACACCACACCAAATTAACAGTTGAAAATGAAAAATATTTAATATACCTTACTTCAAAGTGGAAAGAGAATGTAAAATAACTAAGTTACTTCTAAATACTAAAAAAAAAAGAAAAAAGGGTACCTACTCAAGTAGTTATTATCAACAACTTGAATCAATAAAAGCTGCACCAATAAAATTGAGTATAGAAAGTGATGCATAAAATGGCTCTTGGTTATTTAGTTATAGTATTAAAAAAACAAAATTGTTTCAATAAAGTCACTAAACTTGTCAGTATATATAGATTAATAAAAAGAATATATGTCCTTAAGCTGTGATGTTCAAGACAAACTGATAAAAAATAAAAGAAAATAAAGTCAGCCATATATAAGATGTGATTAAAATAATAAAACTCGCAGGGATTTCAAAATTTCATAACATCTTGGGGAAAATGAAGAAAGTATAATCTTTGTAAATGAAATTATATCAATGACTTGATGAAATTTAGCAATAATAATGTGTATGCATATGCAGTAAAGCTGTGAATTATGCTGTATCAAACTACATGATTTCAATTTTTTGCTAACCAAAAAAAAAAAAATGCAAATTATGGTAGGAGACATTTTTGTCTCAGTAAATTTAATGTTCTCAAATCTCAAAAATGAATTTATTAAATCACATTTTTTTCATGATTTAAATTCAGTTCAGTACCATAGTTAAAAAGCACATTTATAGAATTATATTTGCATTTTTTAAAAAAAAGTTTTATATGTTATATAATACACATACCTTTAATAAAATGTATTGTAATATTTATTAAGGCTATAACCTTAAGACTATGTGCCTGAAAAAACAACAGTAGGGACCTCTGCAAATCTTTAATACAAGATTTATTTAAAAGACAAGAGATTTGCAGAGGTCCCTACTGTCATTTTTTCAGGCACATACTCTTAAAATTATAGGCTTAATAAATATTACTTTAAGTAATGAGTATGCACTTTATTGTAACAGTATATATATGCCATTACATTATTTTAAAATTAAAACGATCATAAATAAAAATTGATTTTATTAAAAACTAAAAGCCAAAATTAAAAGAGTTGTGTTTAACATATATAGATTGCACCGATGTAAACCTTTAAAAACTATTTTTAAAAAAAAAGTATTTGAAAGTAAATTTTTTTTTTTTGTAAAAAAAGTAAAGATATAAAGATTGATATTTTTGAAAATAGAAATAAATGATTTCTATCAGGTTTAATCTTAAAAAATGAAAATGATTGTTGTATTAATTAAATGATTGTTTTAAAGCAAACTAGTCCTTGGGGCACATAAATAATTAAAAGGTCAGATAAGAGAATAAAAAAAAATTAGATTGATCAATGCAAGCACGAAGCCACAGCATGGACCATAAATAGAACATTAGAATCAGTGACATCATGCTAGACCGATCCCTTGGATTTCTGATAAGAGGACCATAAAATTATAAAAGGCAAAATAATTGTTTTTGCAGAATTCTAACTATTACTCTATATATGAGCGGTAACTGTATTGCAGACTTCACGATGTAGGAGTCTTGCAATAGATTTAATTTCCTTTGCATGCACCAGCCGAGGCCTCCTGATGACCGTCCCTGACCAAATGAATGGCTTGTAGCAGTTATGTCTCCAAAGCACTATTAGCAAACAATAGGATCAGCAAGAACTTCCATAAACTGAATGAAATCTGGAGGAGTCATCAAGATCAAAGGGAAAGTATAAACTTTTATCAATTGAACTTTCTTTTAAATAAATATATCTTCAATAAGTAGTCAATCCGTAAAAAAATAATAATAATTTAAATAAATGGACTCTTATCTGACCAAGAATAGAACTCTAAATCAATTATTAATATTTATTTTTATATAAATTTGCTGTTTCAATCAATTTAATTTTTCATTTTTTTTAAATTTATTTTTTATTTACCTAGGTTATTTATTTTTGTTAACTAAAATGTAGTAAATTTAAGTTGGGTATAGATAGCTGCATAGATTCATTAATGTTTAGTTGTTTTTGTTTTATTTTCATATGCGTGAAATATATATATTGAAACTGTAAGATTTGTACTCAAATCTACCTTAGTTCTGTCATCATTCTACCTCTTGCCCCTTTTTGTATGGGTTTACATGGATTCTGACCCTGAATATCAGATTAGTGCGTAATAATAGACAATATCTGTAAATTGTTTAAATAAAGAAAAAAATGTTATATATGCGCACAAACTCCGATAAGCTTATTTAAAAATAATGCATTGCAAGGTATTATTAAATTGCCGTGTGTAAGTTGTATAAAGTTAAATAATCCTATTAATTATTCTGATAGGTTTAAATAATATTTTAAATTATAAAAAAAATCAATAATTATATTTTAAAATGTAAACATATTATTATTTAGGTCAGGTCCAGGTAATACTTAAATTATGAAAATAAATAATTCTCTATTAAAATAAAGATGCTTTTAAAAATTCCCCTGCTAATTAAAGGCAAGTCATAGCGGGAGGGGGAAAGAGATGACAGAGCTAAAAGGTATTTTAAATGTTCAGAAACGAAAAAGGTTTGTTAAAAATGACTTTTATAAATTACGTCATGTAAAAGGCAAATTTTAAAAAGTGATCAGATTGAAATTCCAACCTGTATAACTACTGTATCCGTGACCTAAAGGGATGTATAGCACAGACCCGAGAGACAGCTGCATGGATGACGTATTGCTCGATGGATCTCAGAGATAAGGAAAAAGAATAAAAAGACAACTGATTGTTAAAATAAAAGAGTGAAATGAAAAGCTAGAACCAGAAATGTTAATTCCAATTATGCTGTTTGTTATATTTCTTGCGATCCAAAATTTATATCTAGCAATGTGCCAAGAGTAGGCGGATTGCTTGCTCCTCCGAACTGATGGCTATACAATATTAAATATCCCACGAAAATGTGATAAACCTAGAATTCTGCTATGTCTGTTGAGTAAATCTTCTCCTAAATGTAACTGCCGTTGAACCAGGAAACTTGGACTCTCCAAACAGTGTGCACACTTAAATGAACTAAAGGTAACATGATACCCAAGAATAAAATTCGTTTTGGAACTCTAATTGAACGCTATATTTCTAAAATATTAATTTCATTTTAATTTCTACTATTATGTAATCCTAAAATTAAATCTATACAATTTTCTGTAATAATACTATTTTATAATGAACCTCGTAAATTAATCTATCTATCATTATTCTACTTGGGTATCCAAATTTTATTGTATTCGTTAAGATTATATTTCATGCCCACGTGGTTTCCGAGCTGATGTTTTTTTTTATATAATTCGCGGAAGGGCTACCCTCTTCTGCGACTTAATATCATAACAGTAAAATCATATCGGTTAATAAATTTCAGCTCGGGAATCATATAATATTTTTAATATGTTTTATAAATACGAGATCGATATTATTAGTTAGTGTATTTGTTAATGGGCTATCATTCATGTTAGGTTAGTTAAATCTTGAATAAAGCCATAATGTTAAGAAGAAAAGGGGGGTAATGATAGTAAATTAAATGCTAGTCGTGTGGAGATTGGGGATAGATTTATATAAATAAATGTATTTGCATTAGAGTTGTGAACTGCGCTAGTTATTGATACATGAATTTTTATATCGCAGAAATATAAAGAGGTACTGTAAACATTTTGTTCACACACTTAAGGATCATACTAAAATATATAATAGCACGGAACCTGGTCACACGGTCAGGGATGGAAAGGCTACGACCTCATACCAACACCACGCTCGTGACGTACCTGCAGGGCTTCGATCCGATGTTTGATCATCCCACCAGCCTCCAACATTTCTTTTGCGATTATCCTTTTTGAAAGCCGATTCTCTTATAGCTCAGCAGTATCCATGCTATCGCAGGTCGCTTTAATAATAATTATAAAGTTTACCAACATTTCTTCTGCGATTATCCTTTTTGAAAGCCGATTCTCTTATAGCTCGGCAGTATCCATGCTATCACAGGTCGCTTTAATAATAATTATAAAGTTTATGCTGGGTCTACTTCCACTCCTCCACATCTGTTAATCTGTAGTAAATTTATTAGAATAAATATTAATATTATAAAGTAAATAGGATGATAGCTTTGTGAACGAATGCACTCCTCATTAAGATATCGTAGCGTGTCTCGTAACATTCGCCATTTGAAACGTGAGGCATGGGATGTAATTTATATTGATATCCAGGTAGCATAATATATTTACCTATGTAAATTAACAGCAATTAAATATTTAAATTATCTATATCCATGTCTGTGTCTGCTTAATTTAATAATAATTAGTATCAATCATATCACTGAATAGTAGAATATAGTAGTAGTCCATAAGGTGAAACCATTAGTTAGAGTCTCTTGTTTACCTGACCACCGGGCCTAGAAAATAATGCTATTGTTAGGGTAGATGCGTTGTCATGTGAGTTTTGTTGTGAATAAGCTACTAGGTTCGAATACGGTATCACAGGCCCTGAACCCACCTGTTATGCCACCATTCGAACATGGTGGTGGAATTTTGCAACATGTTAACAAGGCATGCAAAATCTTACCATTACAATATATATATATTGGTAAATATGACACCTCATGCTGAGTGTCCAACGTATTTATTCGTATCTTTTAAGTTGTTGTTGTTAATGTGGCACCTTATGATGAGTGCCATTGGATTTACTTTACTGTAAATTTCCCTCTGCAATTCCATCAATAACTTTATATTTTAACCACTTATGTTTATTTTGAAGGGTTTTAATTTTAGGGTATTTGTTTCATAATTAGGTCGATGCTGGTGGAGAGATATATGGGTGTTTATATCAATGTAATGTAAAGTGTGTTAGCATACAGGGCAAAGCCCAACTGAATACATGACCCAAAAGCATAGTATTTCCTGTGACATTGACTTCCTTTAGCTCAATGGATAGAGACTATAAGTTGGCAGATAGACTGCTCTCCCCCATACATAGCAATTCTCTTAAATATTATATGCATGATTCCTTCAACAGACAGATGCACATTCCTGTACTGGCTGAGGATCATGTCCTTCGAATAATATCATGCTGCAGACACACATTCCTAATGAGGTTTTATGCTAGCATCTTCATATTGCAGTAGTTGTATCTGTACATCAGGAATCAAATGTTGGTTTGGCTATGAACTTTTAGTCTGAGATTGAGTGATGGTTTTGTGAAAAGTTTTTAACTGAGTAATCTATGTAGCCTATCTATACCCAATATTCTAAAGTAAAAATATTATTAAAATGTCCATCTGTGCAGATTTACTCCAAATAATTTAAATTTAAAATTAATATTAAAATCAAGATAAATGTATTTCTCAATTTTAAATATTTATATATGTGCGTTAATAAATGTTTTTTTTTGTGTGTGTGTTATTACTGGACAAGGCTTATTTTATTTTTTTAATATTGAAAATATATTTTTAAGAAGTATTTATATTAAATCTCTGCATCTCCTTGAGCTAATGGCATGTGCTAATGGTCAATATATAATATAATAAACTATATATGTAAAAATTAGATCTTAACAGTACGTATATGCCTACTATATAAATTTTCCAGGTTTGAATGGCCTGGTGGCGCCCTGTACAGCAGATATATAAGACTCCAAAACACCTAAAACACCCCAACTGTTATAATTGTATGTAATGGTATAATATACCGTTACATTATTTTAAAATTAAAACGATCGTAAATAAACTTGTTAAATATATATAATTTTTAAATTAAAGGTTATTGTTTGTATTTTTCTATATTCAGTTCTTAATTTGTCATATTTTTTCACACACATATATTCTCTCATACTCACACATACCTTCATACACACACATATTTGCATATACTCACACATTAAGTGATATTGATATACCCTGAACTAGATGACTATGCATATTCTTTCTGAGCTCAAAATCTAGGAAAAAGAGAAACTAAAGATGGTAAGAGTGAGGTAAGTATATGGGCATTGTTTGATACTTGTTTAAGTATTAATATTCTATCTCCCAGAGATCGAAGTAGGCATGGTTATATACATTTAGAAACCCCAGATAGACTCTCTGAACCTCTGTGATGACCTAGCTAGTCTACTATCATATAAGGTCAAGACCCATTCCATTACTATATATATATATATATATTGTAAGGGTAGCTTACAACCTTGTTACACTATCTCAGATTAATCCACATCACCAAATTGTGCTATGAAAAATATGAGCTTAATCCCTATATTACTAAGCACATATTTAGTATATGTTTTTTTAAGATTCACATATACACATTAAACATTTGATTTATTAGTGATTAGAACACTTACTTAATCCCACAACAATTTAATTTTTTTTATAATAATAAAAAAAGTATAAAATTATAAGTACTCAAACTAAACAATCTAAAAAATTCAAATATATATGTAGACTAACATCAAAACTAAAAAAACATCAGTATTGTATGTCACAAACTAAACCAGAACAATAATAAAGATGTTTGACAGGACACATAAAATAATGACCTAATCTCACATCAGTCACTAGGTGACTAACTGTAGAAACAAAATTAAAACTTCAATAAATAATTGTTTTAATCAAATTTCTATAAATAAATCTACACAACAATAGGAAATCATACCAATGTATAAGGAAATACAAGATTCAACACATCAACAATAGGAAATGAAAAAATGAATTAATCTCATTTTCAAACTGAATATTGTATAAAAATAGTTCGAATCTTCATCCTTTCTCTTTCAAAATAATGCTTTCGCTAAATAAAAGTCAATCTTACCATATGTAAACTTCAAATATTTGAAATGAGATAGATTTTGAATAGCGCTGAAGTAATTAGAAAGCCAAACCAGCAATTAAATTCAAAATTAATAAGTAAACCATTCAATTTAATGAAGTAAATAATTTTATTTTTATTTTTATTTTTAAAAAACATTAACTCTATTTGCACATGAAAAGAAAGATAGTAAATGGTTATTAATATCTGAGGAAAAGAAGCAAAATAATTCTTATACATCAGGGGTCCCCAACCTTTTTGCACTTAAGAGCACATTCTATAATACCGGCCAGGTGGTGGGCACCATTTATTTTTTTCAACCAGATGGTGAGCACCATTTATTTTTCCAATGTAAATTTATAGTCAGATATTGTTAATAATACACATAATGTAAAAAAAAATATTTATTTCAAAAATAAAATTTTAACATATATTTAACGTTTATATTTTTACACTGTAAAAGTATAGTATACCTTACAATTTGATTACAATATAATACAATAATTTATAAGAAATTTTAAAAATGAAATTTATTTGTATTAGATAAATAATTTTTTATCATGTTCGGATAGCGGCGGGCACATGTAAAATGGTCTGTGGGCGCCATGGTGCCCATGGGCATAGGGTTGGAGACCCCTGTTGTACATATATCACTATTAAATGTAAACTGGAATTACATGAAATCCTTATGTGATATAGATCACTGTAGAATGTTTTCTGGCTAAAGTAATGATGACATAGAGTCAAATGTCATTTCTGGAGCCATGAAAGCACAGTGACTTCACTTAGCTATTACCACACTGTCTTTGGAGAAATGCCTGCATATGAATCAAAAGAAATCAACTGGAGAAGAGTGCTCTTCTATTGTCCAAAAATGATTAGACTACTTTCCAAAGGAGCAGTGTGTTATCGTTATCCAAGGTGATCGGTCTTGAAAAGCATGGACTGATAATATGAAGGACATTCCCAGCAAACTCATCAGACTTTAACCAACATAACTGATTGGAATTTTGATTTTTGTTATCTATTATTGTTTTTTTTTTCTTTAACCAACATAATTGATTGGAATTTTGATTTTTGTTATCTATTATTGTTTTTTTTCCCATTTATTTTCATTGTTACACTTGGGAGCAGAAGTGTCTAAATCTCAGAAAAGTTCATTCTAAGAAGGGTGGGAAGCAGTTAAGGTTTAATTAAACATCTTTTCTTTGTTATTAAATAAAATTTAGGTCAGCTTGCCCTCCCATCACCAATATGACTCTGAGATACTAATGGGGAATGAAAGGAGGTAAAATGTTGATAATATCCCACATTAAGTATGTATGCTAAATGCAAAACAAAATTTTTTGTTATTTGTTTATTGTTAATTAATATTTTATGTGTTTCTTTTCATTTTTTGGTATAATTGATTAACATTCTGGTGTGGACATTCTTTCCTATTAATATTAGAGGTATTCATAGATAAGGAAGGGTCTCCAAGAAGATCGATAACTCAACATGAACTGGGCAAGGATAATCATTTAAATGTGACTGTAAATAGTATTGATTTAACCATTCAGATTCACGGTCTGCATTTGTAAATGATTGGTAACAAGTACATGAATTTCTACCATGGTTTAAGGATAAGAATTTTCATTATTTTAAATAACAATATGGTAGAAGCCCATACTTGATATAGCTGATTATATAATTCATTACTTTTAAACTATTTTGTTTTTTGTTGTTTTTGTCATTCAATAAATGTTAAAGAATTTATTATTTTAATTTGGTTTCTAGCTCATCATTATTATGTAACTCATCATTATTATTACTAGTATTATCACAAATAGGAATTCACACCAAATAATATAACATTGAATATGTATATGCACACACACACCTTATTCTATTTGTGGTGATACTAGACAATATTTAAAGAGTTTGGATAAACAAATATCATCTATATAGAGATGCCATAATTACTGACCAGTGTAATTTCATTCCCTGTTATGAGAGTCTAAAGCAATTACTCTCTGAGCTAGAATACTGTGGTATAATAGAGCCAGGAAGAGGTGAGAACAAGATGAACTAAGCCCAACTGTGTCTAAGTCTATTGGAAGTAGATACAATCATAGTTTATATATTTCATCATGTAATCATTTGCATCCTATCCAAAGACCCAAAGTCTGATAGTAACATGCACCCCCTCTCTCCTGAGCAATGCCCTGTCCTGTTACATCTGGCACTAAATGTGTTGGACATGAACATCAAGTTTCCAGGGATATCCAACTATTGAACTTATAATTTAAAAAAAAAAGAAAAATATTTTTTTATCTCTTTTTCCTTAAACTTTTACAATGTATTATACATGATTGATACAGGCAACAATGGCATTGATGAATGATTATGACAATTTTTTTTTCTTTTTTTAAAATTACTTTGAATGATGTCAAATGGAAATTATATCTAAAATGATGAATGCAAATTGAGAAATATAAATGATGAAATGAGCCAAGACTGAAAATTAAATAAATAATCAATGAATAAACCAAAGTTAAAATAGATGAGTCAGGGAAAATAAAATACTAGGCTTAAAAATAGGCAATAAAAACATAAAAAAAGAGAAAAGTTGGAATCAAAGGATAACGGCAAAAGATGGCGTAAAACCCTATAGTACACATCTACTTAATATCTATAAAACAAACAATGTATTTTTAACTCTAAGCAATTTTTTAATGATAACTAGAAGTAAGAAGTATTTATTGAACATGGATAGAAAACACTTACTTGAAACACAAACCACTAATAATAGTGAAATGGGAGATGCTACTGTTAGTAGTGAGAAAGAATCTGTCTAGCCAAGAATCTGTGTAGTCTAAAACTGAAACCGAACACTTTCCCTAAGTGCAGGAAGGGCACCAGGTAGCTTCTCAAACTCAAAAGATCCCTGCCACTGAAATCAGTCAAACACCTAGAGCTGATGTAGCATAGGCTGCAAAAAATGAGGTGACCATCATGCAAATGCTCCAAGTGATGATGAAGGAGATGAGGTAAGGTATGAAAAAATAAACAGAAAGATGGATACCATGGCAACCAAAGAAGAAATAGAAAAATAAATAGTAAGATGGATGATATGAAATCTGATGTTAATAGCATAGAAGCGAGGGTGTATAGTCTGAAAGATACCATGGCAACCAAGGAAGATATAAAAGAAATAAACAGTAACATGAGCAACTTAGAAGCAAAGATAGGGGAGGTTGAAAATAGACTATCTGCTGATATGAATCAGCTATCTTTAGGATTAAATAAGGTTTAGAAAGACAATGTGGACTTAAAACTAGCTGTGAGGAAAAAAATAGATGAAAAATACATGAGATGTTAACAGAGACTGAAAGACTTCAAATATATCAACACCAGTCAGCTAAATACTAAACATGGTGAAATGCAGCAGAGTTACGAACATTTCAAAGAAGAAATAGGTGCTGAACAAGTTAAACATCAAGACCAGATCCAAAAAGATCTAACTTTCAGGATGGATCAAATCCATGCTCAACTAAATGTCAAAACAGAAATACATGATAAGGCTTTCAAAACTATGAGTCAAAGTGGGAGACATTTGGAGGATAAGATAGCCTCTAGTGAATTGGAGACCATCCTGAATAATATAAATGTAGTAAAGGTGATTGGGAGCATAAAAAAGACTCAGGACAAACTAAACCACATGAACAAAAAAACATTGATCATGGATTAGAAATGCTTGAGACCCAGCTACACCAAAAAGCAGAGAATTGGGATGCGACGGATTAGAAATGCTTGAGACCCAGCTACACCAAAAAGCAGAGAATTGGGATGTGACTTAATTGAAATTGAAAAATTAGCACAGGCTAATAACGAGAATAGGGATGACTTAGGGAACAACTAGAGGTTGTTCTCAAAGACATTAATAGGGTAAATGACCTCTGTTTAGGATCCACTTTGTTACATCAGACAGCCCCAGAAGTAGAATTTTCTCCTTTTAATTTTAGTCTAGAAGGGATAGTGCTGAGCTCATATCAAATGAATCAGGACATATAAGTGCTTACCCAGTCCATTAACTCATGGAGATGACCATCATCAATAGCCATACAAATCAAATTAGTGCAATTAATCAATTTGTAAAATTGAAAGCCTTCATTGGATTAGCTAATGAGGCATCTATAAAACATCTCAGGAGCCTTAATTTGTACTCTGTCAAGCACAATTTGTCCAAGGCTAAAAAACTCACCATTGTGTATAGCCACCTACAAGAAGATGCACTGATATGGTAGGAGTTGTTGTTTCAAGCCCCATTCATTTCAAGAGAAACATTGGCCAACACCAGGAGAGACACAACAAAATTCTTTTGCTGCAAGGTCACCAAGCTGAGAACCTTAGACATCTATCACCAGAGCAAAAGTGAGATGATTAGAATTATCAAAAGGATCTTACCACTTAGAATTGAACAGGTACCATTATGCACCAATGCCAGAAACATTAAATAGGTGGCCAAACTATTGAATAACATTGATCTGAATGTAGCTAATGTATCAAATAGGACACCAGAGAAACAGAAAGAAGAAATGGCCATTAATACTATCTATTACAAAAAGAGAAAGATCAACAATGACCCATATCACTGGAAAGAAAAATCCATAAGGAGAACTTCTCCTTACATATGGAATGCCAATAAGACCCAACTAATAATGTGAAAAACAAGTCCCCCTAACAGTCCAGGAAAATCCCCAAAGCCAGAATGTAGCAACTACACACTTATCATACAGAAACCAAACTAGAATGCTACTTGAGGCCTTGTTCCTCACCTCATATTGATTTAGCTATTCAGATTCATGGCCTTATAAAATTATTTTTTTACATGTATGCATTTGTAAATAATTGGTAACAAATACATGAATTTCTACCATGGGTTAGGGATAAGGATTTTCATTATTTTAAATAACAATATGGTAGAAGCTCATCCTTGACATAGCTGATTATATAAATCACTACTATTAAATTAATGTTAAAGAATTTATATATTTGATCTCTAGCTCATCATTATTATGTAGCTCATCATCATTACTATTACTAGTATTATCACAAATAGGCCTTTATACCAATTAATATAATAACCTTGAATATGTATATGCACACACATACTTTATTCTATATGCAGTGATACTAGAGAATATTTAGAGTTTGGATAATCAATCATCATCTATATAGAGATGCAATAATTACTGACCAGTGTAGCTCCATTCCCTGTTAAGACTCTAAAACAATTACTCTCTTCAGTTTCAATACTGTGGTGTAATGGAACCAGGAAGGGATGAGAACAGGATGAACTAATCCAAATTGTCTAAGTTAATAAAAATATACAAAGCTAGTCTACTGAAAGTAGATACAATCATAGGTTATGTATTTCATCGCATAATCATTTGCATCCTATCCGAAGACCCAAAGCTCGACCATAGTAAGATGCACTCCCCATCTCTCCTGAGCAATTCTCCAGCCTGTTATAATCTATATATATGCATGTTAAAAACACAGCACTATATATACATTAGAATACAATAAACAATACTTATATTATAATCAAGGTTTGACAACAAAACAAGCTATTTCATGCTATCTACATAACATAGTTCATGGCTCCACTAATCTAATTAGTAATTGTAGCTGAAAAAATGAGACCATTTTAATGAAATTGTGAATTTTTCTCAACAAATGTAATTCCACTCTTTCTCAATACAAAAGAACTATTCTTATTTGATATAAAACAAGCTGTCTTCTTAGAGTGTTATATGAAAGAATTTAAAAAAAATATTTTCCTAACTCAATATTCTAATACACTTGACAGAATATTTTATTGCAAGTTAAATTCATTACTAATGCTATTGAATAATCCTTAACAATGGTCAAACATAAATGTGTCCATAATTGTGTTGGAACCATTATTAATATTTCTATTAATATATATATAATGAACCATGCCAAAATATATGAAGAATGATTTGGTGCTGGATACTTGATAAAGTACTACCAAATATTTCATTTACAATTAAATTTACTCACCCTATGGTTATCAATGCAAAGCCTATTTGTCTTCATAAAATCTTTGAAAGATTTATCCCTCAATAGTTTAATTTTCTTAACATTCAGGGTAATCATATAAAAAATCAAGATAAAATTGTGGCTACCAAATTTCCTAGTCATGGAAATTATTTACTAAATCACCATCACATATAAGTATCAAGATGATAAGAATAATTGTCAATATTATAGCAAATAATATTTACTCAATAACAAATTACTGTATTAGTTATCACAGAAAATTATGTTATATGTATGAAAATGCGTTTATTTAAGAATGTGTATGCAGCATTAAAAAGTAATTTGACACATGAAGAAAAAAAAGTAATTGCAAAAATCTAATATTAGTAAAAAAAAAAATCATAATAATAAAATTACAAAATGTAAAAAGTATTTCACAAAAAAAAAAAGAAAGATAAATGTTAAAACATCTAAGATATAACTGAAAGATTGATCAAAAGAATTCTACCCACTGACAGACACTAACTTGACAAGCTTCATATTCTTAAGCTTCTGAAAAAAAAAAAAAAATCCATACTATTAATTCTTCAAAATTCCAGCCTTTCTCTAGTGCAAAACATTTTGACATGACTTTTTTTAAACGCTTTTTTGATGATAAATTTTTACAAAATATTTACAAATTTTAAACCTAACATATATTATATATAAAACAATAGCTAAAATTTACTATAGCATTATAATTAATAATATATATATTTATAGTAGCAATATAATGACGGTGCCAAATTAGTTTCTGGTTGCTGTTTAACATTAGTAGCGAGCGCTGTTTTCATATTAACAACTATTTATTTCTATTAAATTATTAAATTAATTATCTGCTTAAAACAAAATACCCTAATGTTTAGATACTTAAGTCTACTTTCTGGAAGAAAATTAACATTTGGGAATATATTTCTTCTATATGGTTACACATTTGTACATGAACACACATATAAATCTGATTTTTTTAAAAAAAGCTAAAAGTTTGTTTTAAATAGAAGAAAGGTAATCATTGTAATTGAAGAACATCAACACTAGAAATACTGATTTTTCTCATGAGCAAATTATTTTTTCAGATTTAATACATATGGACTGAAGAGCAGTATGTCCATTATTTTTTTTTAGACAACGAATAAAGAATTAGTCAAGCGTTGGTGGTTGAGTGGTCAACACAGCTGCCTTACAAGCAGTTGTCCCGGGTTAGCGGGTTCACTTCCCAGCCGATGCTATGACACATGAAGAAAAAAAAAAGAATAAAGAATTACAAATATTTGATTGGATTATTTTGCATTTCTCACTTTTTCATTTAAAATATTGAGCAATTCAGGAGATGTAAAAACTGTAAGCAATAGTTTGTTTTGTTTTCTTGTTTTTATTACTTTATAATTGTTTATAGAATTCTTCTACACATTTCATGATTACATCTTTCTTTTTAATAATAATTCCATTTTTTTTCTTATTGTAAACTTTTCTTCCAATACCAAAATGTTGTTTATACTTTTGAGATTTTTATTTTCTTTTATAACTTTTCTTCCTAATTCCCAGTTACATTTTCTTATATTGTTATTAACTTTTTTTGTATCATTTTATAAAATTCTGGATATTCAATTCTTTTTAATGGATCATTTTTAAATATTTTCATATTCTTTGTTTTCTTCATAAATTGCCTTAATTCAAAAGAAAATCTCAATAATGTATCAGTTATTTTCTTATTGATTTCAGAACTATTTTCAAAGTCTATTAATATTTGAAAACACTTTGCAAGTTTTAATTTAAATTCATTGGAGTGTTTCTGAAGATTAAGAATATCAACTGTTACTATTGACTTTCTTAATAGTTTCATGTCTCTGGTTTTGAAAGTAATACATATCTTACGTCTCACTAAGCAACCAAAGATCACTTCTTTTTAGCATTTTTCTCAAAAAAAAAAAAAATGAAAAAAATATAGTACACAATTTTTGGTTTTTTTGCAAACTCCACAAATGTGTATCCTTTCTCATTTATTCATAATAACCAAATTTGCCTACCACATGTTCATTTTTCAATTGTTTATCAATACTTTAAAGTCTTCCTTGACATTATTAAAATGTTATTTGATATGAATAAAAGCATTTTGTACATCCATATAAAAATCTTCTATTTCTTCATTACAATGACAACTTATTGGGGCATAAACCTGAATAATCTGTGTTTAGTATCTTTCATTAAGTTGTCTAATTAATCATGTAATGCTGAATGATGCAATATAAATGTCCACAATATTATTCCATTTTTTATTTATAATGAATCTCAATCTACTTGTGTCTTCCAATATTTGTGCCTTTGCAATAAAGGACATGTCCACTCTATAAGATCTTCACTATTTCTTCTAACTTCACAAAGTCAAGATATATTCAATTTGATGTTAGACAATTCTTCTTTCAATTCATACAATCTTTTTTCACTTGAAAGTGATTGACAGTTGTGAATACCTCAATAAATAGTTCTTAGCAAATAGCAGTCTGGGTCTGAAATTAGAATATTTTTAACATTTTCCATCTTCAGCTCCCAATTATTATCTTGGATGGTAAATTTACAAGCTCTTGAGAATAAGGACTATAATTTAATATTGACTGCCATGATTATACATATTTCTTTAAAAAAGAGACTATTCACATCTATATCGATCATATCTTTAAGAAAACAAATGATATTTTAATTAAAAACTATCTGGGCAACTGAAAAAAAAAACCCCAGTGCTTCTGAATCTTAAATGGCAATAAATTTACCGTAATGCCTGATGTATGTTGATGAATAGTCCATCCATGTTCATTTACTATATAAATAATCACATAGTAATGACAGCTGCAATGACATGAACATGGTTTATTGGGAATTTGCCCTGACCAATTTCGTTAAGGCCTCAAAAAAGGAATAAAAGGGTCTCTTTCAGTTAACAAAAAACCCTTACTGTAATTAAATTTAAAATAGGCAACTCAAAACACTTATGGAAAAATATAGAAATATAAAATCAAAATAACTATTTGAAAATCTTAGATACTTGATTGATATGTTTATTAATAAGTTATTATCATTTAGAAATTTATTTATTTTTAAATATAAAAATTACTTTTTCACACTATTAAATTCAGTGCTCATTAACTTTTCTCATTAGCTGATAGTTTTCATTTACTGGATTAGAGAACTATTTTATTCAGTTACTAGTATCAATGTCAAAGCCATTTGTTAAGTTAGATAAAAATCATTTTCAAGAATGCTCAAGAATATGAACTACTTTCAAAAAATGGTATAAAGAGTTAATTAAAATTTGGAATGAAGCTTATAAATTAATATGCTAAAATTGTTGAATAATGGCAAACTGCAAATGATAAAATATTTTATAATCTAGTCATAATATCATACTGTCTAGCAACTGCATTTGCTTTCAATAAAACAAAAATATTCATAAATTCCACTCATTAAAAATTCTTATTAAATTTTTTTATAATAATATTATATTTACTTTTATAAATAATGACTATAAATAAAATCTGTTTATGGCAACAACTAACAAACTTAAACCAATGAGTATCTAACATTAGATACTATAATAATTTTTGTTAAAGATTACGTGGAATGCAAGATCTCAGATTAAATAAATATTTTTTTATTCTACTAATTCTGCAATCTCCACTCAGATTCAGTGTTCTATCTCACTCTAATTTTGAAAATTAATTAAGAGAGGACATTAATGAAATAAGCTATCTATGAACAAATAAACAAACATAAAAATAATAATAATAAAATTATATCAAATTAATATTATAAACAAATAAACAGAAATTTTGCTTCATAAAAAAAATAAGTATCTTTAAAATTTATTTTGATAATTAAAGAAATTCATTTAACTTTGCTAGTTATAAAATTCACAGGACAATAAAAAAAAAATTATACAGTATTAAAAATTATTTAAAATCTAAAAGGGTAAATAAATAAGACTCCTAAAATAATCAATTTAATATTATTCACAATTTATGGTATAATTGAAAAGTATATTTACATTGTTAATAATTGTTTCATTTTGATTTGATTAAAAAAGAATATAGTATTCTCCACACACCAGAACAATAAAATAAATGTAGTCAAGCATTGGTGGTCGAGTGGTTAGCGCAGTTGCTTACAAGCAGTTGTCCCGGGTTTGCGGGTTCGCTTCCAGGCCGATGCTTTGATCATGAGAAAAAATAAATAAATAAATGTAGGTCTCCTAATCAATATAGGAAATTAAAGTCAGAAATTCAATAATTGACAAGAAAACTTAAAAATAATTGGTATTTTAAAATTACAATAGAGTCATTTGCTGATTTTTGTTGCATTAAAAGTAACAAATTGGCTTGAAAAATGATATAATCCTATTAAAACAGAAGGAATTACTACTTTATATGATAATGATGGTATTTCAAACAAATGGAAGAAGCATTTTGATTACCTTTATCTGGAATGAATAACTTATTTAGATTAAAACAGATTGAAATTAAAATAATTCTATATAATTTTAAAAATATAAAGATTGCAAGTCTGGGAAGCTTTAAATTTTGGATAATAGTATCTTATCCTTAAATACATTGAAAATTTTAAAAAATATATGGATCCACAAAGTAGAGTCACTTGATCTTAAACATGCTTCTAAAGTTACAATTTATAAATATAAACAAAAATAAAAAATACTACAATAATTATAATTTATATCCACTACAATTAAAATACTTTCAAAGATTTTAATTACTAGACTGCTTCTAGTCATAGATAAATGGCCGCCAAAGATTCAGTATGATTTTAAAAAATCAAAAGACACTAACCATGTGTATTTTGTTATCAGGAAAATGAAGTAAAAGCTGCTTAAGTAAAAATATAATATATAAGATTGTTATTCAATTTAGTCAGGGCATGTGAGTCAATCAATTGAAAAGGTATGGTGTTGTTTAAAATTAACTGATTCTTCACTAAAGTTTAATGAGATATTGTAATTATTAATTGAAGGCAATCTGAAACGTTGTGAAAACCACTATTAATTGTGGACATATACTACATCTAAATTTGTTTACCTATGGTGATAATATTTGAAATAGTTTATAGCTGAAGCAGCTTTAAAATGCTATATAAGTCTGATGATGAAATTTTTAATTTGAACAGATAAAATTTAAACAGTAGAATTTAATGTGAATGATTAACATCAACTAGATGATGGGAGTCAATCTACATAAGTTTGAAAATTTTTAAAAGTTATATTTAAATACAGAAATACAGCATTAACTTTAGTGTATACAGCATTTAACAAGTTAAAATAGTACTTCATTATAACAGTATAACTACTAATTAAATTAGTTGTATATAACAGCTATTCTGTCACATTTATTGTATGAAAATAAGCATGCATATATAATGAAGGGCTGCAGAAAAGAGTTTGCTATTAACTGAAAGGAGACCCTTTGATTCCTCTTGGAGGCCTTAAAGGAACCGAGCAGGGCAAATTCCTAATGTCCACTCCATACGTTCTTGTCGTTGCAGCTGTTATTACTATGTGATTATTCATATAGTATACGAACATGGATGGGCTGCTCACCAACACGCATTAGCCAGTGTGGTGAGTTTATTGGCTTTTTACCTCTGAGTTTAAGATCAAGAAACACCATGGTCTTTCTTCTCAGTGCCTGATAAGGCAGAATGAATGTTTGCGTAAATGATAAATATTTTTCCAATACATATATACAATTATGACAGACAAAAATAAAGCATGGCCCTTATTCCCAGGAGGCTGTAAAGTCACCAACCAAGGCAGCGGTTGGTGGCCGAAGGCGGAAGGTGCTAAGAATCCCCTGATTGCAGACCCAGGCTGCCATTTGATGAAAACTTTTTATTTAGGTACTTACAACTGCAGATCACTTTCAAGTGAAGGAAGATTGCAAGAATTAGAAGAAGAACTGTCTTATATTAAATGGGACATTATTGGACTTTGTGAAGTTAGAAGAAAAGGTGAAGAAACAATTGATTTAAAAAATGGACATATACTCTATTATAAAGGCACACATATTGGAAATACAAGTGGAGTAGGATTCATTATAAATAAAAAGTGGAAGAACAATATTGTGGAGATTGATGGTGTATCGGACAGAGTGGCAAGATTAGTTATACAACTTAATAGCAGATACCAAATGCAGATAATTCAGGTTTATGCCCCAACAAGTTCTCATAGTGATGAAGTAGTAGAAGATTTTTATATGGATGTACAAAAGGCTTTTGATCAGAGTAAACAACATTTTAAAATTGTTACGGGAGACTTTAATGCTAGAATTGGTAGACAAATGAAAGATGAAATTGCTGTAGGTAATTTTGGTTATGGTAATAGAAATGAGAGAGGACATAGACTTGTGGAGTTTGCAGAAAAAGAAAAACTTTATATTATGAATTCATTTTTTGAGAAAAATGTTAAAAGGAAATGGACATGGAAGCATCCAAATGAAGGTACAGCAGAATTGGATTATATTTTGACTAACAGGAAATACATATTTCAAGATTGTAATGTTCTTAATAAATTTAACACAGGAAGTGATCATCGATTAGTCAGGTGTAAGTTACATGTTAATGTAAAACTAGAGAGACAAAAATTATTAAGAAAAACAATATTTACAGTTGATATTCCTAATCTTCAGAAACATTCTAATGAATTTAAATTAGAACTTACAAATAGGTTTCAAGTGTTAGTAGATTTTGAACATGATTCAGATTTGAATGAAATTAATATGAAAATAACTGATACACTTTTAAAAACTGCAACAAAGATAGCTGGTAGAAAAAAGCAGCAATTGACTAATAAAATTTCTACTGAGACTAGAGAATTTATGAAGAAAAGAAGAAATATGAAGATATACAAAAATGATGTATTAAAAAGAATTGAATATCTCGAATTTTGTAAAATGATACAGAAAAGAGTTGAAAATGATATAAGGAAGTATAACTGTGAAATAGCAAGGAAAGCTGTAGAAGAAAATAAAAGTCTCAAGAATGTTAAACAACATTTTAGTATTGGTAGGAAATTTATATCTGCAATAAGAAAAAAAGATGGAATTATTACTAAAAAGAGAGATGACATCATGAAATTGGTAGAAGATTTTTATCAAGAATTATATAGTAATAAAGAACAAGTACCTCCTATATCTATTACATCTTCCAAAATGCCCAGAATTTTAAATGAAGAAGTGAGACATGCAATTGAATGTATGAAGAAAGGAAAGGCTCCAGGAAATGATGGAATTATAATTGATATATTAAAAGAAGCAGGTGAAGAAATAGAAACAATTTTAGCAAAGTTATATACCAAATGTCTAAATGATAAAGATGTACTGGAAAATTGGAAGAATGCAGTAATAATATTAATATTTAAAAAAGGTGATAAAGAAGATATTAGAAATTACAGACCTATCAGCCTTTTATCAGTTTTATATAAAATTTTTACCAAGATAATTACAACTCGTCTACAGAGAATTTGGATTTCCACCAACCAAGAGAGCAAGCTGGATTTAAAAGTGTTTTTAGTACAATAGATCATATCCAGGTATTGAGAGAAGTCATAGAAAGGACAAGTGAATATGAGTTGTCATTATGTTTTGGATTTGTAGATTATGAAAAGGCATTCGATTCTATACACATTTCTTCAGTGATTAAAGCATTGGATCATCCAGGTTACTGTCATATTTTAAAGAATATTTATAAAAATGTAACAGCAACAATTAGATTACATAATGATAGTGGAAAAATCAACATTGAGAAAGGTGTAAGACAAGGTGACTCCATATCACCAAAACTTTTTACAGCAGTGCTGCAAGAAGTATTTTGTGGATTAAAATGGGAAACCAAAGGAATGAAAGTAAATGGAGAGTATTTATGTCATTTAGATTTTGCAGATGATGTAGTTGTTTTTGCAAATAATGCTTCAGAACTGCAGGAAATGTTGCAGGAGTTAGCAGATGAAAGTAGAAAAGTAGGACTAAAGATAAATGTTAAAAAAACTAAAGTAATGTTTAATCGATTTGCTCAAAATATGAAAATAAAGATTGATTATGAAGAATTAGAAGAAGTTAACAGTTACAAATACCTTGGTCAGATTATTAATACAGATGGAAACATAATGGAGGAAATTAATCATAGAATTAAACTTGGTTGGAGTGCTTTTGGTAAAAATAACTTGATACTAAAAGGAAATATGCCTATGTGTTTGAAAAGGATGGTTTTTAACAAATGTGTTTTACCAGTTCTTACTTATGGATCTGAGACTTGGACACTTAATAGAAGAGCAATACAGAGACTTCAGACCACTCAAAGGAGTATGGAGAGATGTATGTTGGGAGTAACAAGAAGAGATCGAAAACGCAATGTATGGGTAAGACAACAAACAGGTGTTAGTGACCTTATTGAAAAAATTAAAAGATTGAAATGGAGTTGGGCTGGACATATTTCTAGAAGAGATGATAATAGATGGACAATTGAAATTTTAAACTGGATTCCAAGAGATTGTAAAAGACCCAGAAAGAGACCACATGTGAGATGGATGGATGAAATAAGAAAATGTGCAGGAGTGTTGTGGAGAAGAGAAGCTAAAGATCGGAGAAGATGGATTAAACTTGGAGAGACCTTCATCCTGCAGTGGATTGATATTGGTTGATGATGATGATATAATGAAGGCATAAAAGCAATAGAAAATTCAATTAAAAACACTCAATAAGATATATTATAGCAAAGTTATATTACATCAGTACATTTTTCAGCTTTTTGTATGCAATGATATTGATTCTGCTGTTATAAGCATGTTTTTGATGAATTGATCATGGAAAGCAGCACAAATTTTCTAACAAATTATATTAAGACAAAGTTAAGCATGATATAATGGAAGAAGCAGGGCCCATTTACTTATAAAAAATGTATCTCAAAAATATTCTAAAAAGTGCAATGTTAATTACTTTTATTGGAAGAATATGGGTGAGGTTAGAATATGATAGAAAGCATAATTAAAACAATGCTGAAACTTTTCAGAAAGAAAACATTTCTGAAAAATAAGCTCAAAAACAGCACCAGCACCTCAAGGTATCAAACATATAGACATTAGAATCAGTTTATAACATATGTAGACATATTTGGATTTCGTGAATTGATTATAATAACTGCAAAACATATTTTCATTTTTTTCTCCCTTAATGGCCACACTCATTTATAAGTGGTTAGTTGTTAATGAAAATGATATATTAAGATAACATTTAATAATTTTTTTAAAATTTTACATATTTAATAAACATAAAACTTTTACGTTTTATTTATTTTTTAGAATTTACATATTGCATTATCAATAATAATACAGAATTTGAAACTAAAGTATATATACATATACTCATTCATAATAAATATGCTCAAATATATTTTGTAAAATGAAGAGAGTTTCAGTTCATTAATTTTACATTAAGGTAAAATTAATGAGAAATTTTTCCCTTAAATTTGTAATTAAAAATAAAAATAATTTCAATAATGTTAATGAAGACTCATTTTGGTCTAACTGTTAATTATTAACTTAAGAGACAGTTCCTCGAAGCAACAACAATTAATTGGAACATTAGCAAAATCTTTGTCAAGCTAATTTAGTTTTCCTTTATAATCTTACAATCCAAATTAAAATTTAAACAGAAAAAAATATGTAAATATAAAGTTTTAAATTTATTACTTTTTAATGAATTAGAAAAAAAGACAGATGTCTTTTATAAGATTTTGTTGTTGTTAAACTCAATTTTATAAAAAAAAATTCATTTATTAAAAATCAATTTTTTAAAAATTCTATAAAAAAAATTAAGCCTTTTTTTATGTATTAGGATTATAACTTTTTTATAATTTATCTTGCTTTGTCAAAAATGAAGTTAACATGAAATAAGATGAGGCCGAAGACAATTTGATATTATGTCCAAATAATATTTTGCTTATTCCAGCCAATTCTTTCAGATTTTAAAAGGAAGTTTTCTCTATTCCATTTTCTAAATATAATTTGTTGATTATTATTATTCACATAATAAAACCATTTTTAATTTGTCCATTTTTTGTATTCTTTTTAAATTTTAAATATAATAATAATATTATGATTAGTGTCTCAGAACATCATGTGATTCTAAGTAGCCAAGTAACAAACTGATAAGCATAGTTCTATTCAAATTGATTAATCTGAGTTCATTTTACATGAGTCAAACTAAGAACCAATCCAAATCCAGGAATCTTCATCTATCTGAATTTGGCACTCTATCAATTGCACTAAACTGCATATCCAGTTCTATTAAGTTCTTAGTAAGTCATGCTATTATTATAAGTCAAATTTTATAAATGATATGTAATGAAAACATAGTTACAACAACTGCTATATTAACATATACTAATTCAATTACATGCTATCCAAAAAGAAGGAAAATGTAAATAAATAAAAAATAAAATTAAAATTCATAAATTTTATAAATCTTTATCTTTTTTGGAAAATACTCACTGAATCTCACATTCTCAAATTTTATGATCTCAAAGACTTAGGTGAGACCATTTATTAACCACATTTTCTTCATGTTAAAAATTTGTAAATTTCATAACTTTTAGAAGTATGTATCATTTACACCATAGCAGCAACCATTTTTTCATTTTAAAATATCTTCACTAAATCTAACACTTCTCAAACGTTATAATCTTAAAAACTTACAAAAGCCTGTATTATATAGGGGTTTGAACCCAGACTTTCACATGATCCTCAAACATCCATGCTACCTCATACTGCTGCTACACTTGATCACACACACATGTCAGAAAGATAAATAGAATGGATGGTTGAGGATCATGTGAAAGTCTGAGTTCAAACCCCCTAGTGCAGGTATAAAAAAACCTGTACTGTAGAAAAAAATCATATTTCAAAATAAAGTGCTATATAGTTTGCCCATCCCTTGTAATGTATGTAAATGGATTATGTCTTGTACATGAGGGGTGAGAGTAACTTGTGGTCAACATAGATAGGATGAGAAGATGTGCACTAAGGTGGGCTTTGAGCATTCATGATCAGATTTTCAATGAAATAGATGGCTGAAGAGTTGTGGAGTGGAATAGTTTGAAGCATGTCCATTAAAGTATGAAGATTGGCTATCTTAATATAAGTTGAGCTTTGATTGTATATATATATATGTGTGTGTGGAGATGATAATCTGAACTAACTGACGAGTTCTGATTTAGCATAAAATATGTATAGTGGTGATTTTTTATCTTTCTGACATGTTTGTGATCAAGTGTATCAGCAGTATGAGATAGCATGGATGGTT
This sequence comes from Epiperipatus broadwayi, assembly GCA_028023455.1. Lineage (NCBI taxonomy): Eukaryota > Metazoa > Onychophora > Udeonychophora > Euonychophora > Peripatidae > Epiperipatus > Epiperipatus broadwayi. The sequence continues at coordinate 11,129,736 of JAQFVV010012396.1, forward strand.
GAGAGTCATGTGAAAGTCTGAGTTCAAACCCCATCTGCAGGTATAAAAAAGCCTGTACTGTAAAAAAAATTCATATTTCAGAAGGTCATTTATTAAATGTTTTCTTCTTGTTAAATAAGTTGAAAGCATATATATTTTTTCTTCACATGTTGTCTTCCAAAAGTTTGATATAGATCAGTATTTTATTCAATAAAAAGTTTACCAAGTGTAAACCTAAATAATTATACAATAATATTTTTCTTAAGCAATATAATGAAAGTTATTTATTTAGTAATAAAAAAAATCATGTTCCAAAATAAAAAATATATATTCAAAAAGAATGAATTATCTATTACATATATATATGAAAAAAGACAATAAAAAATGTGCTTATTAAAGCTGATAAAATTCCACCATGATTTTAAATGCATATGTAAATTATTTAATCAGTACATATTTCAAAAGCAAATTTTACAAAAAATGTTTGAATATAAAAAAATAACATTTGCTTAGAAAATCAATAACCTTTTGGTAGTAGATGATAAGATAAGAGTCAAATTAGATTAGAGAAATCTTGAAGATATTCCCTATTGACTTAATACAAAATAAACTTAAATGCATCATTTAAAAAAAAAAAATTATCTTTCACATATAATAAAAAAATACTTGGATATGATCAATTACTATTTCAACTCTATTATATCTGGAATCACCAATATTCTTCAATTAATACAAGCATAGTTAGCATTTCACATTTTTTAAATATTATAATTTAGATATATATGAATTTTCCACTATAAATTATTGAACATGTAATAATTAATAAATTAAAAAATTCTTATTATATTCATTGATATCTGCTTTAAGAAACATGATTAATAATCAATCACAATTAAGAAATTCTTTAATCATGCATAATTTAATAAAGAAGCTAATAAGACAGCCCTTCTGTGTATCAATACTGCAAACTAATGTCCATTCATTTTATCAAGACATATTTAGGTTTATAGAGTGAAGAAGGATGTCATCAATATTCGACTATTTTAAATTGGAAAGGAAAAAAAAACCAAAAATATTATATAACCACCAGCTTACAATGCTTTTCAGAAATAGTCTATTTTTTTACTTCAGAGCTGCAAACTACTGTGAGTCTAAGCTTCTAAAATAATAAAGCCCATAAATCCAAAAACTAGCCTGGAGATATAGATAAGAAAGTACTGAATAAGGATTTATTATGTACTACTATTTAGTATCTATGGATTACTTAAACTTAGAGTAGATTACTATAATGAAGTATAAAAACTGTTTGCTTCTGAAAAAAAAAATCTTTATAGTAGTCTATTTCTCATATTTGTTAAACATTTTCTAACAATTATGAGAGGTGCTTCAGACACTTTTCCCTGAAATAAGCTATTATAAGAAACTATTATACGTGTGTGTGTGTGTTTATACGCGCGCGAGTATGTAAATATTTTTTTTTGCTTAAATATATCTAAAATATGTATTGCATTTTATAAATAAATTGCAAAAAAAAAAAAAAGAAAAAAAAAGACAATGCAGAAAATCTCGCAACAACCTTGTTAAATTGAAATAAAATTTAATAATTAATGCATTTATTAACGAAAGCAAACAAACTTGTCTGATTAAAATAAAATAAAAAAGAACAAACAATTAACAAATTATCGCAAGACAACGACTACGTAAATTAATAATGAAAAATAAATAAAATAATTTAAAAGTTACAACTGCTTAATTAAATTTATTTTACATTTGATTATCCTTTCAAAAATGTTATTTTTTATTTTACTTTAGATTATATATACCATGAACAAAATAAACACGGTTTCTTGAGTCATAATTAAGACGTGAAGAAACATTGAAGCTAAACTGCATAAGGCTAGATCATACTATACCGCAATTCAAATATAATTTAAAAAATTACTACGCATATTAGTGACAGATTTTATCATGCAAGAAAGAAACAATCATTTCATTTTCAGCTTAAAAACTATTCCATATATTTCAATAACAATACCATGTATTATAAAATACTGCTAATGGGAGATTTGACTGTGGCTGTAAGCTGATAACTAGCTAATAATAAAACTTTTAAATAATAATGAAATGCCATTATACTTTTTGTTTAATAATAGGTTAATGTTACAAATTATATCTTATTTGTTTATTTAAATATATATATCACCATTATCAACACTGTGCAAGATAAAGGTTTTTCTACTTTCGGATCTCTAATCTCTACTTCATGCCAAAAACCTTCTTTGTTTCTTTCATCCATCCCACATGTGGTCTCTTTCTAGATTTTTTTTTGGCAATCTCTTGGATCCAATTTAAGATTTTAACTTCTCCATCTATTATCTTTTCTGGCAGTGTATTCAGCCCAACTCTACTTTAGTCTCTTAATTCTTTCAATGCTGTCAGTAATACTGTTTGTTTTCTCACCTATGTATTTCATTTTCAATTTCTTCTTGATAAACTAACATATATTTTCCCATATTTTGTTGACTGGTATAAAATCTCTGTATCACTTTTCTTTAAGCATCCAAGTCCCAAATCCATAAGTAAGAATTGGTAAAACACAGCCATTAAAATCTTTGGTTTTCAAACATATACATATTTTCTTTTAATATTAAGTTATTTCTATTAAAAGCATGCCATCCTAGTTTTATGAGCAAAAAATCAAATAGCTTTTAAATTGCTCTTTATAGGTTAATAGTCTTTCTGACAATCATTCATAAAAAAATAAAGAAGGGAAAGACATTATTCGCCACAATTTTTCTATGTGCAAGATGATGAGTTTAATGATTTTTTTTTCTGTCTTACCTTTTAGTTAAAAATAGGTAAATATCAACAATCAAGCAATATTAAGCTTAAGCTATAAGATCTTGTTAGACTCCTGTTGTGTGTTGCAATCTTCATTAAAAAATTTCAATGTCCAAAATTCATTTAGATCACTTAACATTAAAAGTTTTCAATGAATTTTTCATTTTTTAATGAGTATTATAGTTGAAACCCATTTACAATTAAGATTATAATTGTAACTATTGGGTCTTGACAATAGCAGAAGCCAGTATATGAGAAGAAAAGAAATAGGTTTAATTCTAAAAGAAAATACAATCCTCTTTAAATGAAAAAAAAATCTACATTTATCAACTTTTTGTATTGAAGTTGACAGAATATTAAATTATATATTTTTATATACTTAAGAGTTCTCTTTTTTATATAAAATTATTAAATATTTATTTATAAATAACTATATGATGCTTACATCTATCTATTATTTGAATATATTTTAATTTTAAGAGAAAATTAGCTCATCAAAAATATACATGATATCAGACCAATTAAGTGTTATCAATAATTTTATTATTGTTTTATTATTTTTTTAATTAAGAAATTGATTTTTAATAATTTTAAGAATAATTTTGTTATTTTTTCATATATTTTTGCTTAAATTTAATTAAAACTTAAATGTTTTATTAGGAATAAGTTTTTTTCTTTAAATATATATATATATTTCAGTCTAACAAAATCATTTGTTTTAATTAATTTTTTAATGTCTATTAACCCATAAACCGCTAATTATATTATTGGTTGTGTGAGTTAAAAATCAAAGCTTTTAATTGGCCAACTCACAAACTGAAGACAAAGCCAATTGTCAAAATATATTCACCTATAATATTAAATTCATTTCAGATTCGTTTATAAAAAGTATATTAATAATTTGTCAGGTTATGAAAGTGAACGAAAGTTCTTTCAAAAATAAATTGCTATTTATTTATTATAAAATATTCATTTTGGCAAATTTAAAAGCGAACATACAAACAAAGAGTTACTGATGTAAATGCTTTTTTTTTCAGTTTTATGTTATGGAAAAGTAAATATTTTTTTTGCTAAAATCTTCAATATTTTTACTAAAATCTTCAATATTTTTCTAAAATAATTTTATTTTTTTAGCATATTTTATGAAAATAATTTGTAATTTCTCAAAATATACTTTTATAATACTTTAAATCATATTCGAAATGAAAATCTCAGTGTTTTTCTTTATTTTCTTTGATCAGGCGGTTTCTTTGTTCTTTCCAGCCAATCAGAATGTCTTTGTCGGCTGAGAGCCAATCACCAACAACCTTACTTTTTTGTTTAGCTTTAGAGGCTGTTTATTGATTTTTTACTTGTAAAATAATTCAGAAGAGGGCAGCATCTTACAGAACTTTTAAAAACCTAACTAATAAGTGTAAAACGGTTATCCTAGCATTTAAAATAACGGAATTAGAGTGACGTCAATTGTCGATGAGAGATCTCATAAAAGGCAGGCTAAGAATTAATCTTTATATATATTACAAATCGATGTCTGTATTTCTTCAAAATAATATATGTAAATTTATAAATAAATATTTGAAAATACAGTAATTAAAAGTTTATAAAAATTATATGTATAACCATAACTTAGAAGCGCTTTCAACTACCTTGTAGCTTTGTCAACTATCACTTTTAAAATGTCAGCTTTCCCATAATTCCATGTCAACCTTCCCATATGTTTGCTGTTTGCCTATTAATTAAATTCTGCTTGTGTTTATATATTAACATCGCCTCTTTAATTTTTCTTTTATTATTATTTCTTTCAGTTTCCAATATTTTTACGTTGTTATAATCAAAATCAAAACCATATATACATGATTTATTATGGTCATAAAAAACAGAAGCTGATAAATTATCACTATTTTTAAAATTTTGTTTTGTATGTTGAACCCTTCTAAATAACAATAAGTGTTCTTTTGTTCTTTTTTAATTACTGTATTTTCAAATATTTAATCTTTATATATATATATATTTACAAAGATGATATTTTATTTTCAAATATTTAATCTTTATATATATATATATTTACAAAGATGATATTTTATTTTTAAGATTGGTTTTGTTTTTTGAATTTAGGCATTAATAAAATTTATCTTAAGGACAAAAATTTAATGTATAAAAATTTTTTTCCCATTAAAAAATCAATTGAATAAATAAAAAAAATTGACAGAAAAGGTTCATGAGTCAGTTCCAAAATAGCATGTTTAAAAAGTTAAGTGATTAGTTGAGTTGGCTATGGACCTAAAATAAAAAGTTTAGATTTAAAAGAAGTTTGGCCCAATTTTGAACTCAGAACTCTACAACAGATTTTCATGGCTATCAGTCTCAAATACATATATAGTTATATTAACATTCTTGCTTCTTTTGTTCTAGTTTAGCTTTAATTTTTTTAGCACCTGATTTATGCCTCATGACTAATCACTGTGCAAACAAATTAAAAATTTTGAAATAAGAATAAAAGATATAATTAACTAATATATTTTTACTTGATGCAAGAAGAATTTTACCAAAAGAAATCAAAATATGTGAAACAGCTTCATCTTGAGAAAATATTGAAAAAGATGATAGAGAAACAACATTCTTCAAAATCCTATTTATTTTTTCTTTAATAAATAATATTAGAGTAACATTATTTACTAAATTATCATTTAATTTTCATTTTATTGATTTTGTAGGTGCAGTGAAACTTAAACTTCTGCATAAAGGTTTATCTTTTGTCTCATTATTAAATATGCATTTCCTAAATAGTAAAATTATCACTTTATATTCTCATCATTTAAGCTTGTATATTTAACAGTATAGATCAAGATGCTTCTTGAATATTATGCACTTATTTATTTTATAAATAAATTGAATAATATAAAATATCTTCAATTTAAAATAATTCCTAATGAAAGAAGAATAATTATCCCTCATCATTTTATTTGCAATTTATTTCTGAACAGAAGTCTTAAGCACATCAATGGTTCCCATTTTTAATTATGATTTCAATCAAATTGAATGGATCTAAAGTATAATTGCTAGATTTTGTAAATAATTCAATAATGACACAAAAATAATAAACAAAATATGGATTTAACATCAAGAATTTATGAAAAATTAATTAATAAATCTACATTTGTAAACTTGAACATACTGGAACAATAATTTTTTAAATTATTAATGAACATATTTTATTTCTTTATGTTACAATGTAGGTATATTTAAATTCATAGTCAACCTCATTACCAGCTATTCATAAAATATTATGACTATCTGAACTCCAGGGGGCGGGGGGAATCAAAGGAAAGACAAAAAATATAGAAAGCTAAAAAATAATAAGAATTGCTATGAATGTAATTAAAAAATAAAAATATGACTTCACAAATACAATTCCACTATCACAATTAATATAAAGAGATGACTAATTCTATAAGGGACTGATCAGGCTTTGTACTAATTTAAATAAGAGAAAAAAATAATAATTTAACCACAAATGTTAATAATTAGTAAAACTATTTTGAAAAAGAAAATAAATATTTTTGTAAAATCATTAAAATTTAATGTGTAATATATTCTTTCAATAAATTGCAACATTGTATAGCAATCAAAAAAAAATCAATGACTATTACCATTTCTATGTTAAGAGTCACATGCTAATTATATGAATTTTGCTATTTTAGAAACACAAAGATGGTGAATTGGGAATTACAATATGCAACAACAGATTTATACTTTTATCAGATGTATCCTATAAAAAATGGGAAAATTTGCAATGGTACTTACATAAATAAACTAATTTGTGTGTGTGTGTGTATGTTAGTAACATTGCAAATTTTAGCACCTATTTTTTTTTAAAAATGCTTCAATTACATAAACCTTCATTTTACATGAAATCACTACTAGCAAATCCACTAAAGAAAGAACTTAAGTTGCTACTAATTAGTATAAATAACAGACAATGAATACTTATTTGTCATCATTATTTTCAAAACCTATCAATGCCTTATAATATAAAGGCATCTCTAAGTTTAATCAAATTTCTCTAAATGATAATTTTTCTTCTTCATGTGACTCCGGAAAATTTTCTTATCCATCCATCCTCATATATGACATTTCTATTTACAATTTCTTGAGATTCACTGAAGCCTTCAGTTCTCCATCTATTGTTATTTATTCTAGAAATATGTCCAACTGCTTCTTTTCAGCCTCTTAATTCTTTCAATTATGCCAATGATAGTTTTGTTTTTCTCATTCATCTATTTTACTTTCAATCCCTTCCTGTTATTCCTAACATACATTTTCCCATACATCACAGTGGTGCCTAAAGATTTTGTATAACTCTTCTATTAACTGACCAAATCTCAAATTTATTAAGTAACTAAATATTTACTATATAGATTCATAATAATAATTAAATGTCCTATATTTATAAAGTGTTAAACAGAAGATTTTCCAAATCCACATTATACAAAATTGATCTTTAATTATTTACTTTTTGTCTTTCTACCTTTTTATTCTCTTCTGGAATTATGATAGTCATACTCTGTTATAAGTATACCATACACTCCTAAATTTTTATGTTATAAGTAGCTTCTAAAGATGAATACAGAAAATATGCTATCATATATATACTATTATAAAATATTTACCTAAGTGAAGTTCATATATTTTTTTTAAAAAAAGCTTTTCTTACTATTATTCATCCCCAATAAATCCTAAGAAATTAATAAATTATGAAACCAATTTTTTATTTATATCAATAATAATTTAAAATATAAATCTAAATCTGATTGTATTGTATTACAATTTATATTAAAAGATATTTTAAATGCAGTCATATATATATATATATATATATATATATACTGCATATAATTTAGACTATTTTACTATATATATATATATATATATATATATAGTAAAAGAAAATAGTCTAAATTATATGAATAATGCTAATGAAGCAACATTGTCTCATTAATAACAATATTTCCTTGATGGATGAGCCCAAATGAAAAGAAAAACTAATAAAGATTGCCAAAATGTAAAGCTAAAATAAGTGATAGTCACTGAATAGCTTGCATATTTAAACTGGACAGGGTTTGCTGATCTGCAAATGCCTCATAGAACCACATATAATAAAGAAAATTGTGAACCAAGTGGTTTTCTCCATTTATGCACTAAATATTTGGGCAATCTAAATATATTACATAAATGTTGTACTTAGGCAACTAAAACATATAACTAATAAATAGACAAATCAATCAATTTCCAGTGACAAAACTTAAAATAATACTTTTATCAGTTAATTCAATAATTATCTCTTTTTTGTTCCATTCACAGCTTTACTATATTATAGGAATATATTCATGTCAAAAGGCAAAGGATGTGCATAACAAAATACTACATAAGCCCGATACAGTTATCATGTGCGGTGACTTTAACTGCAGCTACAATGGTTTGCCACTCTCCTTGAAAGCCAAACTTTCACAAGTTGCCCTGCTGCCATTAGCACACCTATATCCAACAAATGCTGTTACATTCATGGGTGCACAAGGATACTCTCTCATAGATCTATTTTTTAGTTCTTCTATAAACCTAAAAGCCTCAATTCATCTAACTGCAGTCTCATTTTCTGACCACAGTTCAGATCATCTATCGCACTATAACTCTAATAACCTTATAAAACAATGTATTGAAGACATAAACTCAACCCTTAAAGCTATAACAAGGTTTGATGAGGCAAAAGATCTTATCTATAAGCTCCAATGTGAAAACAAATATTTAACTCAGTTATATAACCAGAACAACATGGTTTTTAGGCTGAGAAAAATTTTACCAAATCTATCAGCACTAACAAAAACCACAATAAATTATGCAAAATTTCCAATCCCATATGCTTGTGGCATTTCCATTCTATCAAAAGATAATTCTCTCCTCTCTTTGTACTTATGTTGATGAGGCACTTCTGCACCACTTGAATATTTCCCTTAAAAAATCTCATAGCTCTTCACGGTTATTTACAAATGAGACAAACTGTACACAAAATTACTACATATCTAAACAACAAGTTTTTGATGAAATAGTGTATTTAAAACAACATATCTTGCTAGAAAATGACCTCATTCCAGCTAACATATATAAGCAAATGGAATACATTATATCTCCATTCCTACAGAAATACTACAATCAACTTTGTTTGAAGGAATATCACATCCCTAACTTATCAACAAATATAGTATTCTGTATAAGAAAAAACTCTAAAAATTCACATCCAACAGTAAATGATTTGCATCTCATTACTTTAGAAGACATTGATCGGAAAATGTTTGCTAGAATTATACTTAAACAGTTAAATATCTATGCTTTACCTAAAATTTCCCCTTCACACTTTGCAGTCAAATGGCAAAAAGCATCTCAAGCAATATTATTAGCACAAGAAGCAATACTTTATATTAAACAAAACAAACTAACAAACTATGTGGCATGCCAGGTAGACTTTAAGTTTGCCTTTGACATTGTAAATTGGAACTTCTTATTCTCTGTACTTAATCAAATGCTTGCAAATCATACACACTTTGTTACAGCTATTAAAAACTATCTTAACAATAGAATGATTAGACTAAAAAATTACATGAGACTCTCTCAACCCTTTAAGCCAAGTAGAGGTATCCCACAAGGCTCCCCACTTGCATCATTACTTTTTGCAATATACATAGACCCCTTGATAAAGGACATAGAGCAATGCATAGATGGTATTTTTCTTCCACACCTAGGCACAACTGTTAAGATCATTTCATATGTTGATGACGTTTTGATAATATTCAGGAACCTGCAAAATATACTTATGCTACTTCATAAACTTAAGAAATTTGAAACTATAACAGGATCCACAATACAAATAAACAAATCATCCTTATGGCAAATTGCTACCAGTCGCAGTCTTTCCTCACACTTTACAGGTTCATTTTCTTCATTTCTTGGCATACCTATTAATCTCTCAAAAACACAACTAAGTCATCACTTAAATCTTCTTGTCATAGACAAATTTAATAAAAAAATAAAGTGCTTCAACTCAAGATTACTGTACCCTATAATGAAAGTTTGTATCATCAATGCCATTCTAGGAGGTATTCTTGCCTATTACAGCCCTTGGATGCATCTTCAAAAAAAACTATTAAATATTTCATGAGTATAGCAAAAAAATATATATGGTGATCAACATCACATCTTCTATCAATAGAAAATACCTGTTTTCCAATTTGCAAGGGTGGGCTTAACCTAATAGCTCCTCAATCATTCACCTCCTACCTTAGAGCTAAGATGTAGATCGTTACCACTACTAATCCCTTTTTAAGGACAACTCCTCCACCTCTACTTATCCTTGCTATTACTCCATATGCAAATTGCCACTTTTTCACTGATCATGCCATTGAGCATGCTGATTTACTGGACAATTATAACATTAATACTCTAATTGGTTTGTCATACAAAGATCTAAAAAAAATTAACTATCCCGATAGACAACTTTGGTCAACACTATCTACTGCAAGAACACTGACTAAATTTCAAAATTTGTATGTGCCTCACTCATGGTTAAAATTCCTGTATAATCTGCTACTTGATATAATACCAACAAAGTTATTTCTCATAAATCGATTTAAACTAAACATTGATCCTACTTGTATACTATGCAATTTGTTCCCGGAAAATTCATCACATATCTTTGAGACATGTCCATTCTTTTCAACCTTACGCTGCTTTGTATTCCACAAAGACACAATTAATTTAAAAAATATCCTAATAAATAATATAAAGAAATTAAAACCATTCAATGCCCTTGTAACCGTTCACACTCTAAGAACAATATGGCTTGCCCGTTGTGCTGTAATATTTGATAACAAAAAATACAATGTACTTAAAAAAAATAACAAAGAATGGTATAACATTTATCTTTATGCTCAGAAATATATACCTAGTAATGTCACAAGAAAAATATGGCAAAGCAATGTATTCCTTAGTTGCTCATTAATGCCATGATAGTAATAATCTTGTTTTAAATCATTATATTCTAAAAACATCCTAAGAAATTAAAAATTAAAAAAAAAAATGTAAAAAGCTCTTAATGTAAATATACTAATTCTTGTAAATATTTTGTTACTAATAAAGTTAAAAAAAAAAAAAAAATAGACAAATAAGTATATTGATCCACAAATAGTTCTATGACAATTTAGATTTATGGATTTATGAATTTGTAAGGTGTCAATGATTGAGATAAATAACTTACTTGGCAAAGAAGATACAATTCAATGAGAAATGATTTGCTTGATGATTAAGTATAGAAAAGTATGTACAATGAATGATCTAAATTGTAAAATAAATTGTGTAATAAATTAGTTTTATAATGATATGTGCAATAGGCAAATCAAAGTAATTAGCTTAATAATAATAATATCAATTTATTGAAATAAGAATTAACTCATTGAGGTTGCAAAAATAAAGATTATAACATATTTTTTTATCATTTACCCCTGCTAGATTGCAATTAATAGAAACAATCTATGATTAAAATTATTAATGTTACCATCATAAAAGGGTTAATGACAAACTTTTTCGCACAATGTAAAAAAATAAAATAACAAAAAACTTTTAATATTGTTACTTTTTCTTTTTAAGAAAGTTATATTGTTTAAATTACATCAAATAGTAAGTAAGATTATATTAATTAAAATTATTTTTTTAAAAGGCTTTAATAAATGTTTTATCACGAAAGATATCATTATGCTTTTAACCATTTTTTAAAAAAGTGAAACTTATCTGGAAGAGATAATTTAAAGGAAAATCTTTATTAGCATCTGTTATTACATTTTTGCACATATGACTTCAGCTGAGCTTCCATTATTAAGCAGTGTTCCCTTTGGCACTTTTTGCTAGCAAAATCCAAATATAGGGATTCATAGCAATTTGAATCATTGGATATCGAATTATTCTCCCTGTTGATATTAAAATCCATGGTAAATTCAATGATCTTAGCTCCAATGCAGTCATCTTAGTGTTTGTTGTCATCCATTTCATTTTAATCATAAAGATACAAAATGAAGGGGAAGCTTTTGTTCACCCTTTCCAAGTGTTTTTCTACTCACAGTGCATCTTTTTTTACTATAAGTCCAGAATCTATTTATAAAAGTAAGGTAAAATAAGCACAATTTTTTAAACAAAAGAAAGTATGTTTTTCTTGCCAAAATCATTTCTGTAACTATGGTAACACAAAACACAGGCTTTTCCTTTTTTAAAAATACTGGCTTGTGATCATGTGACTCTTATTTTTCTAATCCTAATAAAGCATTGTTATCATTCAATTATAACTCAAACAAAATATTTCATTTTTAAATTTAATAAATAAATGGTTCACTTATTCTATATTCATTCAAACAATAAAATATATTTTATTAAACAGGTGATCTTTAATTGTTTTCTTTATTTAGTTATTAAACTACAAGGAATCTATAGATGTCAACATGTGTACATTATATATTCCCACCCATAATTTAAATAAAGAAAACAATTCTAAACAATTAACATAAGATTATCATTACCAACTAAATATTCTATAAATAACTCATGGTTAATTAAACTGAACCACCATAACTATGAAGTTAATGATTATATGCAATAATGTGTCTTGTATGTTGTTGTTTTTTTAAATAGACTACAATTAACAAGATTAAATATCCTACACCAATAATACTCGTTTGTACTTGACATTTTATCCTAACTGATTATTTGAAAAATAAGTCTATAGTATTATGTAGGTTGCATAAATTTTGACCAATAAAATCAACATTTTTATTTCTGATAAATATTGATTCTTTGCACCAAATAAAATTATAAATATATTCACAACAAATTGGATATCTACTATTATATCCATAATGATTAGCCAATTTGATTATAGCCTTGCAATAAACTATATTTTCTAAATCACTAATCTCACAAATCCAATACATATTACTGGCCCAACATTGTCATCTAGACGAATTCTTGTCCCCAATCAAGGTACCTACATTCACAACTGCATACCTCATGGTGATAAAACCATTTAGATTTTAAAGTTTTTACCCTGTAATGACAAAATCTTTCATTTATTACCACTATTTAAGCTTGTGAAAAAATTTCCTTTGAATAAACCTGGTCATTTACATCGGACTGCTTCACATTTAAGCTAATATCATAATATAAATGGTCTTGACTTTGTATCTCTTATTCCTGTCTATTCTGTCCCTTCTCAAACTCTTTATCATTATTTTGTTGATACTCATTTAACTTAATTTCTAGGACTCTACCTTTATCCTGGCATTCCAAACTAAACTTTTCTGTCTTAATTTCTATCTCTTGAGTCCAATTTTTCGCCTTTTCTATACTATTCTTTAACTGATTGATCTGTATTTGCATTTGACTTCAAGTCCTATCCATTTTAATCTCTAGTTCATTAAATTTAATTTTCAAATCATTTAGTTATTCATGACCCATTCTTATTTTATGAACTAACTCTGTATGCACATGCTTAATCTTTTGTTACAACCTACTCTCTAACTTATATTGACTCTCTTTAATTTTCTTTATCAGCATTTCCTGACCATGCTTCATTTCTAATTTAAGCTCTTCCTGGCTTTGTTTCAATTCTTGTTTCAGTATTTCTTGACTTTCATAAAATCTCTCAATAATCTTTCCTGACTTTGGTCAAATTCTTGTTTTATTTCATTATTTCCTGACTTTCATTGATCTTAATCATTAAGCTCTGCAAGATTACCATGATAGATTCATTTTGATCATTTTTTGATGTGTCAGAGACTTCGTTAACTTCTTTTCCCTATCCTAACATATCAAACTTTTTATCATTTTCCATATTTTTTTTAGATTTAGATTTATTATTTTATTGTAGAAAGAAAAGAACATGATCCTCCTCATCAATTCAATATCTCAGACCAAACAAAATAAATAACAACTACTATGCTTTATATGCTGAATCCTACAAATTAATTAAATCTTTATTCCTACACATTCCAATTTGTGTAATATATCCTTTTAATATAAAACATCACAACAATATCACCTTTCAATAGGGACTGATTTACCTGTCCATAATATTATTAACCCAAACTAATGTGTATAAATTTATTTATTTAAAATTCAACTTATATTGCATATAACATAGCATAAATTTCATGATTATGCTCAAAAGACTCTGAATCATGCACTTGCCAACAAATCTGAACAATGAGCATCAATGTTTTTCATTTCTTTTCCAAAATAACTAGGAATCAATACCTTCAATGAAATAAGCTAGCTCCAAATATTTTTCATAATTTATTTTACAGCTACTTTATGAGGAGAACTTAATAATATTTATTAGTAATGAGCCCACATTCCTCTGGCAGTTTACTAACATATAGCACATATCTAGTGCTTTTAAGGTCACAAACAAACTCTTATTTTATTATTATATAGCAAGTCCAGGCATCATTATCTGTACTTTGCTTTCACATACCCTTTTTTGGCATATTTATAAAACATTTTATTTATAAAAAATTTTACAACTTTGGTATTTCTCAACTCATGTATTCTTACACTTCTATTTTTCAAAAACAATTCAACAACCCACTCTACATTCAAACCCATAACAAGACACAATTACAAATTTAAAAACTATTATCTATTGAGTCATTACTCTGTCTAGTCTAACACTGGTATACATAAAAATAGCTGATATTAATTTAGATCATTAATCAAATGATTTAATTCTACCTACTTGAGCCCTTGTTGGGCAGCCAAAACATAAATGAAAATATTCTAAACCATATGAAAAATGCTAATGAAGATATATTGATTATCTCATAAACAGCGGTATTTCCTTGTTGGATGAGTCAAAATGTAAAGATAAAATAAATATTGTTCACTGAATAGCTTGCATATTTGGGTAATCATGAATATAACAAAAATATTATAACAGAACAGAGCTAGCTGGTCTGCAAGTACCTCATAGACTTAGGAAACCACATATAATAAATAAAATTATGAACAAAGTGGTTTTCTCCACTTATGTACCAAATATTTGGGCAATCTAAATGTATTAAATAAATGTTGTACTTAGGCAACTAAAATATATAATTAATAAATAGACAAATAAATATTTTGATTCACAAATGGTTCTGTGGTAATTTATATTTATATTTATAATGGACTCATGAATTTGTAAAATGACAATGGTCCAAAGAAATATCTTGCTCAGCAAAGAAGATATAATTCAATGAGTAATAATATGCTTGATGATAAGGTATAGTATGGGGTGTACCATGAATTATCTTAATTGTAAAATAAATTATTTAATAAAATAATTTTATAATGATTTATGCAATAAGCAAATCAAAGTAATTAGGTTAATAATAATAATAATAATAATAATCTCAAAGAGAAAGTCAAAAGCATAGCTGAATCATTCTCAAAGGCATATTTGTTCATATATGCAAAGGTGCAACTGATTAACAAACTTATAATAACCAAGATAACATATTACATGCCTGTAGTTGAATTTTCAAAAAAATTTATGGCATGCATTAATTCCATATGTTGCAAGATCATCTGGGGGAAAAAGTCGGTGGCAATTTCAATGGCAAAACTGACTCGCCCTCTTATAGCAAATGAACTGGGATTGCATAGCTTACAAACATTTCAAACATTCAAAACAAGGAATTCTACAATTGCTATACTCACTCAATTTCCTAAATTAAGACACTTAGAGCAGGTAACACCTAAGGATAGACCTCCAAAAGATTCTTTTTGGCAATCACCATCTACCAATGCAGGAGAGAAAGAACAATTCCAGATCAATTGGATCAAAAATATAAATATTGGGAAATATATAAATATATACATCAAAATAATTATAATGAGGAGATCCCATCAATACTAGAAATAGGAAACAAATATCTGATCAAGCAATACAAAAAATGGCAACTAGAACCTAAGTTCCTAGATTTTATAATCAAGATGAATTTGAACACTTTACCTACTAAATATTTTTTACATCACAGAAAAATGTACAGGTAAGTTGATCCATTCTGTGGCCTTTGCCATATGGCTGAGGAGATTTTACAGCATATAATTTTCAACTGCAAGGCCATGGAGCAGACTAGATGCATTCTGCAGGGCAAATACAGAAAAAAATAATACAATGATGCAAATTATGTCAAATTACAAAGGTAGGTCTATACCAGCCATAAGGGCCTCAATGTTTGTCTTACATGCACTTTGGTGCACTAGGCGTGTGTTCATATTGAGTAATAATCCCAGAAGGCATCCAGCCACATTTGAGAATAAGTTGAATAAAATTCAAGTTAGAGACAAGCAGATCACCAGCCTGGATATTTATGCAGCTACTTGGTCCCTGCTTAGACATACAGCAAAGCTATAAAGAACGAAAATTGAAGAAAGTATGGTCCAGATTATGCTCCTATTGGACAATAATGTGATTAATTAACATTGCTAAAGTGGATAGAATCATGTAAAATTACCTGTATAGATATGTACTTTTAAAAAAATGAATATTGTAGCACTTGAAATTGAACTGACAATAATAAGATTCAACATGTATCTTGCTATGGCATTGTAATATTATGTAACTATTGGATCAATAAAGTTTACTATTGTTGAAACATCATCATCATCATCATCATCATCATCATTATCATCATCATCATCATCATCATAATAATAATAATAATAATAATAATAATTTATTTATTTATTTATTTATTTATTCATTATGAAGCAAACAATAAATGTATAATACAGTGAGATAAATTCCATACAAGAAAAATCTTGTGTGAGGAATTTAAATGTAACAACTAAAAACACTAATAAAATACAAAAAAAAAAGTATAAATATAACATAAAATAATAAAATCACACAGATATTGCATTTGGCAATTCAATCACAGTAGTAAATAATTACATCATAACATATAATATAAACAAAAAAATAAAATAAAATAAAACTAATGCTTAGCATAATATAACCAGTGCCATAAATGCTTTTTAAAAATCAAATAAGATAGTGTTCATTAAATTCACAGAACAATCTCTTATAAATACATATTAAATAATTTAGGACCATTATAACTAAATTGCTTCCTACTAGATGTTTTAAGAAAATTAGGTAAAGCTAACTGATATTTAGTAGATAAACAAGTTTTTACTAAAAAACACTAATAAAATACAAAAAAAAAAGTATAAATATAACATAAAATATTAAAATTATACAGATATTACATTTGGAAATTCAATAACAGTAGTAAATAATTACAACATAACATACAGTATAAACAAAAATAAAATAAAATAAACAAAATAAAACTAATGCTTAGCATAATATAACCAGTGCCATAAATGCTTTTTAAAAATCAAATAACTAGTGCTCATTAAATTCACAGAACAATCTCTTATAAACATATTAAATAATTTAGGACCATTATAACTAAATTGCTTCCTACTAGATGTTTTAAGAAAATTAGGTAAAGCTAGCTGATATTTAGTAGATAAACGAGTATTTACAACAGAAGATTTAGTATCCAAATGAAGTTTCCTACAATAAATATCAAGAATCACTCTATATTTATACAAATGGAAAACATCTAGTATATTAAAAGTGGCATAAATATCTTTAACAGATGTGGCACGTGATCTACCAAAAATGATACGCATTGTATAATTCTGTAAAACAGACAATGTAGTCATTGCAAAAGTAGAACAGTTCCCCCAAACTGATATATTATAACATAATAAGCTTTGATAAGAAGAAATATATAAAGTAATCAAAGCTGACCGAGGAAAAAATTTAGATAAGTAGAAAAACATATAATTTAATTTACGTAAACGAGAACAAAGAAAGTCAATATGGTTTGACCAAGAAAGTCTGGAGTCAATAAAAACACCTAGATAGCAAATATTATCAACAAAAGAAATATTAGCACAAGTACAAGTGCTATTACAATGCCAAAAATACTTATTACAAATAGTAATGTTAAGCGAATGAATATTTGACCTATAAGAATAATTAGTAGCTTTTGTTTTACTCAGATTAATTGATAAATTATTAAATGCTAACCATTTACTAATTAGGATTAAATCATCATTAATTATTTTTTTCAACAAAATTATATGAAACTGCAGCATAAGATAAAGCAATATCATCTGCAAAACCATAAATCTTAGATTCTAAAGGTAAAGAAAATAAATCATTTATATAAATTATAAATAAAATGGGACCCAAAACTGAACCTTGTGGCACACCATGGTTAACTGTTATAAAAGAGCTTACAACACCAGAAATATTTGTTGCTTGTTTTCTATCCTTTAAGTAACTCGCAAACCATGAAATAAATCCACCACGAAAACCATATGAATATAAACGCTTAAGTAAAATTTTGTGAGATACAGAGTCAAATGCCTTAGACAAGTCTAAATAAATAGCAACAGTTTTAAAATCCTTATCTAGTGAAGTTGTCAAATTGTTTACATGACTATAGAAAGTGTCCAAGGTACTTCCTACCAGAAATAAATCCATATTGATGTTCAGATAAAATATTATTTTTAGATAAAAATGACATCATTTTCTCTTTAACCACCATCTCTAACAATTTGGATATTACAGATATAATAGATATTGGTCTATAATTGTCAAGCTGTACAGGATCACCCTTTTTAAAAACAGGTGTAATAAAACCAACCTTCAAACAAGTAGGAAACAAACCAACATTTAAGGAAAGATTAAACAAATAAACAAGAACAGGTATGAAAGCTGACTTATTTTCCTTAAGAATCTTTGGTGTTAACTTATCTAGACCAGGTGAATGAACATTCTTTAAGAGATCAATTTTACCAGACAAATCCAAATCAGTAGCCTCTGTACACAAAAAAAAAAATTTAGACAAGAATCGGCAAAAGACAATTCTTGTACTGGTGTTCTATCTATTGATAGATCTGAAAAAAAATTATTAAACAAGTCAGCAACACATTTTTCATTATTTTCTACTTCAATCAAATTATCATTGTGTTTTATAAATTTAAGTTGATTTGACAAAGGTTTCTTTACAAGAGAATTTATCAACTTCCATTTCAAAGAAATATTTTTATCATTAAAATATTTTTGATAATATTGAAATTTTAATTTCCGAATATCAGATTTAATCTCAGTATTCAATTTCCTCAAAGTCAACAAATCTCCACCCAAACATTTTAAATGATTTCTTTGATTAATTTTTCCAATCAAATCATTCGTTATCCAGGCTGAGCACTTGCGGTTTTTGCTAGTCAATTTAAAACTAACCATAGATTTTACAATTAAAGATTTACAAATATCTTGAAATTTTAAAAATGCTGAATCAACATCATGCAGAGCAAAAACATAATCCCAATTCTGATCAGATAATAACATTTTTAGTTTATTATGTGATAACTTATTAATATATAAATGAGTATTTACATGTGGTCTACAATTTAATAACCTCAACACAGTTGCAAAATGATCCGAAATAAAAATATTTTGTACAGACGATTCATAACTTTGATTCTGGTTTAATCTGACAAATATATGATCCAAAATTGATTGACAAGATTTAGTAATATGAGTAGGTGAAAAAATAGCTTGATTATAACCATAACTATAAAGCAAATTCAAATATCGTACGGTAGGCTCATGTAGATTATTACATAAATCTATATTTAAATCTCCCATAAGAATTACTGAAGCAGTATGTAAATCAGACAATAACACATCAAGTTCAGCTATAAAATCCAAAATGATACTTGTGCACGATCTATATAAAGCAACAATAGTTAACACAAAACAAGGTAAATTCAGATGAATCAAAACACATTCTGCAGAGGCAAGAAATGGATTATGATACATAAATTTAATGTTTTCTTTCACAAAAACTAATACACCACCTGAACGTGAAGATGCACGAGGAGAAAGAATATATGAATAGCCATCCAGAACATATAAATGCTGCTCTTCAATGGAAATCCAAGATTCAGTTAAAATTATCACATCATAAAAACCGGCAGGAAAATCATTTAAATACACAACAAATTCATCAAAATTAGATCTAACACTTCGTATATTCATATGAAAAACATTTAAATTAGACAAAGTTTTATCATGAGGATAAAATGCATCAAGCTTCACTTTAGAAAATAAATTTCAAAATGCTGATAACTCAGATTCATTTTTAATCAAAACACACGGAGAATTTAAATCATTTCTAATATAAACCAATCCATTACGTATAAAAGCCATACCTTTACGTTCACGCATTTTTTGCTTAGCCTTCCATAACAGCTGTCTAATATGTGGAGTTATACATTGATTAATATATACACACTGACTAGATTCCATTAACAAAAAATCAGAAACCAATTTAATAACATTTCTCTTCAATAAAAATGATTTAGCTAAATTTCGCGAAGCAAAATGAGTAACAATAAAACCTGCTATATTATTAGATTTAGATTTTGTCCGATAAACATTCTCAATACAATTAGTAGTAAAGTTTTCAATTTCAAGTTTTTCCGCCAACTTCATTACAATTAAAGATAAATTTTCATTTTCACAAAAGGGAACACCTTGTATTTCAATTTCACAATCCAACCATAAACGTTCCATAGAGTCAATTTTTTCCTTTAACAAAGTGATTTCATTTTCACAAGAATCATACATATTTGACAATCGTAGTAAATTATCATTATTTTTATCAACTTTACCCGCAAAAAATCCATGTCAACCTGAAGCTTCGCAACCGTAATCGTAAGCTCTGAAATTGCCGTATATATAATAATAATAATAATAACAATAACAACAATAATAATAATAATAATAATAATAATAATAATAATAATAATAATAATAATAATAATAATAATAATAATAATAATAATAATAATAATAATAATAATAATAATAATAATGTATTGAAATAAAAATTACCACAATGAAGTGGCAAAAATAAACATCATAACTCAAATTTACCAATTGCAATCTAATATCCTATAATATATTTTTTATATTTTATCCCTGATAGATTGCAATTAATAGAAATGGTCTTTTTAAATTATTAATGCATACAGTCATAAAAGGGTTAATCACAAATTCCTTCTCACAATATAAGAAAATAAAGTTAAAAAAAGTTTTAATATTGTTATTTTTTCTTTTTAAAAAAGTTATATCGCTTATATTGTTTAAATTATATTGAATAGTAAGTAAAATTACATTATTAAAAATTATTAATAAAAAGGGTTTTAATAAATATTTTATGCTTTTAACCATATTTTTTAAAGAAATAAAACATTTGGTAGAGATAATTTGAAGGTAAATCCTTATTAGCATCTGTTATCACATTTTTGCATATATATGACTTCAGGTAAGATTCTATTATTTGGCAATGTTTCTTTTGGCACCTTTTCCAAGAAAAACACAACCATAGGGATCCATAAGAAATTTGAATCATGAGATGATGTCCAATTATTCTCCCTAAATTCAATGATCTTAGCTCCATGGTGGCAGTATAATGTTTGTCAATATTCATTTTGTTTTAGTTATAAAAATATCAAATGAGAGAGAAGCTTTTATTCACCCTTTCCAAGTGTTTTTTTACTCACAGTAAATCTTTCTTTACTATAAGTCCAGAATCTATTTATAAAAGGTAAAATAAGCATAAACATTTGAGCAAAAGAAATTAGCATGTGTGTTCTTGCTGAAATCATTTCTGTAATAATTGGTAACACAAAATGCAATCTTTTTCAAAAAAAAAACAAAACACTGGCTTGTGAACATGAGATTCTCTTTTTTCTAAACCTAATAAGGCACTTTTATCATGTGACAATAACTCAAACAAAATATTTCATTTTTAAATTTAATAAATAAATGATTCAATTATCACAGATTCATTCAAAACAATAAAATATATTTTATTAGACAAATGACCTTTAATTATTTTCTTTATTGAGTAATTTACACTAGAAGGAATCTACAGATGGCAACATGTGTACAACACTATATATATATATATATATATAGTATATATATATTATATATATATATATATATATATATATATATATATAACAATAATAAATATAATGGTAATTAATTATTATATACAGTCTTTCAATCCGCAGAAGTACTTTCACTTAATTTCAACCTAGATATATATATTGAAATGAAATTTCATATATATATACATTGAAATAAAATAATGTTTTATTTATTTCACTGCCAGCCATGGGGTCTTTCATATGGGTGTAAATTGATGCAGAGTTGTAAAAATTGCTAAATAAAGCAGTTCAGAAGTAAAAAAGATATTAAATTAAAATAATATGTGTATTAAAATGTTAAAATTATTAAATGCCATTTTGTAAAATAAGATTAAAAAATGTAATAGGTTTGTAAGAAAAAATATTTAAATTTAAAAGAAGCTGATAAATTATATAAATTATGTTAAAACTTTTTCTTATCAAAGAATATATTACAAAACAACTCAGTTAAAAAATAGATCTTAAATAATTAAATTAAAAAAAGATTAAGCTGGTTTTGATATGACATTCAAAAACAAACAAATAATTCAGGCAATTTAATAATTTCTGTGTTTGCAAGTTCAATCAATAAAACAATGAAAATGTTTTTAAAGTTCTTGCAATTAAAATAAAATCAGATCATATAGTTGTCAAAAATAAGATATTAAAATTGTGAAAAACTGATACAAGGGTGTTAAAAACAATACATCAAAATCTATATATGATTAGCTTTTCTTGAAAGCAAACATTCTGATTCATAATTTAATCAACCTGCAATACAATCTGGACATTAACTTTATTGAATATATGTCAAGTCTTCATTATGATGACTGAGTAGAATAAAGGAAAATCATCCAATTGCTAAAATCTACTCTGGATAACTGGAATCTGACTATACCAATTTTTGAATGAAGCTCTAATTAAAATGAAAGATAAATACTTAACCTTTAAATTTCAAATTAGGAAATTGTGAAAAGATATTATGTCAACTTGCAAATGGAATCAATTAATATTTGCCACCATGGGAAAAATTAAAATGTAGCTGCAGAACTTTTCCTTGTAAGTTAAAAAAAAACTGTTTAGATGCATTATCCTAAAGTATTAACTATTTTAAGTTTTATTTTAGTTTATATTTAATATTAACAAACTATATTTTATATTAAGTTTGAAGCAGGAAGTAAAAACTTTTTTAAAAAAGAAGTTAGTTGCATTTTAACCAACTGAAATAAAAAAAAAAAAGAAATTTGCATGTATTGTATTTACAATCGATATAGGTTATGGTTTATTAACATTTAAAAAAAAAAAAAAAAACTTTTCTTTAATGTGAAATTGGCAAATAATCAAAGTTATAACATACAATTTAAAACAAATGTGCATGCTTGTAAAATAGTTAAAAATTTCAAGAGAAAAAAAATGAAGATATATAGAATATTCAGTGGGAGTTTAGGTTAAAGGTTTATTTTGAAATTCCATCGAATTCATTTGCATGTATATGCATCATGTATTAATGGTTGTGAATAAAATTTTATTTATGATAGAACTTATTATGTACATGCAATTATTAGAACTCTGTTAAATGGTATATTGCACTATATTTAAAAGATGGATTTATTTATGGGTTTATTATATAAATTTGTGATCTGATTTAAAGAATGAACTCAGTTAATTAAGAAGCATTAATAGTAAATAGGAATAGGATTCAAAAGAACTACCTCACATAATTAGTATGTTATTGCTAAATCAGAATTCAGACCCAAAGTAGCCATTCCCTAGAGTTATTGTTCTAAGAAAGGTGTATTAGTTAAAATTATTCCATACTAGATATATGTGTGATTATGCTATTAAGTTTATGATATAAATAAATGTATTCTATTTGTGATGGTTGTCCATATATAGTAGAATTGTATTTCGAGTATATCAAAGGTCAGGGATTTACTCTGAGAAAATGTGCTCCATCATACAAAAAGAAAAAGGTTGTATTATAAGATTTAATTAAAAGATTAATGTTTTAAAATTAAGCAGAAATAAATCTGGGGCATTTTATAAATAACTATTATTTTCCACTATGCATGTGAACCCAAAGAAAAGAGAGAGGGAAAAAAAGAGATTGAAGAAATTGTTTTTTTTTTTTTTAAAAAAAAAAAAAGGAAAGAGAAAAAAAAAGATTGGAGAAATGGTTTTATTTAAAAAAAAAAAAAAATTATATTTGTCTAACAATTATAATATTTTTAATGAACTATAATTTTGTTTTTAATAGTGTGTTATCATTTTTATATGTAATATTGTCTGATTCTGCATACTTATCACATGTCCATTTCATCAGGAGTAACTTATGTTCTATGTGATCTAGCCAAGTATTGCAAATAGGCATGGTGTAGTAATTATCATCATCATATTAAAGAAATATTCTCAAAACTTATATATATATATATTTGTTTAAATGACTTGGGTGACACCTCACATTAAACATGAAGAAATAGACTGGTATATATATATATTTATAACCCCCCTCTCTCCTCCACAAACCCTCCACTTTAAAATAAATTCCAAACCCAACTAAATTCAAACCCAAACCCCATACCAACCGATATATTTATACAACTTATCCCTTTACTAGCTCAACTCAGAACACAGACTAAATTACTTACAGTTTTATATATAGCTCTATTATACTCTGGATATTTACTCATTAATGTAATGTATATATTTAAGTTCCAATACAGACAGTAGGTGACTAAATAGACTTCGAGAGTAATGAGTTGGAAGACACAAAATTAGATTCAATAAATTGTTTAATAATAAATAGAAAGCATAAAAATATAGGATTCAAAAATACTAAGATTTCCATAAATATTCTATTATAATTAGCTACTAGTCTTTAGTAATCATTTTACCTGGTAAACAAACTCATACCAATATTTGTGTACGAAATGATTGAGGGTGGCTAAGGGAATCAGAGCATTTGAGCATTGAAAATATTTATCTACGATTTTTATTAAGTTATTTTATTCGAATAGATTCAGCCGTTCGTGTAGAATAGTTGGAGGGTGGTTTCGTATAAATATGATATCTAAGATTGATGTACTAGTGGTTGCCTAGATTGAAGAGCCCTACAGTAATCACTTGGTCACCAACGGAATACCCTTGTACTTTGATAAGGCTTAATGCCCCCAAGTAGATCCGGGACACTACAACCAGCCGGGATCATTTCGAAACCCGGTGATCCAAGAGATAACCTGGGAAAGAATTGCTTTCTTCCCCATATGGTAGTATGGCGAGACGCTAACTTCGGCGAATGAATGGTATTGCCACAGTCATCGAGGACGAGTGCTTGAAGTGAATTTGAAAAGGAATTACACAAAACCGGATAATCAATTCGTCTATTTCTACCAACAGGCTGATATAACTATTCCAATAAAACATCGGAATCAAACTACCGCGAAAGCAATAATTAATTAATTTTACTCTGAAACCCCTAAACCCCCAGGTTGTTCAGGCTAGCGATTATAACAAATTATACACTGAAGACTATTTCTCATTTCATGTATGAAACTAAGATAATAACTTAAAACCCTTTACATATTTAAGATTGAAGTATCAGTTACAATAGTATGACAAAACTAAAAAACATAATAAAGTGATTTAATATCTGCCAACTCAATATATGAAATAATCTTTAATTTAATAACGAAACTCTTTTTAAAATAACTATAATCGATATTATAAACTAGCTTTAAACAGAGTTGGGAAATATTTCTATTGGCATCGTTTGTTTATAGCCTAAGTAATAAAAGGAGAAAAAAAATATAAATGTCTTCATTTGAACTATTATTAGTAGATACAATATTTATAAACTATTTTCTAAAGACTAGAGCAGAGGAAAAGGAGAAAAGAAAATTTACTGACAGGTTTGAAACAGTAGCATTATAAATGAAAAAAAAAACTTACATGTGATTCATTTGATTGACAGATTAACTTATAACATTAAGCTCGGGAGGAAGTTAAAAGTTCATGTAACACAGTTACCCTTCTTTCTTCATCCCTTCTTCTCACGACGGTATTTTGACAAGTACGCGCATTTGAAATTTCTTAAGGCATATCAATTTGGAGATTGGAAGCTGGAAATCGAACACATAAAACATGATCAGTCAGGCACGAAGATTCAAATTGCGGACAGAGATCAGCTCCTCACTTACCCATCAACATTACTTCATGGTGGACTTCTAACAAAAGTTGGAGAGATTTCTCTACAACTGCTTTGCTGTTTTTGAGACGATCTACTCTCACCACGCAAAAGTTAGAATGTTTTTTTTTTAAGATGGCACGGTTGACCTTTCTGTCTGTTTTTGTTTTAGGCTCCGCCTACTTTTCTCCAGCCTCCACAATCCAGCTTGACCATACAATATCAATTATCCATTTCCATTGTTCCGTTTTCAGCTATCTCTAACTTTAATACCAATTTTAAATTGACACAGTAATTACAAATATAAATTCCTTATCTAATTTCAATACAACTTAATTACTCTATACATTTGTACAACACAGATTTTAATTAAAAACACTGATCAAAGAATGTGAATTTTGATCACATTTTTAAACGACTTTTATAATTCTAAAAGGCTAAAATTTAAGCAAATACACCCCAATGAAACTTTTAAATTGCTGCTATAAATTCACAAACCACCACACCGAATATTATTTCTGATTTGTACATTTATCAGAATCTTTACATATTTATTTACAAAACATAAAATATATATGCTCAATTTTGTGACTTGACATGGAAAAATCCCATTGGGCGAATAGTAGTTCGAATTACCGTACTTCAACACATGAAACTAATCGTTCTTCCTGTCTGTTTCAATATATACATATATACCAGTCTATTTCTTCATGTTTAATGTGTATATATATATATATATATATATATATATATATATATATATATATATATATATATATATATATATATATATATATATACCAGTCTATTTCTTCATGTTTAATGTGAGGTGTCACCCAAGTCATTTAAACAAATGTAAATAATTTAAGCATACCTTAGCTGACCTTTACAATACATAGAGGTAAAACAGTTTTTATATAATTTGCAATAGCCTTCATAGCAAAACAATAAAAGAAATTATTTATTAGGCTTGTCAATGATCATATGCGAGTTTTAAGTGGCTTTCCCCATTATCCCTTATAATAAAAATATCTATATACTATTTTATCAATCACTATTAAGTGGCTATTAATTTGGCTCTGAGTAATTTATTTTTACCCAGCCCAATTTTAAACATTAAATTGAAAAACTGTAGACAGTTATATGACCATAAAACTATGAAAGAGAAAAAGAGAACATGTCTATTAAAAATATTGCTAATACATTTATTTATAAAAAGAAATTAACATATATGAAAATGTTAAGAAAATGATTAAAATACAGCTATTTGGTGTTAAATATTGTTGAAAAAATTATGAATTCATTTTTCAAATCAATGTATTATTGCACACTTTATAACATAATACACTCATACTCTTATGTAATGTTTCTGATATATCTCACTTCATTAATCTTTGAAAAAAAAAAAGCATCAATCCATATGGTAACATAAATGACAGTTTTGCAATAATGTTTATAAAATTAAAAAATAATGTCAATTTTTTTTTTTCATATATTCTTTCATAAAATCATACTTATTAATATCATATTAAAAAATGAAACAAACATCGATTTTTCAAATAGCAAGTACTTAATTAATATTTAATAATTGCAAAAGGAAAGAAAGTATGTGTTTAGACTTTATAATAATAATATTTAAATTAACAATATATATAATAGGAACATCTTTTTCAAACACTTTGCTAACTTGAACCAATCATTTAAATAAATATCATACAAACTTATTCAATTTCTGAAACAAAATTAAAAACAAATAATAATTCAATATTTTATTTACATATAGTTTTTCCCATGGTTTAATATCATAAATCTAAAAAACAATAATACAAATATATATATACACGCATACACAAATACGTATTACAAGCAAGTAAAGCAGAGTAGTCACTCACAAACTAATATGATTTTTCTAATTCCAGAAGATAAAAAAAAAAAGATAATCACAATAATAATACATTAGAAATATTTTTTTTCAAGTGTCATAGCATCGGCCGGGACGCGAACCCGCAACCCGGGCAACTGCTCGTAAGGCAGTCGCACTGACCTCTTGACCACCAATGCAAGACAGAAGAACATACTGACCCATTATTCTGATTATTTGATATCCTGCAATGCTGTCTTTGAATGTTGCTTCTGCAATAAACTTTCTTTTCTGAAAAACTTCAACAAATCCTGTCTAATTGTAGTAAATACTTCAGAATGTCTGAGATAATTTTTATAATGCACATAGGATCTATTTCTTCCCATGTTCAAGTTCACTAAAGCATATTTTTAGACTTGTATATTCAATCTAATAAAGTTGTGACTTTATAAAAATAATGGATTCTATAATATCACATTCAGTAAGGTGAAGAACATATTGATTTTATGATCATGGCATTGTATTTCTAGAATTTTATGGAGTAATCTTAAGCAAAAAATTTTAATGCTTTTATATTATCTTGACATGAGATTAAGTTTTAATTACATGCAATAAATTAGATAAGCAAACATATATATATATTCAACTGTTTTACATACATATGGTTTAAATATATTGGCATTTGATAATATTTAAAAAAACTTTAAAAAAAGTAAAATTTAAATATTGTTTAAACGATGCATTTTAATTTTCTTTTTTAGTTAATATAATTTATTTTTTAAAACTTACAATGAAAATTAATTTTTTGTTTCGAATTAACTATTTAATTAAAAATAAAAGTTAAAATTGGAGGGAATAAAAAAAACTTTTTAACATTACTAATCCAGATAAACAAAAAGAAAGAAATTCCAAGTAAACGATTATGATCAGTAAAATCTTTGTAACTCTAATTAAAGATGGCAGACAATTTATAAAAAAGAAAGACCCTGTAACTAAAAATTTAATAAAGAATATACAAGATTATCAACTTTCACATTTTGATAAAATATATGCACAGAAAACTAAAAAAACTGGTTTCGGGTATAAAAAGAACCAAATAGCTTCGAGTTAGGTCTTTTGTGGGTTTTGTCATGAGTGAATGGGTGAGAGGACAGGGTTAGATGCAGTTCTTGTTCTCTCAATGTGGTAAATGCCCCATCCAAGAATATTCATAGGCTGAACCAATGTGTCAGGCATGAATAGAAATTGAAGTGTGTTGTCACCTTTTTTGCTGTAAAAATGTTACTCCAAAACCTTTGAATCAAGCCATACATTGCAACTGACCAGGAACGTAAAGGAATGTCAACAAAGTGAAACTATTTAACTTCAATGAGCTTTTCAACTCAAGAAATAAATGTGTACTACAAAACTTATTGATAAAATTATTCATACCCGATTTGTGACTAAATTTAGTGTTTGCAAACTAACCTAAACTATAAGCTTATAATATACTACCGATAACGACATTCACTGTATTATTCAAGAGACTTTCAGTTACAACCTTCTAGAAGAAACTATCTGGATTAGCATGTGTGTATTCTTTTCAATTATATTAATATATTTTAATTTGTATTAATAAAATATTTACCTTTAATATTAGAATTTTTTTTTTTTTTGACCTTAAGTTTTGAAAAACTGAAGAAAAAAAACCATCAAAATTTAAAGAATTGACCTAAGATGTTGTTTATTAATAGTTTATAGAAAGTGGTTACTTAAACATTTAGCTTATATATATATGTGTGTGTGTGTGTGTGTGTGTTACCCTTAAAAAAAAAAATTATAACTAAAAAAAAGTTAAAGTAGAAAATTATAGGATTGTAAAAATAAAAAAATATATATTTATAAGTGACATCTTTTTTTTTTTTTTTTACAAAGTAAAAAAAGACTTTAAAATTTTTATAACAATTTATAATAAAAATAACAGAAAATTGTAATCACCCAACAAGCAGTTACTAGACCTGTGTATCTCTACAAATTTACAGATAATGAAAGATGATTCTAAGTGGTTGTATAAATATCAGAAAAGATATGATTGATCTCTAAATTTAATTTTATTAGGAAAAAAATTAGAGATGAATAGAGGTGGGATTTCATTAAACACAAAACAGTACTTTAGAAAGCATAAAGTAAATAAAACAGAAAACTCATTGCTATAATACTGGGAAAGAGGTCTCTCTCTCTCTACATTGTTAATTAATACATTTAATGATAGAGATTGAAAGTTTGTGATATAGCTATTATGTTCATGCATTTGTGTAATCAAATGCAATGAAGCATAAAATGGGTGATAATTTCTTCATCATAATCATATAGATCATAAATAAACTGTTTACACACAAAAAATAAGTAAATCCTATTTATTTTTGATTTATCTTGATCAACTTTCAAAGTGATAAATTAATTTAAAAAACATGTATAAAAGGGAAAATTTAATACGGAAACTATTATACATTTATTCTAAACAGATATACAAATATTGATTCTATTTATAATAAAATTTACTAACATCTAATAAAATTAGAGTTAATCATATACATACTATTTGCATACACTCAAAAGATTGGTCATTATCTCCGAGAAAGGGTATATTATATGTAGCATCAATATAGGATGAGCTTATTATATCTTACTTACTACAAGGATTTCATTAGAAGAACATCAGACTAACCTTATTTAGTAAAATCAAAATACTTGGATTGTAGAAACCAACAGTGGAACTTTTAAATAATCAACTAATTAGTTAGAAGCAACATTGGGTTATAAGTATCTCCTGAAGTTAGTGGATAAGCCATTACATAATTATCCTAATGTTTTATTTTGTTTGAAAATAACGAAAAGAATAGATTAATATTCCATTGTCAACATTATTGATGTTTATTCATAATGAATTTTTAAAATAAAAAGAATTTATATCAACAGATATTTGCTTCAAAAATATCTCCTTCTCATTTAAAATGTATTTTCAAAAAAAAAAAAAGCTAATTTTAAAATACATTTATAAAAGAAATAATGGTATTAGTTGTTTAGCCACTACAAATCACTCGATGGCATTGTTTATGTGAAAAAACACATAAATATAATGTTACCAAGCCAACTTTTTGATTTATCCAATTTCTGTTTTTGTTTTTTTATTATTCGATTTCTGTTTTTATTTTTATATATATAAAAAACAAATACATGTATTAATTAATTATTTTGGATTGCAAACAAACTAGTTTTTTTTTTTTTAATTTTGTTTTAATATCACACATTTATTTCAAACAACTTTGTCCAAATACGACTCTGCTGTTTCTGTTTTTTTTTATTATTTATCCAATTTGTTTTTATTTTTATATATATATAAAATACATGTATTGATTAATTATTTTGGATTGTAAACAAACTAGTTTTTTAATTTTATTTTAATAACACACATTTATTTCAAACAACAACTTGTCCAAATACGACACTGCAAAGCGCAGCAATGTGGGGAGGATGGTCTAATTATTTTTGATTCTGAAAAAAGTACTTCTTTTTTTTTTTTGCTTTTAAGAAACTTTTTTTTCTTTATTGTCTGATATCTGGTATTATTTTTATATATATAAAAAATTTGTATTAATGAATTATTTTTGATTGGAAATAAAGTAGTATTTTTGATAACAACTTGTCAAAGATGGCATTGGAAAGTGCAGCAATAGGGTCACAGGGAGGGGGAATATATCAGCACATAGTGCTGGAATGTGCAGGGGGGTTTTCTGATGTTTTTGCCAATTCAAAGGATCGGCCAAAAGATGCACTAGTCTAAGCAAATCAACTTTAAGATTACCAAAACAAACTGCAACCTCAGACACATAATTTGTCTCACAACTGTTCTCGTGCAAATGTGACTTTTCCCATGAGTTACATGAAATCATGCTTGGGCAAACCCTTTTGAATTTGTTTTCACCTTCCAATCTGTGTAGTGAACTGTGGTACTGGGCTTATAATTATTAGTATGTAATACTATGTCAGGTAGAGTGTAATATCATTACTTGGAATGAAGATTTTAAGAGTTAGGGCCAGTTGAATTTCAGACACCCTCACATAATATGTGATAGTGATCTGTGAAGTGTGCATATTTGCATAAATTGTCACAAAGCACATAGAAGGGTGTCATATTAGGTGGTCTTCAATGGCTAATCTGAACAGAACTGTTTGGTTAGACATAAGTTGGCTTGCATAAATGGCATTTTTATGTGTTGTTGCACATAAACAATACCATCAAGCGACTTGTATGGGCCAAACAACTAGTACTGAAATAATTTTATTGCAAATTAGTATTTTTTTAGATGCTACCCAAAATAAACAAACAAACAAACAAAAAAACACTAACCTCTTTCCGCAAAGCTCCACTGGGGCAGTCTTTGAGAAAATCTTTATGCCTAAATAATAATAATGAAATTCATTGCTGAGATTTCAATTAAATATGAATAAATAAATTATTTACACAAAAAGTTAAGTAAAATTTCCCATTTATATCAACGTTTCAAATTGATAATTAATTTAAAAAATAAAAGCAGACATAAAAGGGAAGTTTTTAAATAAAATTATTATATATTTATTTTAAACAGATATATATATATATATATATATCTGTTTAAATATATAATATATTTACACAATAACAATTTATATATATATATATATATATATATATATAAATTGTTATTGTGTAAAATAAAATTTAATACCAAACAATAAAATTAGAGCAAAATATATAAATACATACCTAAAGGATTGCTCATTATCTAAAAAAAAAAATATTATTAACTGAATAAATCTCATTAAGACTTTATAATAAGGATAACAACAAGAATGGACAACTTTTAGTCCACAGGCCAACTGCAGGTCTTGAAAATCTGTATACAGTCTAGCAGTGTACATTTTCAAAATATGGTTAGTAAAATAGTTTTCAATAGAAAATGTTTATTCATTTTCATTAAAAATTATGTAGGTCATATGGATATAACATTTATTCATGATGACAGCCTTCCAAGTATAATGATGCACATAATTCTTTGATAAAATGTTTCAACTGTTGATTTATCTTCAGCAGCAAGCGAATAAACCTATATAGTCAGAGTGGGACTATATTATAATTTCAGTGATTTACAGAACTCAAAATCATAGATAACTGTGCTTCCTCAAAGACACTCATAACAACTAATATGTTGTGTAATAATAGTAAATAATTGCTATGAAAGTGCTAATGTATTGAAGTAGTCATAATTCTGAATGCATTGTCAGCATAAATAAAAATTAAATCTTAAACATTTTTATTATTATTATTTTACATTTTTTTATTAGCATTACTATGACCAATGAAATGAGAAAAGTTGGTATGAAAAATCCCATATTTCAAAATTTATAGATCAATGTCTGTTTTGTAGCAGATATAACTTCATTGTTTTAAAAAATCCAATGGTGAATATTTCACTCAATTTTGGATTAAATTTTCACATAAACATTGTATTTATCTTAGTGTTTTCCTGAAGTTTTGTGATGATGGTATTTTACTTGTATTTATATATTGGACTATTTCCATCATCTAAGATAAGTATTGAATGTCTATAGCAAATGTAACTTTATTTAAATATTCCAAATGCATTCAACTGTTAGTATTAGCACACGTTAGTATATGAACATTGTTTTGTGAGATATTATTCTTCCCTCTTCTTCAGATGTTGCTGGCATAATCAGTGACAGTAGTAGTATGGGAATTGAACCTGGACCCTTAGAGATTCTTGAATATTGAATTTTAAGGTAATGCTCCAATCAACTGAGCCCTCTTGCCAAAGGCAACAGTCAGTAAAAAATTTCATATACTTATCGATGAGGTTTGTCCTGATTTCTCCACTTTTTTTCTAAGAGCAAAATTGATTAGTGTTTTTTATACATTACGTATAGTCACAATATATAAATACAATTGTATGTATTTTATTTTTGTCTGCTGTTATATATATATATATTGTAAGAGGTGGCTTACCAATCTTCACACCTGTCCTAATTTCTTTCACAATGTTTGAATTCAGACCAAGTGGTAGGCAAATAATTTATCCTACATACCTAATTATACACATGTAGTATATACATATATAAACCTACATATAAACTGATATGTTTGAGAAATTCTTTTTTTTATCTATTGTGAGAAAGCAAACAAATTTGTTATATGCATGAAGTATGTAAGTATATAAACATATATATATATATATATATATATTGTACCCTCACTTCTCGATATATGATATATATTTATATATATATATATATATAAATATATATATATATATAAACTAATATGTTTGTCTATTTGTAGAAATTAATTGTTTTTCTTTTATTCATTTAATATCATTAACTAGATATTAATTAACTGACTTATAAAATGGACATAATCAAAGATTAAAATTTATATGAAGTCAAAATTGTTGCTAAATGATTGAATTTGGAATAATGAAGATTAAATAATAATAATGTTTTATAATTTGTTTTTTTTATTAAGTTGTAACAATAGGTTTTAGCTAGCATGAGACAATCTAGCAGCATTTCTTTTTACTTGTGGTTTAACGATAGAACTGTCAAGACATAAAAAATAAAAAATCTTTTATTTTAAAAGTAATCTAAAGGTTTTTTAATTTGGATAGAAGAAAATTGGAAAGTTAAACTTTAATTTATAATTAGCAGGAATGAACTAGTGATTTAATTTATTCTGCAAGCTAAAATTCATTATTATGAAAATGATGCAAAGGAAATGTGAAACTACTAGAAATTGACTGTTTTCTTTAAAAGCTATTTTTATACATATCTAAGCTACAATAAATAATAGTCAATTATAAAGTAATCATTACAATGTGTGTGGGGTAAAGGATCAATGACGTAGGATGTTCCTAAGCTAGCTTCAATGTCATTATGAAATTATAAAATGTTCCATCAAGATATATATTTAGAGAATGCTGGTGTACATCAATCTTCCATGGATTTATAACCATTCAGGAGAGATATTTGGTATGTGTTTGCTTTAATCAAGTAGTATGAAATACATAAATAGCAAGAGAGTTGGTGAACAAGAACAGTATACATAGAGATTGACATTTAAATTTATAAACTCTTAACTGTGAATAAGATACTTGCTTTCCTCAAGATAAATATATTTTGTTTTGATTCACGTGATTTTTATTTATTTTTTGCTTTTGTCATTTTTATTTGAAAGTTTATATATTGTAATTGTTTTATTATTGTGTATTCAAGATTCATTTTTCAAATTCTATCACCTGCAATTTAAAAGTGGAAGCAGTGAATAGATGTGTCATATGTTGATGTATTTTAAAAAAGGAATCACAATCAATTAATATGTATTATTTTTTTAATAAAAGTAAATTTACAGATTCCTCTGGAAATTCAACACTGATCTATCAAGGTGATCTCAAGTAAGGTTTTTATCTATTTAACATTAGGGGCAAACTTTAGGACAAACAAAACTATATTATTTACTAATAAGTTTTAATAATATTTACTTGTAATTTTGTTTTATTTCTAAGCGCACAATTAACCCACTGGAGTAAAAGGTTTTTTTCATATCTATCATTAATTTTACTAGGACTTACACACACATATATATGGGAGTGGGCTATATATATATTTTAATAAAAAAAATAGTTATAAATGTATTTACCCTAGCCTAAAAATATCATTCTAATAATTACATTAATGGGGTAGTTTTAGAATTATGAACTCTCATTTTGATTTTCTTTTTTGTTTTTGTTTTGTGTAAATATTTAATGAATTATTATAGTATAATTTTGTATATAATATACTTCAAATTATTTTGTTTCTGTTGTGTGAAGCCATCAAGATGATAGAAAAACCAATCTTGATAACCGAATATTTATTTATTTTATTATTTTTTGTTTGTAAATATTTATTATATATGTAGTTAATAAATGTATTAAGTTGTTTAAATCAATCTGATCTCTGTTTGATCATCACCATTGTGCATTGATTCCACTAGATGTTTGACCATCACCATCATCAATGTGCATTGATACCACTAGATGTTTGATCATTACCATCTTCATTGTGCATTTATACCACTAGATATTTGATCATTACCATTTCATTGTGCATTTATACCACTATATGTTTGATCATCATCATCATCATCATTATAAATTGATCTTTTAAATAATTGACCATCATCAGTATTTTTCTATATCTATGCTTATATATAGGCATATTTGGTTAATAATTGAGTAAGTCCATCCCTGAAGAGAACTGACTGCAAGAACTCCCTGCATTTGAATTCTGTGGTGTAATGGGGCCTAAAAAGGGAGAAGTAATAAATATGCATTAGTCTGGGTCATATTGAAATATTGTTAGTAAATTATAAGTTAGTATATTGAAAGTAGATGTGATTTGGAACTAGGCATTTCATTGTGACATCTTTAGCATCCTTTTCGAAGGCCTTAGTCTGACAGTAGTGAGATGTGCTCCCTTTGTTATATGCCATTCCTAATTCAGTAACATCTATCACACCCAAAGGGAATGTTGAATCATGAATTTAGGATATGATTTGTTGTGGGTTGGTTGACACATTGTATCCAAATCATCCAACTGCTGAGTCGTATTCATGTCAATGTATGGTGTACCCCGGAGTTCCATTATAATATATATAATAAATAATAAAGTGACCATGATGATAATTAAGATTTTGATGTGGTTAATAAATAGTAAAATAATAAATATCAACAAAATAATTTTACATCCTTTTTCATTCTTTTGGTGGAACATCTAAAAAATATTACCTTCATCTACATAAGTTTGAATTGATGCACCACTGAAAAGGGTTACCCACCCCTGATTGAGAAGATTCTCACATGTAAATGTAAAATAGTATTCCATGTCAAAAAATTAATCATATTTTAAATAGTTACATAAATTGTATATATTTTTAAAACATTTCAAGAGTTATTCAAACACTTTAAAGTGAATACTCATGCATCATAAAAATTAGCTATAACTGTGTTAACATTTACCAGAAGTAGTGGATAAAGCAGCTTTTAAGTAGCCTATTGTAGGAGCAAAGGCTTCTTCAATAGTTCTTCAAAAATCTTGCCAATTACTTTTCTAGCTTGATATCATTTATTAACTGATATTATATGGTTGGTTAGATTTGCTAAAGATTGTCTACTTGAAAAAAGTTGACAAAATTTTCAATCACATGGGGAAAAAAATTCATTAACTTTAATTAAAATCAGAGTACTAGATTTATCTGACTCAAAAAAAGCCCTTTCTATATATCAATAGAATAAACAATGTAGACTAAAAAAATGGCGCAAATGACTGGAGTAATAAAAATAAAAATAATAAAGCAAAAGCAGTCAAGCCAACCATCTATTATTTTAGCAAAAATAATGTTTTATCTGTAGCAGTTTAAAATGGTATTTTATTTTTCTGATCCAAACTCATAAGCAACAAAAACTAAGTAATTAATATTTTCGGCAATATTTTACAATTAGTTTGACAAAGAAATAAGATCTTATAAATGTTTTCAAATACAAAGATACATTCTATTAAACATTGCCATTTATATGTGTTCATAAATTAAGTTTACATATCCATTAGTAGATAGATAAAATAGATTGTAAAAAAGTTCAATTTAAATTTAAAATTATGTAGGGAAAGTCACAATTTTGTGAAACATTGTATACACACACATGTATATATAATGAAATAAATTCTACAAGAGTATGTAGATAATTTATCAACTATTATAGTAATAAATTTTTGTCTAAATATTTATTTCTTTGCTAAGCCAGGCTTTTGATATGGTGTATCTTTGTTAAAGCATGACTAAAATAAATATTAGCAAATATATTAGCGTATCCTCATGTGTATAAACATACATTAAACTAGCCACTGACTATAATAGATTTGCATATTTTCATGTGTAAATTGACCTAGCAGATGGCTATGTCTTTGGATTA
Source organism: Epiperipatus broadwayi (assembly GCA_028023455.1). Taxonomy (NCBI): domain Eukaryota; kingdom Metazoa; phylum Onychophora; class Udeonychophora; order Euonychophora; family Peripatidae; genus Epiperipatus; species Epiperipatus broadwayi. The sequence goes on from JAQFVV010012396.1 coordinate 11,167,786, forward strand.
AATAACCAGTGCTTGCTAAGAGGAATGCAATTGGCTCTTATATTTATGGAGTTTTTAGAATTAATTATATGCCATGCTTCTTTTACTTCTCATTTATTATTATTATTTTCTAGGCAAATAATTTTAATATCAGCAGGTTTAAAAAAGTGATCAGATTTTTTCTTATAGTCTACAAATATTGAATTATAAGTGTTGTTGCATTTAGCTCTGTTTAATCCATTAATATAGCCAATTTCTAGGTTAATTTACACATGCAAATATGCAAATCTATTATAATCAGTGACTAGTTTAATGTATATTTATACACATGAGGATAAGCTAATGTATTTTCTCATATTCATTTTTGTCGTGCTTTGACAAAGATCCACAATATCAAAAGCTTGACATAGCAAAATAGTAAATATTGTTTTAGATAAAAATTTATTGCTGTAATAATTGATAATTGTATACATACTCTAACTAGAATTTATTTTATTACATATTATCTATGATATATAACATATTATAATTTATTCTTACATATTTATAAACAACAAATTATTCATTTTAATTAACTTCCCAAAATTAAAAAAAAAAGCTAACGTTGTTTCATCAAAGAAGTGAGAATATAAGTCACTAGCCATAGATGGGTTTATTTTTCATCTGCTTTATAGTTAGACTTTGATATTATGGCTGGCCAAATTAAATTTAACTATATAATATGTTTGGTAAATTGTTAATCCAAAATATTGATGTAAGAATGTTCAAAACATTAGGAATGAGCATATTAATACTTTTATTTTTATGCTGAAATAAATTAAAGGCAAAGAAAGTTAAATCAGAAAGAAAAAGTTGTAAACTATTTGCTTTATTAAAATAATACAGTATTTAGAAGTTACTATAAATTGTATAATTTTAATAAAGATAAAAGTTTGAACATTTTCATAGTAATAAAGTTCTTTTTTAAATACATCATTAATGAAAATATGTTAAGAAATTAAATTTCTTGTAAAATAACAAATAATTTTTATAATACTGAAATTTGTAAAGAAAATTTGTAAAAATATGCATTTGGCAACTTGATTTAAAATGAAATTTTGCAGATCAAGAAAGTGATTAAAATTTAAAGATAGCTTTAGAAAATATATTTGAATTAAATGCAGATAATGCTTAGTTATATAATATAATTTAGAAATAAGAGATTTAGAGCAGGGGTGGTTGTTTAATGATTTGTTTTCTATGCTAATCCAAAAAGCAGAGAATACATAGAGAAAGTTTTGGATAGACTTAGAGACAGCAGAAAAAGTTAAGACCAGTGACCAAACAAATCCATATTGCTTAGAATTTGAATAAATTGGAAATAAAAATATTTAAGCAAAAGAAAAAGAAACAGAAGATCAACTACTAGAAATTTTAGTACTGTAAGTACAATCTTTGAAAATTGTGTAACATGTAAGTAGTAATCATTTAGTACTGAGTGGCTAGATATCCCTTATGCATTATTACAACTTGCCCAAGAATATAACAATCAACCATTCCGTGAAGGAAGAATTATAAGAAAACATACCTCCATTTTACTGAATAAGTTGTTAATATGTAACGTTCCCAAGCAAGAAAAAAATATACCACCATCATCAAAAAAAAATACAAGAAAAAACACATATCTGGAAAAAGAATGGATTGAATAAAGAAATTGTTTGAATAGAATAAATAAAAAAATTGGCTGCAAGAAAAAAGAAAACAAGTTTAAAAAACATATAAAAATACTTTAAATAATAAAAGTTTGAAAGTTCACAAAACTAAAAATATATTATGACATGTCAGATATTTGAGTAGTTAAAGGTGAGAAATTTTATATATAAAAATTTAGTATATCATGTAATATATACATGTGAAACATTCTAACTAAAATATGTGTAATTAATACCATGTCTTATAGATAATATTAGATCTTAAATTCTATTAATTTGATATTATTTTATTATTTTTTTTCTATTAGATAATATTGTGGATTGACAAAGTATGCTGTATCTAACTACATGACTTCAATTAATACAAACAAACAAAAATATAAATAAAACAAACAAACAAATGATTAAAATATAAAAATTTTACAGTATTCAGCAACCATTTGTCCTTCTCTGAACATTGTATGTAATTATATATTAATCAAATGTTTTCAGTTTAGGTTGAAAGCACTTACATTTCATTTTTCTTTATTATCCTATTTGAATTTGTGGTGCTGTATTTTCATAATAGAGTATTTTCTGAGCATAACGTTAAAAGTTTTATAAAATTTTAGATCATATTAAAAGTTGTTACTGTTTTAAAAACATTAAAATAATTAGAAAAATCTTAATTTTTTTGATAACATTGATATTATGTTTCTGCAAAGGAAAAAATTATAAAAATAAAAAATATCACCCTGAGCATATTTAATAATGATGAAAGTCAGATATTTCACTATTTACTTTATTTTAAAAATATAGTATAATAGCTAGGTTTTTTTATATTCTTATTGTTTCAGTAAATACATGAGTGAAAAGACACACAGTAAAGTATAGCTTTACCTTGCTTAACAAGGGCAACTGCTGCCACATCAGCAAATTTCAGGAGGAGCAGATTCAATTTGCAAAATGAATAAAGTCTTCTTTGTTTGATGTTTGTTTTAAAAATCTGAACAATTTATTTTTAAAATCTAGTAAATCTATTAATTTATACTTTAAAAGTTTAATTATTATTTTTTTGTAATTTTTACAATATTGCTAAATGTTATAAGTCTGTTGAGTGACATCATTTCTGCCATAGTTATATTTCCTGCAACTATAATCTCTAAAATAACATTAAACAGAAGAATATATTCTTTTATATTTAAAAATAAAATATTTGTGTAAAAAATAAATATAATAATATATATTTTTTTGATTTCTAATAATTATTATACAATTACAATACAAAAATAATCATAAACTTTTCCAAAAAATCTAGTTTTTACACCATCATAATATTTCTCAAAGTAATCTCACAAAGTTTGAGCTCACCAAATATATAATGGAGACCCATCATTGTGGAGTTTAAGAAATTTTGAAGACCCACATATTCAATTTTCCTGCCATCTATTAATTTTTTTTTAAAATCAAAATATTAGAAAAACAATATATGTGAATTATAAAGCTGTAAAAAAAGCTTCATAAAATTTCTTAGCAGAGAGTGTAAAATGCAAATACAATTTCTTGGCTTCCACTGGAGAAAGTTTTATAATTAAAACAAAACTGGTTAATAGTATATTAATAGTTTATTAAATATACGTTATTGTAGAACCTCATTTTTGGTTAATATTTATAAAGAATTTCACAGATCTTATAGTTAGTACTTCCATTCAATAAAATTTAAATAGAATATTAAAAGAGTCTCAACATATAAATCTATCCTATTGAAAATTGGCACATGACTAAAAGATATCACTTTTGCCTATATGTACCATTACGATTTTGGTACCCAATGTGGGGCTTGAAAATAAATGTGGTCTAAACAAGTTATTTTTTGACATGTGACTGATGACTGAATTGCTCACACAGTACACAAAATTTTATATTGTGATACATAATTTTTTTATATACTCCATTTAGTAGGACAAAATAAATTGTTATATATTTTTTTTTATTTTACCTCATTTTGAAAGTAATAGAAATAGATAGAATTCTATTGTATATGCATGTTACTAATTTTACTTATAGGCAGTAAAAAAAAGAAAAGCAGATCCTGGACTACTATTTTACAGTAATATATTTATACTTATTAAAAAAATATTTATTAATAGATAATATTGTGTTTTGCTGACAATCTAGTACTACGGATGAAACTAACCAAGATTTATTGAGTGTGTCTAACCTCGGTTTCCAGGAAATTTTTAACCTGATAAAACTCTAAAGAATTGAAATAGAAATTAAAAGTGCAGGATAAAGATATTTGTTAAGAATATTTTGTTTTTTAATATTTATTTGTTCTACTGAAACATAGAATCATGAGTGGTGTTATCGGTGATATGTTGGGAGGGACCAACATTAATAGTTTAGAAATGATGATGTTTCAGATTTGAATAAATTCAAGACTCTGGAAAATAAACTAGATACTAATGCTAAAAACTTTGAAGCATTAGAAACTAAAATGAATGTTAACATAGAAAGTTTAAAAACTAAAATAGATGCTAATTTAAAAAAATTAGAAAGGAAGATAGATTTAAAAACTCTAGTGTAAAATTGATAGTGAGTTCAAGAATCTAAAATCAAACTCCAAGTAGTAAAAGCTGAATAAAGGCAAACTTGGATCAAAACTTGAAATTAACAATAGGCTAGATAAAATAGAGAAAGGTAACCTAGAATTCTAGGATAAATTGGAAGTTATATTTAGCCATATTCAGCAAAAATTTTTAGAATTTCATAACAAATCAAAAACTGAATTTATAAAATTTAGCAAGCCTCAGATTAAAACTGAAAACAAACTAAAGCAATTCGAAGCAGAATGTAAAGAATCAAAGTTGGAGTCTCAAAATTTTCATAAGCAATTAAATAACAGCATAATATCTTGTGTGATAATCTTACAGATTTTAAGCAAGAAATGGTGGGCCCAGATCAAGTACTTAAATTGGAAGTTTGACAAGAAATGGAAATGATGAATCACAAATAAAATTAAAATACCATGAAAAAGTTGGAAAAACAATGTAAATATGTTATCAACAAATTTAAATCCATTAATGTTAAACTATACAAGAATTTCATGATCATCTTAAAACATGTGATCACACTACTCCTAAATGGATAGAGAAAATTCAAATGGAGATTAAAGATAATAATGTTGAAGATTGAGGAAAAAACAAAATAGGGAAATAAAAGACAAAATTAGGAACTCTTATAATACTAAAGAATTTAGACAGGCAATAAAATCAGAAATAGGTAATTTCAAATAAGACTTTTTTTAGAAGTTAATACTAATTTAGTTAAAATAAGTAAAAATCATTGATTAGAAGTTAATTAAAATATAGTATATATGAATGATCAGAATAAGAAATTGCAGAAAAGAATTCGCAACAGAGGTGAACAAATACTGTTAGGAGATAACCTTAGAGAACACAGAATGTTTAAGTAAAATGAAATTTAAATGATGGAGATAAATATAAAATTATAGGAAATGAGTTTATAGTAAAAATGAAGAGTTGAATATTAAGAAAAACTATATAGGGCATAATTCAAATGAAAACATGCCAATATTTTTCAAAAATAATACAGAAAAGTTAGATGTAAATGAATATTGGAATTCAATAGACTTGAATGTTTCCAGTTTATTCAGAGTCAAATCTTTAAAAATGGATTTAATGAGGATCCAACAGAATACCTCAATAGATTAGACGAGTTATTCAAAATAAGAAAATTAGATGAAGAAAAAAAATTAGCTACTGCAACAAATATTTTATACTCTGCAGCAAAACATTGGTGGCAATCATTGTGGTATAAGCCCATAACATATATAGATAATGAAAAGGCAGTAATGTCTGAATTTTAGAATATAAAAAAATAAGAACAGATACATTACCAAGTAATGCAGGATAAATACAGTGTAAATAAAGGAAGTTACTCACTGTTTCAGACAACACACAACTAAATTAAAACCACTTATGTCACTCTTGTTATTTGAAACATAAATTGTACATGTTATTAGGAGAAATATGCCAAAACATATTGAACAAATACTTTTAACTTTAGTCTAGTGTACTATTAAAAAAACTGCTGAGATTTTGGGAGTGTTGGAAATTAGTAACATTGACCAGAAAAGACTTATGAACCTGGCACCAGAACATCCAATTATATGGTATCAAAACAATATTTTTTTGAAAAACTGATCTTATAAAAGCCCAGGTTATTAAAAACACAAAAATCAATATTTAAAAAGATTCATATACTGTAATAATAGATATAATGACTGAAACCTGACCCAAAATATTACATGGAAATATTAGTTATGTGGTATCTGGAGTTTATATTTAAAATACATTAAGGGGTGATAAACTAGATTTAAATAAACTGTATCTTACACAAGATTTAGTATTTTTTTAAGATGTCTAGTAAGGATGAAAGTTATAACACTTACATTAGTAATTTTTGTTTTAAAGGATCATAAGAATAAATTAAAATTATTGATTATGAGGAAAGGTTAACATATAAAAAGGAAATATTAATAGTATATATATTTCTTGAATAATTATTAACTTTAGTTCTAAAAACTGGGTCCATTGTCTAGATAATAAAATCATATAGAAAAGTACAAATTGAAGTTTTACTTGGAATAAAAGAAGAATTATAAATCTAAGAAAAGGGGTTAGAAACTCATCACAAGGAAAATTAAGAAGAAAAACTAAAGCTATAATAGATGAATAGTAAACTCCCCCCCCCCCTTAAATAAGGGGGTATATAACAATATGCCTATTCCTTAAGCCTATTAAACCCAATATTAAAATTTTTAAAATGTTTATATTCCCTATCTATTTTACCTTACACAAAACCATTTATTCATTATTTATTTATCTATATTTTATTCGTGTATGATGGATTAATTAAATAAGTTATATATTTTTTTTATCTTAGAATGTTTATTCTCAAAGAATCACAAATTATAAATAAATGTTTAAAATAAAAAGCTTGCTATTTTAGATTTTAATTCTTACAAGTTAAATTATAATAGTTGTGCATGTGAATTTAATTGAAATTATTAATTAAGACTTAGTTGCCAAAAGTTCATTATATTTAATTTTTATAAAGATCAAATGATTTATATTGTATTAATCTCTGGAAATTCTAAATCAAAAAAGTATATAGAATGAAGATTATTTACTTGCAACTTGAATCAGCAACTGTTAATGTCAGATGTATTTCCTTTAAAATCTACATTTGGCATTCAAATAACAGGATGCACTACTAAAAGTTAAGTAGAAAAGAATCAAATGCCTTGAATCTTACAATTTCTTACTATAAACTTGATGATTGTGTTTTTTACATGTATTTAGAAGTTTGGGCATAGTTATTTTACAAGAATCCTATTTATCCACTTTATTTCAAAATTTTGACAGTGAAGCATATTTTGTGAAACTCTCTAAGAAACTGCAAGATCAAATTTATCCCATTATAGGATAAATTATTTTATCATTGCTATACCAGAATTTTCTGAAAGAAATTGTTTACGGCTTCAGTGACCAAATGGAAATTTCTAGAAAATTGCATCATCCTATGAATTATAAAAACAATTGACTTAGCATGAAGAAATGACCACCCAGACCAATTTGTTCGCTATTCAGGTAAGGTATTTATTGTATATCCAAAGTAAATGATTTAGTTAATGTCTATATTCTATTTAAACTAACTATAATGCTTGGTTTTCATTCTCATAGGGTTATACTTTAATTGTACAAAAGAAATTATTTTGTTGTATCATATTTATATTCCAATAAATACGTTATTTATTTTTAAAAAAAAACACATTTACCAAAACTTAATAAAGCTTAATATAGAATTATTATTTTTACTATGCATGTATATTTTTGTTTTCTTATTATTCTAGAATTTTCGGAGATAGGTTTACTAGCCAGGTAAAACAATTTTAATAATATTACTTTTATTGATATATCTATGTACTATATATTACGATGTGCGAGTGTATGAATTAAATAGCTAGCACATATAATAATATTTATGTTTCAGCTGGTGTTTCACTCACCCAAAAACTTATATTTTGAATTTTAGGAAAAGCTTTCATATAGCAACATTTATTTATAAAACTATTTGAATGATGTGAAGTAATGAAAGCTGTGTCAATTATTCTAACATTTGTTTATTATTGTTGATAAAAGTTGGATATTTTTCACTTTAAAAGTTCGTAGTTATTTTACATATTCACTCATCCTACATCCATTTATACTCACATTATTATTATTTTAAATCCTGAGATCATTAATCATTTATTATTTTTCATTTTAATTAAATTTGAAGTTAATAGAAAAATACCCTTTAACTTTAAATATATATATTATTGTAGAACCTCACTTTCGGTTAATATTTATGAAGAACTTCACAGATCTTATAATTAGTAAATTGGTTCAATAAAATTTAAATAGAATATTAAGAAAATCTCAACATATAAATTCATCCTATTGAAAACTGGCCTGAACCTAAATAAATCTCTTTTGCCCATACGTACTATTACAATATAATATATCATCATCATCAACCATTATCAATCCACTGCAAGATGAAGGTCTCTCCAAGTTCAATCCATCTTTTCCTATCACCTTTAGCTTCTCTTCTCCACATCACCCCTGAACACTTTCTTATTTCATCCATCCATCTCACATGTGGTCTCTTTCTGGGTCTTTTACAATCTCTTGGAATCCAGTTTAAAATTTCAATTGTCCATCTGTTATCATCTCTTCTAACAATATGTCCAGCCCAACTCCACTTCAGTCTTTTAATTTTTTCAATGAGGTCAGTAACACCTGTTTGTTCTCTTACCCATACATTGCATTTTCGATCCCTTCTTGTTACTCCCAACATGCATCTCTCCATACTTCTTTGAGTGGTCTGAAGTCTCTGTATTGCTCTTCTATTAAGTGTCCAAGTCTCAGATCCATAAGTAAGAACTGGCAAAACACATTTATTAAAAACCTTCCTTTTCAAACACATAGGCATATTTCCTTTTAGTATCAAGTTATTTCTACCAAAAGCACTCCAACCAAGTTTAATTCTATGATTAATTTCATCCATTATATTTCCATCTGTATTAATAATCTGACCAAGGTATTTGTAACTGTTAACTTCTTCTAACTCATCATAATCAATCTTTATTTTCATATTTTGAGAAAATCTATTAAACATTACTTTAGTCTTTTTAACATTTATCTTTAGTCCTACTTTCCTACTTTCATCTGATAACTCCTGCAACATTTCCTGTAGCTCTAAAGCATTATTTGCAAAAACAACTACATCATCTGCAAAATCTAAATGACTTAAATAATCTCCATTTACTTTCACTCCTTTAGCTTCCCATTTTAATCCACAAAATACTTCTTGCAGCACTGCTGTAAAAAGTTTTGGAGATATGGAGTCACCCTGTCTTACACCCTTTTCAATGTTGATTTTCCTACTATCATTATGTAATCTAATTGTTGCTGTTGCATTTTTATAAATATTCTTTAAAATATGACAATATCCTGGATCTACACCTTGATGATCCAATGCTTTAATCACTGAAGAAATGTTTATAGAATCAAATGCCTTTTCATAGTCTACAAATCCTAAGCATAATGGCAACTCATATTCATTTGTCCTTTCTATAATTTCTCTCAATACCTGGATATGATCTACTGTACTAAAACCACTTTTAAATCCAGCTTGTTCTCTTGGTTGGTGGAAATCCAGTGTTTTCTGTAGACGAGTTGTAATTATCTTAGTAAAAATTTTGTATAAAACTGATAAAAGACTGATAGGTCTGTAATTTCTAATATCTTCTTTATCACCTTTTTTAAATATTAATATTAATACTGCATTCTTCCAATCATCTGGTACATCTTTATCATTTAGACATTTGGTATATAACTTTGCTAAAAAAAATTCTATTTCTTCACCTGCTTCTTTTAATATATCAATTACAATTCCATCATTACCTGGAGCCTTTCCTTTCTTCATACTTTTAATTGCATGTCTCACTTCTTCATTTAAAATTCTGGGCAATTCAGAAGATATAATATGTATAGGATGCACTTGTTCTTTATTACTATATAATTCTTGATAGAAGTCTTCTACACATTTTATGATGTCATCTCTCTTTTTAGTAATAATGCCATCTTTTTTTCTTATTCCAGATATAAATTTCCTACCAATACCAAAATGTTGTTTTACACTCTTTAGACTTCTATTCTCTTCTACAGCTTTCCTTGCTAGTTCACAATTATACTTTCTTATATCATTTTCAACTCTTTTCTGCACCATTTTACAAAATTCAAGATATTCAATCTTTTTTAATGCATCATTGTTGTATATCCTCATATTCCTTCTTTTCTTCATAAATTCTCTAGTCTCAGTAGAAATTTTACTGGTCAATTGCTGCTTTTTTTCTACCAGCTATCTTTGTTGCAGTTTTTAAAAGTGTATCGCTTATTTTCCTATTAAGGTCATTCAAATCTGAATCATGTTCAAAATCTACTAATACTTGAAACCGATTTGTAAGTTCTAATTTAAATTCATTAGAATGTTTCTGAAGATTAGGAATATCAATGGTAAATATTGTTTTTCTTAATAATTTTTGTCTCTCTAGTTTTGCATTAACATGTATCTTACATCTTACTAATCGGTGATCACTTCCTGTGTTAAATTTATTGAGAACATTACAATCTTGAAATATGTATTTTCGGTTAGTCAAAATATAATCCAATTCTGCTGTACCTTCATTTGGATGCTTCCATGTCCATTTCCTTTTAACATTTTTCTCAAAAAAAGAATTCATAATATAAAGTTTTTCTTTCTCTGCAAACTCCACAAGTCTATGTCCTCTCTCATTTCTATTACCATAACCAAAACTACCTACAGCACTTTCATCTTTCATTTGTTTACCAATTCTAGCATTAAAGTCTCCCATAACAATTTTAAAATGTTGTTTACTCTGATCAAAAGCCTTTTGTACATCCATATAAAAATCTTCTATAACTTCATCACTATGAGAACTTGTTGGGGCATAAACCTGAATTATCTGCATTTGGTATCTGCTATTAAGTTGTAAAACTAATCTTGCCACTCTGTCTGATACACCATCAATCTCCACAATGTTATTCTTCCATTTTTTATTTATAATGAATCCTACTCCACTTGTATTTCCAATATTTGTGCCTTTATAGTAGAGTATATGTCCACTTTTTAAATCAATTGTTTCTTCACCTTTTCTTCTAACTTCACAAAGTCCAATAATGTCCCATTTAATATAAGACAGTTCTTCTTCTAACTCTTGCAATCTTCCTTCACTTGAAAGTGATCTGCAGTTGTAAGTACCTAAATAAAAAGTCGTCATCAAATGGCAGCCTGAGTCCGCAATCAGGGGATTCTTAGCACCCTCCGCCTTCGGCCACCAACCGCTGCCTTGGTTGGTGACTTTACAGCCTCCTGGGAATAAGGGCCATGATTTATTTTTGTCTGTCATGATTGTATATATTGAAAAAATATTCTTAAACTCGGAGGTAAAAAGCCAATAAACTCACCATGCTGGCTAATGTGTGTTGGTGAGCAACCCATCCATGTTCGTATATTATATGAATAATCACATAGTAATAACAGCTGCAATGACAAGAATGTATGGAGTGGACATTAGGAATTTGCCCTGCTCAGTTCCTTTAAGGCCTCCAAGAGGAATCAAAGGGTCTCCTTTCAGTTAATAGCAAACTCCTTTCTGCAGCCAATATAATATATATGCCCATTAAAAAGCTCTGTACACTTGCAGTTCAATAAACAATAGATATTGTATTCTAATCAGTTTATCAACAAAATATGAGCTATTGTGCACTATATACATTGAACACAAGAGTGGACTGGAACAAAATATAGTGCAGTTTGTGGCTCCTCTATATTTATAACTTTTTTTGCAATAATAATTTAAGAAGAAAAATTTTCGTTTCAACATTTTTTTAAATTTTAAATTATTTCTTTAATAATATAAAATGGCTGTATTTTAATTTTGGATTTTATTTATCACTTTTGTCAGAAATAGAATACGATGTATAAATCATGCTCAAATATATAGATTAACTGTCAAGCGTTGGTGGCTTAGTGGTTAGCATAGCTGCCTTCCAAGAAGCTGGCCCGGGTTCACTTCCTGGTCAACACTTTGACATATAATATATATATAAACTGCATGATATGTATACACTAGCAAAACAAAAATTAAATTAATGTTGGGGGTTGAGATATAATGAATAAAATACTACAACAGTAGTGGTAATATAATTAATTTATTCTTTTGTTAACAAATTCATTATTGGAGAGGCAGATATAGATTCATTATAAGTCAACTTGGTAGTAGATACATCTGCATGTAATGAAAATGAGGTATATGATATTATATATAAAGCAAATTGGTGAAACATTAAACCCAACCTTGTATGTTTATATTTATTAATATTTACAAATATCAAATTGTTTAAGTTTAAATCTTAATTTTTTATTATTATTCTTGCCATTACATCTAATCAGAAATGTGTGCATGTGCATACATAAGATATGTGGCAACAATGATGATAATACATATGGGACAATGATAATGAAATAGATGAATATAATACAGTTGTGATAATAATAATGATGATAAGATGAAAGTAATATAATTTGATGATAGTATAGTTATATTATAAAAATCATATATATGATATTTATATATGACAATGATGATGAAATGGATGAATATAATACAGATATGATAATGATAATATATATATGATGATATTTATATAATGTAAAAAATGGCTATATGATGACAATAAAATAAAAAGTGCTTCTTTACAGATATAATGTCTAGAAATTACTATGATTTGAATAAAATATTATGTCATATCAAAAATAAAGTTATACATAGTTTGTAAAATAATGATCAGTTAACCCAAGAACAACTCATCTTCTTAACAGGAGTTGATACTTATAAACTTACAAGTTGAAGTAAACAATAACAAACTCATCAGTAGTGGAAGAAAAAAAAATACCTGACCCAAATGTTTCAAATCCACAGGAAAAAAATATTGCACAATGCAACCACTATTGCAACTAAACATAAAAATAATATGAAACAAGGACTAGGAATAATTCCTATGAAACCTACTGGTATGCCAAAAATACAGGAAAAGACCAAAGCATTAACTTTGCTTTACAAATTGATATCTTATTTACTTATAACTTAAATAGAAAGGATTTTCATCTTTTCATATACATGCTATACTATTTTATATAAGTTCAAACAATGCTGTGTCAAGTACAGGAAAACTCTCAAACCCAAACACAAGATAGAGACTTTATAAAGATAACATCAACATTCTTCTCTTGAACCTAAAATCTGATTTATATAGGCCAATCTGAAGTATCTTGATTTGAGAGAGTGAAGATGTGACTCTGTTCACTTTTACATCCATTAGTTTCTTTCATACATTAATATTTGTGAAATCTACTTTGAGTCAATTTTTTAAAGAATTAATAGAAACTATGTAACTCTGAAATTTTTATTTATTAAGTGAGTAATACGTATGTAATTAAATAAAAAGGATTTATCTTTTCACATATGCACTATACTAATTTATATAAGCTTCATAATGCTGAGTTGAGTACAGAAAAACTCTCAAACCCAAACACAAGATAGACTTTATAAAGGTAAGAGTAGTCATCTTATCTTTAACTTAACTAATGAATGTAAAAGTGAACAGAATAACAACTTCACTCTATTAAACCAAGATGCTTCAATTGGCCTATATAAATCAAATTTAGGTTAAAGATATGATGGTCAATCTCATCTTCATAAAGTCTCTATCTTGTGTTTGGGTTTGAGAGTTTTCTTGTATTCAACACAATACCACTGAGCTTATATAAATTAATACAGCACATATGTGAAAAGGTGAAATAAAAATTTCAGAGTTACATAGTTTCTATTAATTCTTTAAAAATTGACTTATAGTAAATTGAAAGATTTGTGTATATTAATATATGAAAGAAACTGTTGTAAATGTGAACAGAGTAACATCTTCATTCTCTCAAACCAAGATGCTTAAGATTGGCCTATATAAATCAAAATTTAGGGACCATAACACAGCATTGTTGAACTTACATAAATTAGTACAGTGCCTAAGTGAAAATCCTTTCCATTTAATTACATGTGTACTATGTGCTTGATAAATAAAAATTTCAGAATTAATTAATAAATTATATTTTAATGTAAATTATTTTTGACTGCTAAAATTTTTTAAATGCTATATATTTCTTTATCATTTTTTAAATCATGTATTAAATAGAAACTATAATAATGTAACCAATTACTTGATACTCAATAAAGTATAAATTAAAATTTAAAAAAAGAAGTACAAGAATGTAGACTGATGTAAATGAGTAACAGGAAATAGTTAAAAATTGTAGTAATATCAGTTTATTTATCTAGATCGAAAGAGGTGCTATCCTGGTCTGACCTCTTGTGGCACCAAAGTATGTGCCTATCTTATAAAAATGGTGCTCAATGTGATGGTTTGCGGTTTGCTGCAATTGTTATAATATATACCACTATGTTTTCAGTTACAAAGGCTTCAATAATGATTGATAATAAATAGTTTTAAAAAAATCATAAGATCTAACATACTGCAAAATTATTAATTGACAACATTCTGATAAAACAATTGTGGAATTGGAGAAAAATAGTAGTAAATATACATATAACAAAATGGCAAAACAACAAACAATAATTATTAAAAAATGTTGATTAATAAATAAACATTTTAGTAAATATATTCTTAAAAAAATATTAAGCTATAGGTAAATATATTGCATAATTCAATAGCTCTAATTATGTATATATAATATAGGGGATTTGAACACATAATTTCAAACTCCCTTCAGCTATTCACTCTATCTCATACAACTGATACATTTGACCACACACATGAAAAAGATAAATGAACTCCAATATATATATATATATATATATATATATATATATATATATATATTGTGCTGAACTAGCACTCATATATATATATATATATTGTGCTGAACTAGCACTCATCAGTTGGTCCAGATCATCATCTCCCACACATATATAGACAATCAGTGCTTGGTTTATATTAAGATAACAAATCTTCACACTTTAATGGACATGCTTCAATCTACTCCATTCTCCAACTCTTTGGCTAGCTCTACCATTGAAAATCTGATGATGGAATGTCCAAATCCCTTGTTGATGCTATTATTCTTGCCATGTCCATGTTGACATTACATCAGTCTGACTCCTCATGTGTAGGACCTTATCTATTTAAATACACAGAAGACGGGTGGAAATGATATAGGCTGAATCTGTAATATTTGAATACAAGTATACTTTAAATATTTGGAGTTTAAATGTGATATGGGGGATTTGCACACAGACTTTTGAGCTTCCTTCAGCTACTCAATCTATCTTATACAACGGATACACAAGACTATATGCATATCAAAAAAATAAATGATGTTCAATATACATAATATTAATAAGAATGGACTTGAACATAGACTTTCAACTCCCTGCAGTTATGGCCACCATCTTATACAACCAATACAAACGACCAAAAGAATAAATGATCAGCATGAAATACATTTATTGGAGATCATTTATTTTTTTCGCATGTATGTGGTCATGAGTATTGGTTGTATAAGATGGTGTGCAAAGCTGTAGGGAACATGAAAGTCTGAGTTCAAATCCATTCTAATTACACTAAGTTCAATATAGACAATATACTTTCATTTGAATATTATAATAATAAATAAAAAACAGAGTCTTATGTAACAATTTTGATTTTAATTATATACTTTAGTGAAAAAAATCTTTACATTTGTCTGCATATACAAGATGTAATATAAAGTACTATTTAAAATTGTAAATAAAACATTATTTTAAAGAAATGGGTGGTACAGTGATATACTAGGTGCAAAGTTATTTTTTTACTGAACACGAATTTTCACTTAAATTTAAACAAATATTTTAATTCTATTTTTTTTTTTAAAAAAAAAATCTTTTAAAGAAATATAAGCATTACTTTTCCATGCCAATTGTAGTTGTTATACCTAGAGGATAATTGTAAATGCTCTAAGATTAATTATTTTGTTACTCAAAAATAAAACTTTTTAATATCAAATAAATTGTATGATGTATCCAAGTTGTTATATGAATCCATATATTTGAATTCTAAATTAAGCCTTCATATAATAAAATTTATTAGTAACATGATATCGGCTCTATATTTGAAGGAAAAAACTATTAAGTAAAATGTTACAAAACAATAATCCACTTTTACATTAACAGGATATTATATAAACAGCAGCAAAAAGTGATCAGTTTTTTTTTTTTTGTATTATTCAGATCAAACAGATTCATAGCACATATCTAAAATTTTGTTTTATTTTTAATAGTTATGTTTTTGTTTTAAAGTATATTAGAAATAAGAAAGCAAGAAATTTAATTTAAATATATAAAAGATTATAAATTAAATGTATTAACCTCCTAGAAATTGCCATTTCTTATAGTGATATAAAATTTGTTTTCAAATAAATTTAAATTAAAAAAAAATATTTATCAGAAGGAGAATTCATTATTAATAAGAAAAACAAACATCAATTTAATGAGCGATTTAAATTTCAGATATACTGCTGTGAATGATTATTTAAGATAACGAACTTTTTTAGCAGTAGTATTAAAAACAATTTACCACAATGGCATCAATTATTATTCTTTTGTTTATTTGTTTCTTGCTGTTTCTCATTATTTAGTGCTAAAGAATAGTTTTATGTGGGGGGAGGGCGCAGCCCCCCAAAAAAAGGGGTGGGTGGGGGGGGGGGGGTTGGTCCCCGGCGGGGGGAGAATGAAAAAAAAAGAATAGTTTATGATTAACAGTAAGTTTCTGGATCAAGAGTGGGAATAAATAAAATCCTTTGATTTGAAAAATTGCAGAGAAAAAAAAAAAGAAACAATGGTTAATTGAGCAATAGAGATAGTGAAGACATTGATCATATGTACTATAATTACTCATTCAGAGCTCTTTTGCTGGTGCCAATGCTTCATGAATATTGCAAAGTTGGTAATAACTTCTAACACACAATCTTTTCATTGTTTTATTTAATAAAAATATTCTATATTGCAAGTGGAACAAACAACAATATGAATCAAATAAACCAAACCAGGATAATGAATAAAATTGCGACATGAGAGTGGATACATAGTGAAGTGCTCATAAGAAATAAAATTTTAAAAAATCAAGACTAAGCTCCGAGCGATTTGTGATGAAGCATAATTCCTGACGACAATGCATGCTTCTACATTTTCATTCAAGTCTCTTTTTTTTTAAGAAAAAAAAAAAAAGGAGAGAAAAAAAAAACATATCGTACTTGTTTCAATTTTTTTTAAATATATATCTAAGTAAGAAAATGTTGTTAGGATTGTGGGAAAATGACAATTCAAAGAAAAATGGAATTTTGTGGGGAAAATACAAATACTGATTCATTGATGTTTTACTGCATTTGATTTTTATTTCAACAGAATTCACCAGTGATATATGGGATTTAGGTTTTCATCATCAGATTTTCAATGACATGGATGGCTGAAAATTTGGAGGATGGAGTAGATTGAAGCCTGTCCATTAAAGTATGAAGATTTGCTATCTTAATATAAACAGAGCACTGATTATATATATATATGTGGGAGATGATAATCTGGACCAATTGATGAGAGCTGGTTTATCACAAAATACATATATTGGTGATTGTTTATCACGTGTGTATGGTCATGTGTATCAGTTGTATGAGATAGTGTGGATAATTGAAGGGAGCTTGAAAATCTGAGCTCAAATCCCCTATACTTACACTGATATATAGATAAACTTGCCTAAAAAAAAAATTATATTAAAAACATTTTATTATAAAAAAAGCACATGTGCCATTTGATAAAATTAATGAAGAAGTTCATATAAATATATGGAATAAGCTCATATAGTAGTGCCTGCCATGGCCAAGTTTGGAATTTTTTTTTTAAGTAGCTAACATTTTTTAAGCAAGCTTATAATTTTTCTTTAAAGAAGACATTTAAAGCCAATACAGTTAGATATTCTAATGTTGATTGGTAAATTAGCTATTATTAGTTAGAAGATAAAGCAAACTTTGGCAGTTGACTATTCTGGTATTATTTTTTTCCTTTTCACGATTTCTCTGGAGCTTTTTATTATTTACTGAATTACTAAAGACTGCTTATCTTTAGCCATATATGAAAATATAAGTTTTTAATAGCAAGAATAATTCCATCATTTCCTGGAGCTTTTTCTTACTTACTAGATTAACTTTTTGTCTTACTTCTTCATTTAAAGTAATTGGCAGCTCACATGTTATAATTATAGGGATTACACTGTTTTCTTGTTCTTTCTTATTATATAATTATTTGTAAAAACTATCCCATACATTTCATGAAGTTTTCATTTTTTATACTAATAGGGTTATCTTTTCTTTCTTTTTCTTGCCAATATAAAGATGCTGTTTTATACTTTTAAAATATATAGAAATTGTTGGCAAAATTATATACTAAATATCTAAATAATAAAAATGTATCAGATAACGGAAAGAATGCAGTAGTGGTAGAGATATTTAGAGAGAAAAAAAAAGAAAGAATGATATTATTAGAAATTACAAATCTATCTCTCTTCTATCAAAAACGATCTTTATTAAGATTATTACAACTCAATTACAGAAAATTTGAACTCAAATCAACCAAAACAAAATTGGATTTATTCAATTATAAAAAAGTTATAGAAAGAACCAATAATTATGTTTGAGTTGTCATTATATGCTACATTTCTAGATTATGGATATTTAACCCTGTGAGCACTTCCATTATGATTAAAGTTTTGGAACATCAAGATATAGATTTAGTACAGTATCATATTCAGAATAATATTTATAAAAAAAAAATACAACAGCAGTGATTATATTAAATGGTGATTCCATATGTCCAAACTTTTTACAACAATTTTATGGGAAATACTTTGTGAATTAAAATGAGAAGTTAACGAAATAAAAATGATGGAGATTATTTATGTCATATAGATTTTGCAGATGATGTGATTGTTTTTGAAAATAATGCTTCAAAACTTTAAAAAATATTAGGAGTTATCAAGAAAGCAAGAAAACAGGACTGAAGATAAATGCTAAAAAGAATAAAATAATGTTCAAAATTTTTTCACAGAAGAAAATAAAGACAGAAATGACATTGGATTAGTTGAGTTGCTATGAAAAAATGATAATAGATGGACCCTTAAAACTTTCAATAAGATACTAAGAGAATGTAAAAGATTTATCTAAGGGACTACATATGAAAAGAGTGATTAAGATAAAAAAAACTATCTGAAGTGAAGTTAGAGATGGATAAACTGGATATGACTTGAAGAGGCCATTATTCTGCAGTAAAGTGATAATGGTTGAAAATGATAATAATAACTCATGACATTTTAAAATATATTTACCTTTTTATGATTAATCCAAATTATAATACAAATGTATTTGTGATAAAATTGAAAAAAAAAATCCATTTTTGAATGATATTTTTAAAAAAAATCAATACAAAAGAATAAAAGACCATTCCAGTTTCAGTACAGCTTTCATCTTCTAAAAAAATTATCCAATAATGAAACAATCTTCTAAAATTTTATATTTCTTTTAATAAATAATAATATAACTAAAATTAGATACTCTGCAGAAATATGCATAATAAAGGTCTCTACAATATCTTTTTATAAGTATTGAAAAATACTAAACACTATTCATTAATCTAATCAATTTATGTTGACAATTGGATCACCTTTATCCCTCTAGCTAAGACAAGTTAGATGCCTATTTATTAACTAGTATTACATGATTGGCTATAATAATCTTAATATATGTTACCCATAAAGTTCTGTTCCAGAAATTTAATTACTCTTTTAAAACCCTATTTTAATGCTCATAAAATATTAGTCTCTCCTTTAAAAAAACAAGACATTTTTTTATATATTTATTAAAATTAGTGTTGAATATTTATTTTGATGTATAATCTGCAGTATTAATATAGCTTTTCTATAAAATGTCTAGGCTGATTAATAATTCAACTTTATGAAAAAATTTCTTGCTCTGCACCAAACTAATACCCTGATCACATGAGCATGTTAATTTGCCAAGCATATGCTAAAATGTGAATCACTACACCAAAATACTCTTGAATGCATTTACATGGATATATATATATATATATAAATATAAAGATTTTCATGGTTTGAGATATGTGTTATATTTTTTGTATTCATCTATGTAAGATTCTAATTATTATTAATATACTGACATTGCGGCTTGGTCACCCAAAACATCAACTGAGCAATTAATAATAATAATAAAATGATTATAGAAGTGGTGTAAATGTTGATTTATAAAAATGTTAAAGTTCTATCAATAGAAAAAAAAAACAGGTATATAAAATTGGAAAAAATAAAATAAAAATCAGAAACTATTCAGATTGTTTGTTTTTTTAAATATTCTTCCAAATAGGAAAAAGTTTGCATGTATTGTCATATATATTGATATAATTTGGTCTTTTAAATATCTCAATGGTTTCTCTGATCTTACATTGGTGGAGAGTATCACATCTGGACAGGGTCCTGGTGTTAAAGAAATCAATATTATAAATTGAATCAATAGTATGAAGTGAAGTGTTGATGATGAGTGTTGTTTAATTGCATTAGCATCTTCATCTCTTCTAGTACTGATGTGACGATTGCTCATACCTACATAAGAATTTTTACAAATACTACATAAATGTTCATAAACTCCAGCCTCAAAAGAGAATGGATAGTTAAGCTTGAATAGAATGTTATTAATTTTTTGATAAGTAGTATGGGTTGTTTTTATATTGCAGCATTTTTGATTATGTCCAATATTGTCTGTAGTTCCTTTTATATAATAAATACAAATCCTAATAGTTATTTCTTCTTTTACTTTCTTATTTTGATTGTTTTGAGCTTGAATTAAGGCTTGGTGTATAATTTTATTATTATAATCATTAGCTAATAAAATATTTACATGATTTATTTCTTCTTTCAGATACGATGTATCTGAAAAGTTAATTGCTTTAGAAAAAAAATTTGAGTTGGATGACGATGTGATGAAAATTATAAATATTTGTCTCTGTGTGTAGTTTTTCTGAAAACAGGAAACGGTAAAAGATTATTTGGATTTTTTCCGAGATGAATACACCAAGAAAGGTTTCCATCGGACTCTCCATTGTGAATTTAATATGAGGATGACTATTATTTATATGTGAGAAAAAAATCATACAATTTATTTTTACCCCCATGTTACCAGATAATAAATATGTCATTTATATATTCTGAGCCAAATAAAAGATTTTTCTAAAGCACGAATTTCTATATATTCCACAAATAATCACGAATTTCTATATATTCCAGAAATAAACCACTATTCCTCCTGAGGTAGGTGAACCCATAAGAGTATCAAAAGTTTGTTCACAGTGTTATACAAAATATGTGTTTGAAAGACAATCTTTAGCTAAGGAAATAATATGGTCCGGTAAATTGCAACGTTGAGGAAGTGATATTTATTTAAAGCTTCGCTAACTGAATTATTTGTACCTAAAAAAACAACATAGAAACTGACGCGAAAACATTCTAAGTTGCGTATATAAGTATATTCAAAAATAACATACAGACAAATTATATATATATAAAAAAATGTGGTCATGGCTAGCGTTGTTAGCCGAGAGGTCATCGCAACCGCCTTGCAAGCATGTAGTTGGTTGCAGACGGTTATGGGTTCGCGTCCCGGCCGATGCTATGACTTATGAAAAAAAAATGTGGTCATCATGAATATATTAATATCTTTAGTTGTATCATGGTAATTTTATTTCGTCTTTTTTCGTTTTAGCGTCGATTCAAGTGAAACTGGATTAAACGAAAGGAAAGGTCAATTTAAAAACAATGAACGTTGTCAGTAATGGGAGTGTATTATAACAATGAAGAACAACTGTTGTTTTGTTCTTGTTTTTTTTTAAAAAAAAATGTAAAATGCAAGTTCCATTTAATGATCATTTTCATTATTATTATAATTTCATATTTAGTGTTAGAATAATGGAATTTGGGGGGAAAACCAGTATCTCTTATTAATTGAGTGCATTAAAAACCAAATATAAGAAAAATTACCATCTTCAAATCATTTAAATTTGTGTTTCTATACCTAGTTATTCATTATGATAAGGCAGAAAAGTTTTATAGAAAAAAATATATGAATATAACATTATTGTATAGTTAAGATGTGAAAGTTAAGCCCAACATTGGATTTCGATAATATTTAGAATAAAAAAAAACTCAACTGATAGTTTTGCAAAAAATAATAAGTTCTTCATTCTGCTTTTTATTATTAATAAAAGAAAATAAACTAGAAAGATCCAATGATATAAAAACAAAGTTTAAAAAAGATATTATTGATCAATGGCATACATAACGGGGATGGCTGGTTTAAAACAAATGATTTTTTGTTTTTTAAATGTTATTAAATTTTTTTTTTTTTATTAATCACATTTTAAAAAATCTTACTATTATTTTAAAGAATTTAAAAGTTTCTTTGCAGTTGTTCATTGTTAGACCTCTATCAAATGTCAATATTTTTTTTTAATCACTTTATTTAATATTGCAAGAAATACCATTCATAAATAAATCCTTCAATTAAGTTCATTCAAAACAATTTGCTTTTAAAAAACACTTTTTTAAAAAGCAAAAACATCTGAATTGCACTTCGATTTTTCTTATATAAACATATACATACTCCTATATTCTATATAGAGAACCAACTTGCCAATATAATTTCCAAAGTCAACAGTCGCAAAATTCTTTTATGCAGTGAATTCACAGTTTGTTTATTGGAGAATTTCTTTGTATTATTCCACATCCATGTTGCTTATGATCTTTATTTGAATGAACCTAGTTCGGTTCTTTTTTTTTTATAAGATACACAATGAGATACAGTATATAGAAACAAATACAAAAAAATATATGCATAAATGTAAAAATCAAGTATGAAAAAGCAAATAGTGATGATAAAGGTATAATATTTTTGATCTGCTATTTTACCATTATTTATTCTTTTTCAGCTAAAACTGTTTTTTTTTTGTTTGTTTTTTTTGCAGTTAATAAAATTCTGAATCCTTAATAATTTTATTTTTTCTTTGTTTGTATTGATTTATCTGTTTAACTTTTAATAAAACTCTCCATACAGCAGTATTCTCAGATCCAAAACTCCTCACTGACAAAAGCCACAGACTAGAAACTAGGATATTATGCACAAGCCTTCCAGCATCCATTGATTACTCTGGCTGGCGCTGAGTGGCACTATTGTATGGAGAGTTTTGCCTGTTTTAATAACAGTTGGGTGCAAGCATAAGAAATGGTGATCATGTGACGTTTAGTGGTTTAACACCAATCCTGCCTAATAAGATAGTGGTGGTTATGAAGACACTAAATGGTATGGGTAATGAACAGAGTGCAGACCCATATGGCTATAAGCTATTGAGCTTACATTGAAAATATTATTGTGTTTTCAATTTTATTCTCATAGTTTTGTGGTTGAGATAAAAGGTGGCTGCTGGAGGGTTGCATTAGATCCTAAGATCTAGGTGCAGTGCTCTCAGATCCAAGACTCCTCGCTGATGAAGGCCACAAACCAGAAACTAATCTGAGGATATTGGATGAGTAGGCACTAGATGGGGATTTTGTGCACAAATTTTCTGACATCCATTGATTATTCTGGCTGGCACTGAGTGGCACTATTGTATGAGAAATTTGCCCATTTTAATAAGTTGTATGCAAGCATAAGAAATGGTGATCAGGTGATGTTTAGTGGATTAACACCAATCCTGCCTAATAGGTTAGTAATGGCTATGCTTATTAAAGAACCAAAGACACCAAAATGTATGGGTACTGAACTGAGTTCAGACTCATATGGTTACAAGCTATTGAGCTTAGATTAAAAATATTGTGTTTTCAATTTTCTCATAGTTTTGTAGTTAAGTAGAGAAAAAAGGTGGCTGCTGGAGGGTTGCATTAGATCCTAAGATCTAGGTGCAGTACTCTCAGATCCAAGGCTTCTCACTGATGAAGGCCACAAGCCAAAAATTAGTTTGGGAATATTGGATGAGTAGGCCCTAGATGGGGATTTTATGCACAAGCCTTTTGGCATTTCATTGATTACTCTGGCTGGCACTGGTGGCACTACTGTATGGAGAATTTTGCCTGTTTTAATAACAGTTGGGTGCAAGCATAAAAAATGCTATCATGATGTTTAGTGGTCTAAAATCTCATTAATTTTATGTAAGCTTGATGGATATAAAAGGACTTCTAAATGAACTACTAACATCGCTATTAAAATTTCCATATCAGATTTCTAAATCCAAGATTGATAGAATGAGAAAAAATATTACTAGTGCAGAATACAAGTTTCTTTTTCACAATGTTTCTCTAATATCAATCTGACAAAATCAGTAAATGTTGGTAAACTTGAACACATTCTAGATTATCATAAACCAGGAAAGGCCCTAAGAATGCATCACATACTTAGAAGTTTTTAAAAGTCCTAAAGCTAGAGTATGATTGAAAAACTATTCAGTAGCATTATTAATACAGAAACTATTCCAAAAATTTGGCAAAAAAAACCTGCAGCAATCTTAAAACCTAATAAATACAGAAATGATAAAAAAAAATTGCCCAATACTATTATACTATTTTTTCTACAAAATTTATTAAAAAATTATGTAAACAACAATTTTACCAATAAGTGAGAGCATTTATCTATAGGGAGGCTGAGTCTAAATCAGAAGTTAATATGAACAATTTTTATCTTTAATCATTCACATTAAAAACGCTTTCAAATAAATTAAAAGCTGATGCTATCTTTATTGATCTAACCTCAATTTATGATTCCATTTGAAAAAATGGCTTCTGAAGATTTCTAAAATTGTTAAATGTAGAAAAACTATTAATACATTTGACAAAAGGCTCTGTAATATAAAAATTCAAATGATACTAAATGAAAATTATAGTAGATATAAAATTTTGCAGTATTATCTATCTAATGATTCACTTCTTTCATCTATTTAATTTAATATATTCATAAGTGATCTTTTAGAAAGAGAATGCAGCAAATTTATGTATGCCAATGATATGCTTAACTTCTGAAAAAAGATCCATTCTTAAAATAGAAAAAATTTTCAGAATAAGAACTGCAATTTTATTTCTAATCCAATGAAGGCAGTATGTTCAATTTTTCATCTAAATGACAGGGAAACAGCTTGTAATCTGAATATAACCTTTTGTTGTAATAGACTAAAATAAAATTCTGTTCCATCCTATTTAGAAATAACCTTGGATCATAGTTCTAACTTATTTTTCTTAATTATTAAGATAGGTCAAAAATAAGTTAGCTAGCAGTAACTAGGTGTATAGCTCAAATATTTCAGACAGTTTTCTTAGCACTAGCATATATTTAGCTGGTAAATATTGTGACTTTGTTTAGAGAAATAGTCTCCACATTAAAATTCTGGATACTCAATTAAATATTGCCATGAGAAATATCACTGGCATACCCAGTTTAATTCACTGATAGCAAAAGTCGAAGCTGCTTTATGCAATACACATAAAAAAGAACTGTTAAGCAGATCAGGCCTGCTAATAATTCAAAATAGTTTCATCATCTAAGATTCATTTCAAATCAAGATCCCTTTCACAATATTACATTTAAATCTACATTTAAAGAATTATGGTAAATGTATTCTAAACAAATAACTTTTACCGGATTTAATCTTTTTACATGCAATAAGAGACCCATTAATCGATTTAAGATAACACAGTCATTAGATATAATCTGCTTCGTGAATGGAATTTAGAATTCACTAATGTATGTAGATATGCACTTATCAAATCTATAGCTACAGAGATAGAATTGGTCTTAATAAAGTCACTGGTTAATCTATATTCTGTTTGGAATCTATATAAGCTCATTTGTGTCATTTTGTTCAAGTTAAGAGGTCTATGCTAAATAAATAAATAATACCATTTCATCAATTCTTTAATACACTGTGTCTTAAAAAAAAAAATTCTCCGGCAATTTGAGAATTCCATTCTTGGGTAAGCTTGTACATTCAGAAAAAAAAAATGCTAATTGAAATTCGCAGACTAATAACAAAAAAATATATTGTTTATATCAGATTCTTTCTTCCCTCACATTTAAGTGTTAGAGTACAAACTAATGCTTCTTCTTTATAAATAATTCAATTACACATGTTCTGAGAAAATAAAATGTTATTTTTGTAATTACATTATTGACTGTGCTTAAAAAAGCAATTGTTAGAATTCAACGCTAGTAAATAGTGATCTATTAATATTTTCAGATTTTGATCACAAAAGAAGCTAGTTCTACCAAATCTTTATCTTCATATAAAGTTATTAGTAAAAAAGCATCACTGCATGCTATTCTAATAATAAAAACAGGTCCAGATCACACATTATGCTGTCACTCAGATAAACCCTAAACACACACCTCATTATTTGTATTACTTGTTTTCATCTCTGAAAATTCTTATTTAATATAGGTTTTTATAAAAACTAAGCATTCTCAAGCCTGATGAAATGATTCTGAAATTATTACTTTTTTTCATTCGGAAACTACTCTATCATAAATACTCAATAGACATTTCTTAAAGGTAGGCATCACTTAAAAGTTTCACTATTTAACTCAGTCCATCACCAAACACTAGTTGTTGTTTTTTTTCATTTGGTCATTATAGTGATATTTTCTCATAAATTTCCATAAATATCTTTTTAAAACATCAGGATAATATTGGCATATATAATTTAGAAAACTATTTTCTAACAGCATGCTATCCAGTAAAAGATGCCACATTAACAAACTATTTCTGATTCCATTCCCTTAATATAACCAATGGATTACTATTTAAATATTGCATTGATAAAATAGATTTAGAAAAAATAAGTATATGTATTCTCATTTTGAAACTATTAAATGATGCTGTTGGCATTCAACAATCAAATAAAATCTGCCTGCTAACAAATATATTTGTTGATTTCTAACACAATCTCTTCTTAGGTAACTCTCATGCCAATTAAAGATTTTAATAATTTTCAGTAAAACCCAAACCTTCACATCTCAAAAATGACTACATCTATGTCATTAAATGGATCCAGATTCCATTCTCCAGCTGCTACTTTCTGGGTGATTAGGATTTATTCCACAATGATTTCTTAAATTAATTAAATATCATCTCATTAATCTATATTGCACATATTTAATTAAAAAGAATTGTTTAATCAGAGTTAAATCATTATCCTTCATTATGATGCTAAAAGATAATTTTTTTTCAGCATCTGTGTTCAATAGGTCTATTTTGTTCTTTTATTCAATAATATCACTATTACATTGATTTCTAGGAACTATTCTATTTATGTTGTTTATAAGCTTTAAAATCATGAGGTGGATCTTTTCAAAGATCTCATGTATTTAATGAACTAGTCATCAATTTTACATAATATCAAATTAAAAACTAAAATCTTTTTAAGTATAAGCCATAATGCATATTGATAATGATATACATCCACAAATGATAAAAACAAATGTTATGCATCCAAAATGAATGATGAAACTTGTAATAATTGGTATTCTAGTAATATATACTAAAGAAGATCACTTCTAGATTTGGACAAAATCCGAACTATATCATATATAATATTCTAGTAAGCATTTGCTATTTAATGTACATTAAAGTTCCACTGCCCAAATGACATAAACTAACTGTTGATAATATATTACTAACAAAATAATATTTTAAAAATGATCAGTAACTAATATTAAGGAAACATGAAATATCTCTTTCTTGCAAAATATAAGAAAGACTTCATTATTAAGAATCTTATCATTCTTGCTCAAGTACAAATAATAGTAATAGAAAAATATTGTTATTCCCATATGAGCAATCATTAGAATAAATATTTACCATTCTTTTTCAAATTAAACTCATGTTCAGGTTTATTCAGATGATATTGTTATAAAAAAAAAAAATTCATTTATAAACATCCCTCACATAAGTTTTATTTAAAATAGAACATTTATTGCAAAATAAAGAAATAATTACTAACAGAAGTGATGAATAATTTCCTATATTTTCTATTTTAAATTTACTTTGATAAAAACAATTGTTATGAAATGTCCAACCAGGATATTTAAAAAAAAATTATCTTAAAAAAAAAAAAAGTTAATAAATTTAACTAAGGAAGAGACATTTAAGTTCTTTAAAAATTGACATTTTTTGAAAGACATAAAAACATAAAAAAATAGATAAATTTTATTTCACTGTTAGATGACTTAGTGACAATAATATTAAATAAACATAAATAAATTTTTATTTCTTAATATATTCATTACTATAATATTTATAGAATTTTACTATGCAGAAAAATATATAACACTTTAGAGCAATAAATCTCCAAATGCAGATTATATTAATGCAAAGACCTACAATATTAAAATCATTTTCATTGTGGATGAATAATGAATCAATTTTTGTCTAACAACCAATTAAATATTATTATTAGAAATATATAATGATTCTACAATAACAACTCAGCTGACTTTATTGTTTGATCTATGTTTTATATAAAAATTTGGATGGCAGTTGAAAATATATTCACTTTTTGTTTGCAATATAAATAGCTTTGATAATAATGTATTTCAACTAAAAATACAGAACCAATTAGTAAGTTTTTATTTTGTTTGTTTTCACTTTTAATTTTTTTTTCATTATACTTTTGAACAGAAACAATTAAATGTATAAAGTATGCCATGATTGTGAATTCATAAGCAAAAAGGCCCATAAAAGAGGAAGAACTAAGATGCTTATCCATTATTGCAGAAAGACTGTGTTTAAAGTAAATTCTCAACAATGGTTTAATAAGATCATTCTCTCTTTGTTACAGTTACTGCTTTTGAATTTTGAAGGCTATAAAATTATTTCATAACATACATATACATAGTAAATAAATAAAAGGTATATATAATAAGAACTTATTTTATTATCAACAGCAACTTATAGTATATAACATTTTAATATTTCAAAATCACATCTTTCTATTCTATACTTTTCAATTTTTTCTTAATTATAATAAAATAAAAATGAAAAGTTTTTTTTTTTTTAATTTATGCAATATTTTTATTTTTCTTATTGAAAAACTAGAATAAAAATATAAAAGAAATATGATATATTCAAAGCATGTAGGAAGAAAGAATAAATAAGTTTCTTTTCTTCTGGCAACATAAAAAAGAAATAATCAAAAAATCAAAGATGAAAAATATAAATAAAAACTTGTTATGATATCAACAAATAAAAAACAAAACATTTCAATTATAAAAGATAAAAAAAACACAACAACAACAACAATATATTTATAAATGTAAATATGTAGCTTATTAAAAATTATATAAAACTTATAAAGCCTAAGGTATAGCTGGAGAACCCTATTATTAATAAAATATAAAAGTTAATGCATGAAGTGAAAAATAAAATATTTAATTTATTGAAAAGAATTTTAAATTTAAAAGGCTAAAATGGATGTTTTTTTTAAAAAATAACTCATTAAATATTTAAAAATAATCTACCTAATCATATAATAATAAAATTATATCATAAATTCTGTTTAGTGAAAGATGTTTTATATGAAAGTTTCAATTACAGAAAATATCCTTTATTTATTTGAAAACCTGCTCAAATTCTTCTTTGATAGTAAAATAAATATTTTCATTACACAGAATCAATTCCATGTTTCATTAGAAAAAATGCAATATTCGTGATTAGATCTTTAAGAAAATCTTGTAACTTTTAAGCACTAAAAGGAATGAATGAGTTGAGCTTCAATCTGAGACTTTTTATCTTTCAAATCTGTTAATCTACCAGAACATTACATTATACCTAATTACTCATTTTAAATTTTCATTTCATAATTAAATAATGTTTTCACAACAGTTAAATATTAATTATTCAAATTAAATATACATTAAGTATCAAATATTTATTTTTAAATCTTGATATAAAATGTATATTAGAACTTAATTTAAACATTTGAACATCAAAAACTTTAAAAGTGGCACAAAACTTCATGAAAAAATTATAAACAATCTAATTAATTATTTTATTGAAAAATAAATAAAAATTGTCATAATATTTTTTTTTATAAGAATAAACTACAATCATTTAAGTTTAAATACTTTTAGGAATATAAGTAATTCAATTAATTATATATGTTTATTAATAATTTTTATTAGTCATTCACTAAACTAGAGATTATCCACTTACTAATTAATATTTCTGTAGTGTAATTTTCACCACATCATTTTCAAGCAAGGTTTATAATTACAATCTTTCATAATGTGTTAAAAACAGATAGAAAACAGTCTCTAACTTGAGTGAGAGTGATGTAAAAAAAATTACACTACAGAAATATTATACATTAACTATATACATTTATCTTGAAAATTGAGAATAACAGGCTCTCCAAATGTGTTTAAGCATAAGCAATTATAATGCTTTTCTATGATTAAAATTTAACTATTACTACAAATTTAAAATATATCATAAACTTTGAATATCTTATTTTTTAAAAAAGAAATAAATTTAAGCTAATATAAGGTTCATTTTCTAATTTATTTTTAGGCCTTTAAAATAAACAAATGAAGTGTGTAATTTTTGAGCAAATTATATTTTTTCATAATTATTTACTTATTTTATTTTTTACTAAAAAATTGAGATTTCAGTTAAAAAATTAAAAATGAATTTCCCATTATTATTATAAATACACTAAAATAATAAAATAAATTTTAAAAAAGTATTTTAATTAATGCTATGTATATTTTTATACTTATTTTTTGAGCATGTTATTACATGATCAAAGTTGTTGTTTTTTTAATGAAAATAATGTATTTATATTTTACAAGAAAAGACATGTCCATTCTTAATTCTAATATTATGAAGTTATTAAATAAAAATTATATAAATAAATTGTATTTTAGTTTATGTAATGCATACATTTCAATTTATGTTTGATGTGTTTTCAAAAGTTTTTTTTTTTAATTATGCAATAAATAAAACTTTTTTTTTTTCTAAGCACAAGCCTTGCTATTTTTCCATCTTATATAAAGACAATATATTGTTTTCATAAAATCAGCATCCTATTATAACTGTACTAAAAAATAGCTACCATTTAAAAAATTAACAGACATTTTTGAAAGATTGTTATAGAGAATAGTTGCATATTTTTTAAAGTACTGGATATAAACTAATGACTATTATGATGGATTCTCATTTTAAAAGTGGTCATATGATATAGTAAGATTGTATTTTAAAAATATTGCTCCTAATTGTTTATCAAACCTATATTTATTTTGATCACTGTTATCAAATTCTACAATATTATTTAAACAACTATTATCATTTGAAGCTACAGTAATTAAGACAATGACTCTATATAGACTAAATATTTGAATATGGAAATGTGTATAGAAACTTTTGTTTTCAAATTCTTATTAAAAATTATTTGAAAAAATATATATACAGATAAGATAGACTGTACTTCACTTTGAATATTCATTTTCTTTACAATGCTAGAAATTTTCTATCTAACAATCCAATTAATATCAGAGGTAAAACTCTTCATACAGTAGTGCCACCCAAAGCCAGAGTGGATGAAAATACTGTATGGAGAGTTTTGCCTCTGTTTTAGCAGCTGGTGTAAGCCTAGGAAATGGTGATCATGTGATGTTTAGTGGTTTAACACCAATTAATATTAATTAATAAAAAATATTTCTTCCAGTAAATAAATGGGCCAATTATTCAATCATTTTATTAGTCATTCATTAAACTAGAGATTATCCACTTAATGAATAATATTTCTGTAGTGAAATTTTCACTATACCACTCTCATGCAAGGCTGGGACTGGTTTCTATCCACTTTTACACCTTGTAGAAGAATACAATTATAAACATATGACTAAAGACATAATAAAAAAAGAAATATGACCTCCAAAAAGCACATTTCATGGGAATCACCCATCTTTTTCACATATCTAGTCATATGTTTATGAATACACCCCTACCCATCCCCAAAGATGCTAAAATCACAAAGAAACCAGTCCCTACCTTGCATGAGAGTGGTGCAGTGAAAAGTACATTATAAAAATATTATTCATTAAAAGGTTCATTATTTATTTTAATATAATAATTTATTTATTATGACAATTTTTAATTGCTTGTATCTTTCAATATTAAGAAATCATCTTGTAATAATGATATGATTTATGAATTGTATTTTTAAAACAAATATACAAAAATGAAACAATAAACTTAATAAATAGATTGTATTATTTAATTATTTTACATATTGTCTACCAACTCCTAAAATTTCTATTGTAAATTATCATGGAATTATTAAAAAAAAAAAAAATTGTCTTGGAATTGATAAGTTTTAAAATAAATGTTTTTAAAAATATATTGTGACTGTAAACATTGGTGGTCGAGAGGTCAGCGCGACTGCCTTGCACTTGCAGGCAGTTAGCCCGGGTTGCGGGTGCGCGTCCCGGCCGATGCTATGACACTTAAAAAAAAAAAAATCATCTTGATATCAGAAACTCAAAAATTAGCATTGAATCAGAAATGGGCATATTTCAGACATTTTATGATTAAATTAAAGAATATTTAACTATAATGTGTTTAAAAAAAGATTAACATTATT
Source organism: Epiperipatus broadwayi (assembly GCA_028023455.1). Classification (NCBI taxonomy): domain Eukaryota; kingdom Metazoa; phylum Onychophora; class Udeonychophora; order Euonychophora; family Peripatidae; genus Epiperipatus; species Epiperipatus broadwayi. Next base: position 11,200,433 of record JAQFVV010012396.1, read on the forward strand.
TATTTATTCGTTTACAAATATGTATATATTACCCATTTATAAATAAATAAATAAATAAATTGTTTTTTATCATCTGCTTAATTTAGTAAATTAATTAATTTTATTCCTATTTTTATAATGCAATAGTTTTACTTCTATCATAAAAAAAAGATCCCAATTGTAGAATATGTGTTTTACCAAGACAAATTACCAATCTCCTGACTCTATGTATGCCACCCACAGCAAGCTAGAGTAATCAATGGATGCCAGAAGGCTTGTGCATAAAATTTCCATCTAGTAGCCTACTCATCCAATATCCCCAGACTAGTTTCTGGCTTGTGACCTTCATCAGTGAGGAGCTTTGGATCTGAGAGCACTGCATCTAGATCTTAGGTGGTTTCTTGAGGGTTGCATTAGATCCTAAGATCTAGATGCAGTGCTCTCAGATCCAAAGCTCCTCACTGATGAAGGCCACAAGCCAGAAACTTGTCTGGGAATATTGGATGAGTAGGCTACTAGATGGGAATTTTATGCCCAAGCCTTCTGGCATCCATTGATTACTCTAGCTTGCTGTGTGTGGCATACGTATAGTGAGTTTTGCCTGTTTTAATTATAAACCAAATGAGTCATTTAATTTACAACAAATTCATGGAGACATATAATCCATTTAATAATAAATTACTCAATTAAACATGTAGATATCATTTCTTTCATGCTATTACAACAGTTGATACTTCAATTATTTTCTTTAGATATTCTTATATGCACTGATAAATTTACTATATTATTTATCATTTATTAAATATTAATTTATGTAAGGTCATATAATTTGATTAAGTAAGTGGTATTTAATATTACTTTATAAACATGAAAATTGCAAATGAGTGAAAAAACCATTTTAACATATTGAAAATTAAATATATCACTATGAATTAGATACAAATGAAATTACTATGATTATATTAATATACAGAATAAGTATTTTGAATCTTGATTCATAACTGCAGTTTGTTTTGGTGAAATATCCTACAAGCACTGGAATTATTACTTTTATGGTATGATAATGATTTACTATATCAACGATTTTAAGATTTAGCACTATGAAAATAACAAATATACTTTTATCATTTATTACAGATATTCTTAGTTATAATGATAAAATTATTTGAATACACGTTAACAGAAAAAAAAAAGATTGATTTAATTAATTAAACATAGGATGTTATTTTAAGAAAGAAATTTTAAGGAACAAATGTAATGGAAATTTAAGATTGTTTGTTAGAAGAATTTTAAGGTAAGAGTTATTTGTATTTATTATATTAGATATTTGTATTTATATTTATTGTTTTTTAATGTATTTTTTAATTGTTCCTTGATAAAGTCTATAAAAATATATAGTCAAAACATTGGAATATTTTTTGTACTTTATAATAGTTTCTATAATAAATCAAAATTTACAATGAAATTTGCATGTAGTTTGTTTTCTGTATATATTGAAATTAATGAACTAATTTTAAAATAGAAGATTGTTTGTTTGTTAGTGATTTAATTTATTTACATACTTAAGATTTAAATGTAATTGGAGGGAAATTGAACACAGACTTTCAAACTCCCTTCAATCATCCACTTCATCTTATATAACTGATACACATGACACATACATGTGAAAAAGATAAATGATCTTCAATACATGTATTTCATGCTGAACCAGCATTCATCAAATGGTCCAGATCAACATCTCCCACATAACATATATATAATCAGGCTCAGTTTATATTAAAATGAAGGGAGCTTGAAAGTAAATTCCCTTTAATTACAATGATAAAATTAACATATTCTACAAATTTATCTGTGAATGCATAATATACAAATATATAAAGTATTAATGGTAATAATACATCTTATAAATAACTATTACAAAATGCAGAATTTCTTTCAGTTATTTTCATAATACAACTGAAAATCTTTTTAAAATTTATCAGAAGCTGTGTGTATATGTGTCCATAACATTCAAACCCATATTAAGCCGGTACTTAAGGACAATGTACATTTTAAATTGGCATAGACAATCTAATTGTAAGAAGAAACAAGAATTAACAAATTAAATTAAATTTTAGTATTTTCACACATAACGATATTATCAAAATTATCATCTACAGAAAATAATATAAACAAAAATTAGTATATAAATAAAATCAAACAAATCTAAATCATCATTATCATTTCATCAACTTAAATTTGTCAATTTGTTATAATACATACATTTCAAATTTTCTAAATTTCTGTTGAGTAAAGCACGTAAAATTAAAATTGAAAAAGGAACCATCTCTTAGCCTAAAACAAGCACATAATCAACTAAAATCAATTACCTTAAAAATCACAACATTTTTTTAAATCTTGAAATAACTGATTCAACCGGAAACATGCCATTCTTTACATTTGTTCTCTGTTTTAGGCTGGTATTTCAGCAAAAGTTTGAAATCATTCTTGGCATAAAGCAAGAAAAACTTAACATATATTATAAAACTAATCTCTTCAATTTTCTATTGACATCACATCAAAAACTTATTGAGATCATAAACTTAACATTTTATATAGACATATATCAATACGATTCGTGCATATATTTTTTTTTTTTTATAAAATATAGAATTTTATTCAGAAATTTAGTTACAATATATGATAATAGTTAAACATAGGATATATTACATGATAATCAGTGGGATGAAAGCTCACTATTGATATCTTGTTTGACACCAGCTAAAAGGACTAATATGAAGCATATCAGCAAGGAACGAGTCTGGAATAGTATCCTGTTGATATAGATGACCAAGCTTGCATGTCTCATATAGTTCAGTGATAGGTCTAATCCTTTGTCCACACTCCACATGACCAAATTGACTCTTCATACCGGAGGTTACTTCCATAACAACTCAGGATCTGGGCAATAGTCATGCAGAGCAAGGTAAGTTATCACAAAGGGATGCAGGCCATTCAGCCTCAAATTACTCTCCAGCGAAAATTTCTATTTAGGAGTGAAAGGGATCAGCTTTGGGGGCCAGATCAATAACCTCCATGTGGAGTCATAGATGTAAGAGGGGGCCAAATTCTGGTCCCTTTTTCGAATTTTTTCCATTTTGTTAATATAGAGTTCAAGTGGATGCTCTAGTGCATGATTAAAGGTGAGCCAGCACCGTGTGTACCATAGCGAAAACAGTACAAATGTTGTTATTCGTATCTCTAGGATGGATCCACATAGTATATTGTCAAAGAGAGTCGACAGGGCAGGCGTATTGTTATTTAACATGGAGGCTATAAGGACTCTGTAGGGGTGAAGGGAAACACAGTGGCAGAGGAGGTGAAGACAAGTTTCATCCTCTCTGAGGCATAGTGAGCAAGTGGACTCTATGTTTGAGAATCCTCAGTGATGCACCAGAAAGTGTTTAGTAGGCAAGGTGTTAATATTTATCTTCATCAGGAAATCAAAATATTTGGGTTCAAGAAACCATCACTTAAATTTCTTGATTAGCAGATGGTTGTTAAGCCTGAGGATAGTTGATCCTGCAGAAACATCAGGATTAAGGATGTAGTATGCATCCCAGAACTTGGATTTTCATTGAGGACGATTTTATAGGAAGCATAGTATGTTTGGAGATAAGACATGCGAGGGCTGCCAGCCAGTCAGTACCAATAGGGTGCAGCTTATCTGTGGGAGTGACCTCTCTGGAATGTGAGTAGTTAGGATACTGCAGACCCATTCTGTAGAAAGAATTGTAGGAACATTGGAATATGAAAGTATCTATGGAATGTAGGGATAATCCATTGAGTTTTGTGTGTTTCTGTAGATTTCTTAAGCTTATGGTTGCACTTTTATCCCCTCTAATCAGATCAGTGCACATCTTGTGTATTTTCCTGATGAAGACTTTGGTAAAATTGACTACTGGGGTGAAATAAGATATTCTAGGGAATATTAGTATGTTGATGAGGGAGGACTTGGTGAACATGAACATGTAAACTTTGGATAGAGAGGATGTGATTCTCTGTGTGGATTGAAGTAGCTTTCCTTGGATAGATCTCCTCATGGCAGACATGGATTCAAATATAGGGAAGCCCAAGAAATTCTGAGGCTTTGCTGAAAATGGTCCTGGAATGGTCTTACCCAAAGATATATACCAGGCAGATGACTTGGCCATATTAAATTTGAGGCCCGATTGATCGGAGAATTCTTTAAGTATTGATAAGAGTCCTGGAATTAATTTTTTTGATGGAAAGAAAATGGCCAAGTCATCCATATAGGTGATGTGATGAATTGATGTATTTAAAATTGGGATATGAATGCCAGGAAGAGATCTCTCAATTTGAAGAAGCAGAGGGTTGAGGTAAGTAATGAAAAACAGGGCACTCAGAGGAGAGCCTTGTGGAATGGAGGATGTGGTGTAGAATGGGGGAGAAAGCTTCCCATTAAGTGAGATGCTCAATTCATGATTGTAAAGGAGGTTTCTAATAATATTTATATTTTTAAATCACATTAACATTAATTTTAATAATTTTTATCACATAAAAAAATATGATCTTAATAAAAATTATATCAAAAACTTATTCCATTATTTTTTTATTAAATAAATGTTTCATACTCCTCTTTTAAAAATATAGGAGAAAAATCTATTTTAATCATTATTTAATCGGTATTAAAACTGCTAATAATACAATATTTCAAGATCATTTTCAACTAATAACTTCTCTCTCGTTTCTTTTTCCCCAGCAGAGCTAAAATTATTTCTTTAAAATCATTTTCTGGCAAAACAAACAAAACATTTATATATATATAGCATTAAAAAAGAAAAAAAAAGTATTTACTTATATAGCTTTTCTAGTTTACTGTCAGAACCACGATTATATTATGTTCGTCTCATTTTAAATATTCCAAATATTGCATTTTTTTTCTTTGGCTATATAGTTAAGTGAATCAGCAAATTCAATTTTCTATATCCATTTTTAAGTCGATGAAATTGTGATATTAATTATATATTTGTCTTTTTCAAAACCATATAATCCAAGAGTTCTGCTGACTTGCTTTTTCTGCCTGCATCAACTCTCATAAATTAATACACTTATCTATGCATAGTTATTCCCAAATCATAATCTACAAATTTTAATCTCAGGTGTGTTAAAATCAGAATTGCAGAATTCAAAATATCATCATCATTATCATTCTCAGCTATTATTAATCCATTGCAGAATGAATATTTCTTCAAGTTTAATTTAGTTATTCTGATCCCTAGTTTCACTGGCTTTGCTTTTTCACACCACACAAAAAAATTACCTCACATATGTTTTGTTCTGTCTTTTATATCTCTTGTGATCCTTTGAAACTTTAACTGTCCATCTATTATCATTTCTTCTAGCAATATGATGATCCCAGTTCCATATCAGTTTCTTATTTCTTTCAATGATGTCAGTCATACATAATATATGACAACATACCAGTATTCTGACTCTTATAATTCAGCAATTTCTACTTTGGAAAAATTATTGGTGTGTATGGAGAGGAACATTAAATTTTCATAATCATATTTATTAGTTTAATAACAACAATTATGGGTTATTTAAGTAGCAATTTTTGATTTAAAGTTCCTTCTGTATTGTCTATTATATCTTTTCATCTTATTTAAACTTATATATATATATATATATATATATATTAATGATTAAAAACAATGAGTGCCTTCAATTGGATAATTATTATATTTTATACTGTAATGGCCATTAATATTTGTTCTTATTAAATGTAAATTCTGATTTAAAAATAAACAACAAAAATTTTCAACTCTTTTTCCTTGCAAACAACTTTAAAGCATTAAAAATAAACAAAGGTAGAAACAGAAATTAAATGGTCTACCTCTGTTAAAATATATATGGTAATAATTTTATAAAATACTGATATAGAAATATAGAAACACACATATGTTTCATTAAAATAAAATTATACTTGATATGTATTTAATATAAAATAGAGATAGAAAGGAGTAAGCAAATATTGCTTTGGTATCTGTTAATGCAATCAATATAAAGGAAATTAAAAAAGAAAATTAAAATTTGGAGGAAGAGAATTTGATAGTTTTAATATTATGTCATTTAAAACTGGTTTTAGATGAAATTGAAAAAAAAAAACATATTGCCAAATATTTTATTTGATTTAACTTATTATTATAAAATATAAAAGTCTTGGAGTTTAATTTGAAAAATAAAGTAGAAATGACAAGTAATACAAAAAAAAAAAATGTTGAAAATAAAAAATCAGAAGCCCAACAATTTATTATGTTATTGAAAAAATAAAAACTGATTGATAATAAAAATTTTGATTGGAAATTAGATATGATCACACAAGTTAAGTTTAATATTGGTATTGTCAAGTTTTTCACATTATCATTTAATGTTTGTTCATACAAAAATTATATTATGTAAAAAAATAAAAAACACCTAAAGTTCACATAATCTATCATTTCATAATATATATTATCAAAACTAAATTATGAAGGGGGAATCTTTAAAATTTCATAGTCCCTATACTTTATTATTTTATAAAAAGTTATGAAATAGTTAAATAACATTTTTTATTTAATTTTGAAAAACCTATCTTAAAAAAAATTAAAAGTAAAATTAAAGAGAAAATATAATTAATTTGTTGATTAATATATTTGTATAATGAATTTTATTCACTTAGTTGAAGATGCAATTTTTGCAATAACTTCAGTTTACAGGATGTTAAACCTGAACTATATATATATTGTAATATCAGTGTACTATAAAAACAGTAAAACTGGAAAAGTATAATCACTATCATAAAATAATAATAAATTTAAGCATATTCATTATTGTGAATCTTGATATACAAATTTTTAAAAAAAGTCTTTAAAAGATTTGTTTAACATTCTTTATAAAATTATGATTAAAATAATATAAAAATATTTAACTGTTAAAATTTCATGTCAATGTTTTTAAAAACATAAAAATATTTGGACATTTCACTTTTCATAAAAACTTTATCTATGGAAAAATACATTTACAGGGATTATTTTCTAACAAAATAAATATTAATAAGCAATAATTTGTTCTTAAGTGTTTATTTAAAAATAACATAGATAAATTATAATTTAGAAATGTGTATATAAATTAGTAACTGTATTTGAGCAATTTATATGTTCATATGTACATGCATATTGTAGTGATATTTATATATGCTTCATATATATATATATAAGTTCAAAAATTCAAAGAAATTTTAAATTAAAGGTTTTCAACAATTTTTATTAATTAGAAATTATATATATGTCCACAGATAAATGTATATGACATTATTAATTCTAAGTTTATTTTAAAAGTAATTTAAAACAATTTTTTTCTTTTATTAAAATTTGTAAAGGTATTTTATAATTATGTGAGTGTAAATGACATTATTTTATAAAATCTAATTAAATTCTGATAAGCAGCTTGGCTAATTAAGTAGATAAATCTCTGAAGTAATTTAGTCAAAGCACTGTCTGTTACTTTGGTATAATTAATCCCTTTCAAAATTAAAATTTTATAAATGTAGTATTGGATAGATAAGCTGCAGACTATAATAAAGTTTAGGAATTATTTAGAACAAATAGATAAATGATGAAAATGACCCCCCAATGGAAACTGATTTTGCTGATAAAACTCAGTAAACTATAAATAAGGACTCTCTGAAAAGCACTTATTTGCTGATTCTGCTTTGTTTTATACTGATGCTACTTTGATTTATTAATGTTCTTGGTATTAAAATATCATAAAAGAATAGAGAAGCTGTTATCTGCTCCTTACTGGCAATGCTGATTGTGTGCAAATCATGAATCCATCAGGAGTTGCTGAGAAGCCATCAAATAATGTAGAACCAATCTTAAGGAATATTGTGTGTCCAGTTATAAGTGAATTATGGGCCACTTAAATTTCAAAAGTATCTATTGCTTTTGGGAGAGAAACCAGCCATCAATCAAAAAGGAAAACATCATATGATAATGCCCATTGAATAAAAAATGATTGCATATTAACGGACCTGTTGCAGCCATTGAGAGCAATATAATAGAAGGTTCATCTGACATAGCTATGTTTTGTACAGACTGGGTCCACTAAAAGTCTATCAATATCTAAAAATCAAAACTTGAACTCTTAGTAATGAAATGGTAATGTATATGAACTTTGAATATATTATTATTACTGTCTATTATTAATATTAGGTATTTTATCTCCTACATTTAATTTATACTGAAAATATTTTATAAATTATGATTAATTTTACATAGAAGTAGATTTGTTTATTTCTATTTTTTATTAGTCATGCCACAGTTTAGTAAATCTAAAAAGAAAAATATGTTTTATAAATTAATTAGCTTGTTATTGCAAACACTTACCATGCTCTTAAAACTTAGTTAATATTTTAAAATCAAAACTAATAATGATTATCATTTCCACTAGGCTTAAATTGTAAAAATAATAGTTTAATCGTTAACAGGAATAGTACAGATTAATGATCTTTGGATAATATAAAAGACTTCATAAAAAGATTAAATTAAGTAGATTGTCTTTTTAATAGTTCACAGTTTTAAACAAAATACCATCCAGGTTTGGAAATAAGCAAGTATGTAAAGGATAATTGAGTGTATTAAATTTACTTGAGCTGATATATTTATATTTCTGGCTGTTTTGTCTATGTATAATATTCATTTATATATATTTTTTTCTTTCTGTAATACTGTTTGCATCTGCCAGTCACTCCACTTAGCACCTTCCTTTCAGCAGTAAAATGCAGTAGATGCACATTCCTACTGTATATATTTGTTTTGTTTTTAATATAGTCTTGGTTCATAAATATGTATAATGCAGATGCTGTTTCCTGCCACTTATATCTAGTTAGTTAATGATTCATTATTTGCCTGCATTACAGCTTGAAAGTATTTATGTTGGTCCAAGTCTGTTAATAATATAGTTTATTGAAGGATTTTAGCATATCTGCAAACTACAGATTTAATAAGTCTTAAAACTGCATTGTGATTCATTGTATTAATAAAAAGTATTGATAGTTAACCTATGCAACAAATTTATATCTATCCAGAGATAAATAAAATGAATTGTGCTAACTTTGCATAAAAATAATAACAGAATTAATAAATCTCTAACTGTATTAATTTCTATTCAAACTGAATAAGGTAATTAAAAAAATAATATGTTATTAATCTAAATTTGATCCCAGGTAAAAAGAACTAATAGACTAATGAATTCCATGGATGACTGTTAATTATGTTATTGTTGTCAATTATGTTATTGTTCATATACATAAATAAATTGTAATGTCTCATTATTTTTAGCATTTGTCATTATTTGTAATCAATAAAGTTATTTAAAGTATGCTAGAGTCTTTTGCATCTAACTAATCTTAGTGGGCTATAAAAGAAAAAGTTGAACATGTGACAGAATGTGGAGATCCCATGCAAATTACCATTGGGTGATTTTCATGTGAGCTATACATTTGCATGGGATCTCTACATTAACAACGTCTCATGATCAACAACTTTTGATAAGATTACTTCAAGAAAATATTTAGAATAACTAAAAGCTTAATTTTTGATGGTTGTTTCTAACAAAATAAATATTAATCATGCAATAATTTGTTCTTAGGTGTTTATTTAGAAATGTCATAGCTAAATTATAATTTAGAAATGTATATGTACATTAGTAACAGCATTTGGGAAATTTATATGCACATATATGCATACACACATATATATATATATATATATGTGTGTGTGTGTAAGGGTAATTGTTTACACATACTGTTAACAAACTTTCCATTCTTCATTAAATTGATACAACAGACTTTGGTCAGAGAAATTTTGGTAATCATATTCTTTTAAATCATGATTATACAGCCATCTATTAAAATATGTTATGTTTTAAAACAAATCAGTAAACTCACATGCTTTAGTATATTGATTTTTTAATTTTAAAAAAATCTAAAAGATCAGTATAATCAATTTTTATCATCGAAAAATAAAAGATCAGTATAATCAAATAGCAGCAAGGTCAAGGTATTTTGGTCCTGCCTCCATATCATTTATGGATTTCATCTTTGGAATCCATTTCAAAATCATTTGTAAGATTATTTCAGGAAAATATTTGGAATAACTAAAAGCTTGATTTTCTTTTTCAAAGTTTATTAAAATTCATAATTATTTTTCCACACTAATTGTGTAATAATTATTAAAAACCAAAAATATACATTCTTACACTTTTACTTTAAATGTATAAGTTTTATTTTTAAAAATAGAAGTAATAACTTCTAGTATAATGTTAACACAGAAAACCATGGTATTCTAATCACTCTATCTTATAAAAATGACAGCTAATATGTCATTACTGACACTATGTTAGAATAATTTGAGATATTCAAAAAATTAAAAAGCAATTTAATTTGATAGATTTATCAGAGATAAACACTCATTCATTCACATGTTAAAAACAAATTTCAATTAAAAAGATTTTCTTCATTTTCTGATATCAATCTGTTTCTGCCATCTGTTCAATGACAAAAGATTCCCCTTTGTCGTTATTACAAACTAAGTTTGTCAATATTTGAAAAATTAAAATATGATTTTTTAGAACTTTTTTTCTTTGTATAGTATACTTATTTCTATCAAATCAAGTCCAATTTATGAAATCCTCATATATAATAACAGCTTAATGCTAAAAACAAATGTTGAGATTGATAAAAACTACCACTAGAAAAAAAATTAATCTGTCACCATGTAGGAGAGTTAATAATTGCTTTAAATAAATAATTTTATTTTCTAAAAAGTAAATTTGAAGTAATAATTTATTGAGAAATATGTCATAAATTATTAATATTTATCCCAAAAGTACTTATCAATTCCTTCTAAAAGATCCACAAATAATTTCTCTTAAATTTTTTTTAAAATAACTTTTACAAAAAAAAATAATAATAATCATAAAATATTATATAAGACTTACTGTGTTGTAATTACTATTATAAAAAAAGAAAATATATATATTTAACTCATCATGTGCATGTTTAATACATATTATGTACTTTTTTTTTGTAAATTTAAGAAAAAAAAACAAAAAAAAATTACTACTTTGTTTATACATCGAATGTGCTATGTGAGATAGAATATTTAAGTAAATGCTTTTGTCTTTTAGACAGTTTTTTTTTTTTTTTTTTTTCATATGTCATAGCATCTGCCGGGACGCGAACTTACACCCGTCTGCAACCAACTAAAAAAAAAAAAAAAACTATTAAAAAGTTCATAAAATTTTTTTTAAATAGTTTTGGTTAAATAAATAAAAAATTAGAGAACTGAAAGGTAATTTTTGATTATACAAAGTGTATGTATATATAATATAAATTAAAATTAATATATATTATAAGCAATAATATTTAAACAGCATTAAACTGTTGCACATGCGCTTTGGATTTTAAATATAAAATGAATGAATACTAACACTTCAACCACATGATAAAGTTTATAAGAAAATATCCATTTAATTTCTTGGAAAGATAATAAAATTTATAAAAAGTAGAGAAGATATGAAGTGTACTACAGAATTATTTTTAGTCTGGAAAAATTTCTAATCTGAAAAAAATTAGAATGAATGATACTTGTAAACTTCAATAAAAAAAGTTATTTTTTTCCTATCGTAAATAAAAGAAAATGGCTGAAAATAATAGCATTTGTATCTAGTATATAAAAAGGCTTATTTCAATTTTCAATAAAAAAGTGCAATTTAAATTTATTATTGGAAATAAAAGTTATCAAATTTGTGACAGTTTTTTAAAAAACGTTTCTGAAGTCAAAAGCCTATAAAAAAAATTTCAGATCATAGTAGGCAAAATCGTTTTAAATACAAATGAAATCAGATCAATAGCCTGTCTGTAATATTAAAAAAATCTAGCAAAAAGAAAAGAAAATTTAACTGCTAATATTAATGTATTTTTGGCTATTCTATTTCAAAATATTAACTTCAAAGCAAGAGCAAATAATAATACATTCTACTAAAGCATCTCATAATATACTTGTAATTAAATTTCTGAAAATGTGTAAAAGGTAATTTTTAATATCACTGAACAGCTGACTTCTTAATAGAAAGAAGTTTTAATCCATATTTAAACTCCAGAGACAAAAGAAACTTCTTTTTACTATGTCTGAATATACTAATTAGATGATAACCATTGGTGTACAAATAGTAATATATTTCTCTCTATCTCCAAAAAGCTCCCTTGCAGTGATTTACAAAAACTGAAACAATACTAAATCGCTTATTTCATCACAAAATTAAAAAAGAGATAATCTTAAAACTGTACTACATAACAAAATTAATATAAACAGTACCATGTATTCAATGATTCCAATCCCAATATCTCTGGGAAAATAATACATTTATTCATAAACTTTAATCAATAGGAGTTTAAATGAGCACTAAAGATGAACTGCTTCATTACTAAAATTTTAAAATATATCATTATTAATGACAAATCAGTTACTAAAACCAATGTTATTAATATTAAGATAAATTTGAATCAAATTAAAGAGAGACAAGTAGAATGATAGATGCTATCTAATCAAGTCACATACTATGACATAATTGCACTAAATACCTGAAATTATTTTAACAAGTTGTTCATGCATGTGTCAGAAATGAACACATAGTTTCAAATAACTGAGTTTCACTATCATGAAGAGTATCCAAAATCACACTCCAAATAAATTTTGAAAGAAATGTCCCATTTAACATAAATAGTTATGCTAGTGATGAAATTATCTAGTATTATTCTGTCCAATATCAATTTTCAACAAGATGAAATGAAAAACAAGCAGACAGAAACTAATATGGATATGGGAATTTAAATGCATGATCATCATATAAATATGACTACTTAAGCTTATTACAATTGTTGTTAATAAATCTTTTGACTGTTTACAATCACTGTCAAAATATCTTCATTTATTTCTTTTACATAATTACAATGAAGTTAAAATAACCAAATAAAAGGAATAAATGGTATACCTTGACAATGATCATAGAAGATAGCAAGACATGGATTTAAAAAAAATAATATATATGGATTATATATAAAATTGATTAGTAAAATATAAAAATTGGTTTATACAATAAACAAGATTTATAAAAGAAATTATTTTAGTATATATATATATATAATGGTATTCATATAATCAAAGAATATCACTGATGATTAACTATTATTAATTGAATTTTATATCTTGTATGGCTTGGTAAATAGTACATTGATGGATTCAAGAGCTAAAATTCCCAATCAAAGCTGATCTCTGGCAATTCCAGAGCTCAAACATTACATGATCTATGACCTTCCAAACAAATTATTTTATTTTTTTTAACATTGATCATCATTAGACATTGATGATTACCTTCAGAAAGCATTTCAACTTTTTTACTTTGTATCCTTTCCAGTGATTACAAATAAATAGTCTCAAATGACATTTCTGCTGCTTATTTTAATTTACTTTAATTTTTATTATTTTAATACAGGCCACTAGGCACTATGACTTTGAGCAATAATGCAATATTGATTTACTTAATTTTTTATTTAAAAAAAAGAGCAATTATCTATCACTGCTGTCAAAAGTAATTCTAATGAGAATTGTTTTACATATTTGTACCAATGAATTTGAAAAGTGTTCGTAAAAACAAAAGACACAATTGATTAATTTATAATTTAAAAACAAATTATTTATAGTAAATATTATTACTACTAATAAAATACAGAAGATGACATAATTGTACAATATTAACTTGTCAAATAATTTACTGGATCATTCATTTATAAAGAGCTGTTAGTAATGCGTATTGTCACCAACTAATAATAAAAACTATTTATCAATAATAATTTGCGATATCCTATGTTAAGAGTTGAGTAAAAGAAAAAAAAATACATTATAAACATTTTTCCAAATTTTCTTGGGTTAATAAATTCATCCAAAATATTTCTTTAAAAATCTTAGGGTTTAAAAAATTAAATTTTTTTAAAAAACTGATTACTTTTCCTAACCTTTTACTAATCAAAATTTAATGATTAGCTACATTACTTAATATAATTCTGATACCTAAAAAAGTTTTAATATTGCTAAAAAAATGCTCCAATTATCTGAAAAAATTCCAAGCTTCTCCTTGAATACGAATCCATTAAAAACCAGTTGAGTTTCAATATTCAAGATTATAATAATATCATGTCTCACAGCACAGTAACAATAATGGAAAAATAATAAATATGCCTATATGATGGCTGGGTAAAATCTAGGTCAGGTGAAAAAAATTCAGGTTCTAATTAGGCCTAATCTTCTAGGTAACTGGTTCATAAAAATTTCAGCTTACCAATCAATATTGGTCAATAAATAAATATGTTTTTAATTCTCATCACAATTAGAAAATCTTTAAATAAAGTTTTTACCCTACAATGGACTACCTAAGGCTGTATTACCTATCTACACAATAGTTTTTGATGTAAATCAATATTGGTCAGTAAATAAATAAGTTTTTAACTCTCATCACAATTAGAAAATCTTTAAATAAAGTTTTTACCCTACAATGGACTACCTAAGGCTGTATTACCTATCTACACAATAGTTTTTGATGTAAATTATCTTCAAATAGTCATACAAGTATATATACCATGTATAAATGCTATGATACTCTCATTCATAGTTCATAGCTTTTCAAAGATGATAATTTATTTAATATGAAATAAAATTTAATTATCATAATTATAAATAAAGAATTAAAAATAAATAAAATAATCAATATGATTGTAGGATGATGAAGTGGAGCATTCATTCTATTTTTTATTAAGACAAATTGATTACTTATTTTATTAGATATCCAGATAAAGATAAGTAATCAAAAAATAAAAATTGTAATTAAAATGGACTTCTAAATTAATTTCTAACTACTAGATACTCTCACAGAAAATACAGTCTGCATGATATTTATCACAATGCCAGTTTTATACTATTCAAACAAATAGTTTGAGTTTTTGAATAATATGCAGTTTTAAACTCAAGCATATTTCCTTAAGTAATTATAGAGACAACACTAGATCAACCAATATATATTTTATTGATTTTAGTTATCAAATAACTATAGAAACTTTGAGATTTATGCAGAAGAAGAATATATATATATATATATAAAATAAATAAAGTTTGATATCTGTATTCGTTTCACAATATATGTAATATACAAATCAATATATATATATCAAAATACAGTACAATTTATATAAATTATATTCTTTTAGAAGTACTTTCAACAATACACTTTGTAGTCTTTATCAACTATATAACGTTATATAGTTGATAAAGACTACAAAGTGTATAGTCGAAAGTACTTCTAAAAGAATATAATTTATATAAATTGTACTGTATTTTGATATATATATATATTGATTTGTATATTATATATATATATATATATATATATTGATATGTATATTACATATATATATATATATATATATTGTGCCCTTTTGTATGGGTCTCCATAAATTGTTGTATCAATCTATCTAAAAAATTTTAAATTTAAGATATATTTAGTTATATGATTTTAATTTTGTTTATAACAATCTTTTAAAAAGTGTAATTAAAGTAATTCATGAGTATTTGATATGTGAAAATTGTGCTGATGTTTGAGAGAGACATTTCAATGGGAATGATAATAGTATATGGTTGGGAAAACTGGCCATAAGCAATACTGCATTAATAAATTTAATAAATAAATGTTTAAAGTTAAAGTTTTAAAAGACAAGTTAAAATTAAATGCATATATTTATTGTTGATAAAAATTAATATTTAATAAATGAATATAAATATTTTAATTATTAGTATTCCATGATAAAAGATTAATATTTGATTTTAATAATATCGAATTATTATTTTAAAAGCTGTTATAAGATATTATTTATTTTAAAAATATTTATTTTTAAAAAATGAATTGTTAGTTTATTTTTAGATTATTACAAGCGTCTGTAGCTTTGTTGTAAAAAACAGATGTTAATTAAAATACGTACACACATGCTTGGGAGTATTTTAGTAAAGTTGCAAAGCTATTTTAAAAATTCTGTTATAAAATTTATAAATATTATATTGGCTATCATGAAATAAAAATAAAGATAATTAATGTGAAATATTAAATCTGATTTTTAAAATACTGTTTAAAAACATAACGAATAAAAATAGACTTAGTTTGTTTATAAAAATAATCTTATAAAAGTTAAACGTGAAAAGTTAAGTAAGAAAGTATATTTTAAAAAAATGTTTAATAGATTTAAATAAATGATAAAGATTAATTTAAGAATTTAATAATGTGATAAATAATAAATATTAAATAAGTCATTATTTATTTTTAATTCTGTCTTGTTGGTGAAATATGTAAATAAGCTAGCAAGTCAATTGTTTAATTCACCAATCAAGTGGGAGTTTTCTTCCGGTATAAAACCAAGGTTCAATTGTTAGGAGGGGACTTGTGATTGAAATTCTTAAAGTAAAAGGTGCTATTAAAAATAGCTAAGTGATTATAGACGCTCTAAAAATCGTTTTAAAATTATAAGAGAGTAGTTTTTTTAAAATAATTTATAAAAGTTACCGATGAATATGCAGTGTTAATTTATTGTAGTTCCCTATTAATCGTTTCCTATTAATGCTCAATTTACTATCAAATAATCATGAGGACATCATATAAGGATAAAATGTATTGGAGACTTTATACTGAAAATTTAACAAACGCTGGATTGACTAGGAGAGTCATTAGATGCCTAACAGTAATACGTTGGACTTTGTATAAATTTAAAAGCTAATGATAGTTGATTTTTATAAATCAGATATTTGAAAAATGAAAAATACTTCTTTATGAAGCAAGTATTTATAAATTATAAATCTAAGTATATAACTTAGTAAAGATATAATATGTAACAGTAAGTGTATAAATATTTGCCTTGTTAAGTCTTTATGGTTTAAAAGACTAAATTCTGACAATTTAAAAAGGCAAATAAATTGGAGATGTAATAAGTAAAGAAATACTTATAAGTAAAATTATGATATTATTAAAGTCTAAACGCTGGACGTATAAAAGACTTTAAAAGTAATCTTACCTAAATAGCTGTTACGGAATGCGCAAATAAAAATATACATGGATATCCAAGTTAATTTTTGAACAATTTAAAAGAATTTATAAACTATTGAGTAATTCTAAAATAATAACTTTTAAATAATTTTTTCTTAAAGAAATGAATAAGGATCCTATAAACTATTTTGATTATTATTTTCTTCTTCTGATGGAACTGACTTTTATTTTTATTTTATTTTTTTTTAAAAAAAGAACGTTTTCATTTTTATCATAAAAACTTTTAAAGAACACGTGATGTACCGGAAAAGGAAGTAGTGTTTTGGTGAAAACTTGTGCCTAGGAAAAAGAACAATGACAACTGGATGAAAACACCATTGGATGTGATGTAATATGTCTTATTTATTAACTAACATAAATATTTCATTAATTATTGATTTATTAAAGATAGGAAAGGTACATTTACATTTTTTTTAAATAATAACTAAATACTAATATAACTTTTATTGCATAAAGTTTATTTTATAATTATACAACACGTAATATTTTAAAGAATAATTGTTGAGTGTAAATGTGAAATTATTTTGTAAAACTGGAATCCTGGAGGACATCGTGACGGACTGTACATTGAAGTATTATTTATGGTAAAATTGTGTAATAATAATAATAATTTGATGTATTTACTATGTTTTCTTTAGATCAACCAAATGTTATATGATTATTGAATGAATGTATTAATGTTTAAATAATATACACACATAAGATTAATAATAGCAGTTTTATTTTAATATGCATATTTTAAATTGATGATGTAAATTTAGTACAACGTAATATGATATCCTAGAAATAATTATATGATTCTTTCGTGAATGAATTTCAATGTTTCTGTTCCAATATTAGAAATTAGATTTATTATACTAGTGTAAGTTATTTATTTTTTTTCTTTTAAAGTTAGTAAGAAGTATATAAAGTCTATATTTTTATTTTTATTTTTATTAGATAAGTAACGTTAATTTTACATAGAAATTTATATTTTGATTGAAGGCTTATTGTAAATAGATGATGAGATATAGGAGAGTTTGGATCGTTATTATTTTTTGTTTTAAAATTGGTCATTTGTTTTTGCTGAAATTAAATAGGGTTAAAATAACTTTTGTAGGTAGTAGTTTTATAAAGGAATGAGAATAACAAGTAAAAGTGTAATATTTTTGAAATGGAAAAGAATCATAGAATTTTATTTAACATAATACTTTATCAAATTTGAAATTGTTGAATAATTTTAAATATTATTTTTTTTAAAAAAAGTACATATACGTATTGCATATTTTAATAAGACAGGTAGTATGACATTATATCGGAATGAAATAAACAGTGATAGTCAATAATTGTTATTATACTACAAAGTTATATCAGTTGATACATTAATTAATATTTGAGTCATACTGATAATAAATGTAATACAGCCTTATACATTATAATATAAATAACAGTAGGACTTAAGTGAAATAGCATTTAAATTATTAAAGTTGGTTTATTTACATACATGCTACATGAATGATACCTTACATAAAATCTTTTCTTATATTAATTGATAATAAGTAATGTTTATGTAAATTAAAGTCATAAACTTAATTGAATTTTATTAATAAAACATTCTCTGAAATGTATAAATTATCTACTTATAGTTATGGAAGTAGTAACAGTGTAAAAAAAACTTGTATTATTATTTTTCTTATTTTTTATTTTCTTTAGTTCCATTTAAATGTAAATAGTGTAAATAAATTATTTGTTAAAGTTAATGTAAATAAATTTGTTAAGTTGTTTTTAAAAGATGTGTTGAATTCATTATTTTACACCACAGCATTTGACAGCAGATAATTTGAATAAACATAATATTTGCACAATATGAATTTATTATTTTATTATTTGAGAAAGAAACACAATATTTTCTTAATATAATTTATAGAAATTGATTGACATTAACATATGATATTACAATGGTCATAAAGTAATTATAATGCACAATATAAGAGTATAAGATTATTTATTGCCACAAATTGTTGAATTATAAGATTTTGGTTTATTTTAAAATTAAGATACTATATGGAAATGAAAGACATGAGTATGATTTATTTATTTTCTTAATGATTAAAAGTATAACCCAATAGATAAGATTAAGATATACCCTAAAGATTATTATTGTTAGTGATTATTATTAGAATAAGTTAGGTGTATTTAGGTTTGATATTAAATCCCTTATCATTCCTATCTACATGAATTATTATTACTTTAAGATAATTAGAAGAACCTGAGATCATTTTAGTTATATTTCCTTAACAATAGATTGAGATTTATTTATCTATTATTATTAAAGATACTTTCATTTATAAAAGTCATAAGAGTGCTGTAGAATTAGTAATGAGATAATTAAAAGTATTAGTATTCTTATGCCATTGAGACAGTGTCTTGGAGAGACATTGACTCAATGTAAATCTGATTACCAATTGTAACTTCACTTCACAGTCTCATGATTTTATTAAATATTTATTTAATTAGTACATAATATTAAACTATATTAATTTTTGATAAGTTTGTAATAAATCTGATAAGTTATAATATTGTAAAAATATATTAAAGATAGTTGTACATATTTTAGCCAAGCATAATAATTTGATTGAGCTAGTCATATTTTAAATTATATCATATATCGAAAAGTGAGGGTACAATATATATATTAAACAAATAGTACTGATCTTTAGCTCACATTCAACATACATTTGACAACTGTAACCAATTCATTTCACACACCATTATATTCATTACTCATCAATACAAGCATTAAAAATCAATGGATGCCAGGTGACAGTGAAAAAAAAATCCCAAGCTAGTTTTTTCTCGTTACTAGATATCCTCAATACAGAGTAGGCTCAGCATTACAGATATCTAGTAATCATTCTTTACTATGTTATTAAATTTGCAAATAAAGTAATCAGTAGTGAATTAATTATTCTAATTAAGTGAAGATTTCATTTTAATAAACCATAGAAGATTTGTATTATTTTTATTTTGGTATATAACTTTTTTATCTCCCATAATTTTTTTTTAAAAAGAAAATCTTTCGAAGTATTACCATATGCTGATTAGAATTTGAACATAAATAATAAATGTGACATTAAGTAAATATCAATTTGATTTAGAAAGTATATAATTGACTCATTTTAAAATACTGTAAGCATTTATTTGTTATATCTCAACAATCCTATAATTTTATCACACAGATGTATATTTCAAAACCTATTAAAATGTACAAACTAAACAGACTTAATATTTCAAAAAAATTGTAATAATTCATATATTACAGTGAGAAAATAATGTAATAATTATTCTATCATTTTAATGCATGAATATTAATAATTATATATATATATATATATAATCTGAAATATTCAGTTATATTAATAATTATATATATATATATATATAATCTGAAATATTCAGTTATTTAAGATTAGAGGGTTATAATGAACCCAGAAAGTAGTAATATTGTTATTTCTTGTTTTTATAAGGCAGATAAAATTTTAAAAAGTCTGACTTTATGTGTTTCTTCTCATTCTACAATCATATTTTTATATGCATTAAATAATCAATGTACACTAAATAGCAACCCAAATTCCTATAACTAGTTTCTGACTAATTAATCTTGTAAAGTGAAGCAGTCTGCCATTTAATTTTCATTGATTTCTCATTGATTATTTAAAAATAAGTAGAAAGTAGAAAAAGAATATGTAATGCATATAAAATGAAGTCCCAATAATATGTAGTATTTATTAAAGAATCTTGTAATTAATTGTCTATATAAATTATCAGTCCATGCCAGATAGTGTCAGTGTATGTCCCACACATTATATGAAATTACATAACATTTACTTTACATTCAGTGTTTAAAATCACATTTATTTACATCATAAGTAAAATTACAATGGTCATATAATTATAAATAAAAACTGATATAATTTTTAATTTTAAAAAAGATGAGAGAAAAATTATAAAACCAAAGTTTCCCTCCATTCTCAATGCCCTGTCTGAATATATTAGATTTAAAATTTCTCTCAAACAGAAGTTAAATTGAAAGTGCTTTTGGCTGTATTATAAGATATTTTAATCTTTTCAAAAACTGTATAATGCTTGATAAAAATTGAAGGTAAAATAAAAAGAGATGACTAGCATTCAGATAGATGGAAACTGTGTTATGGCAATGAGTGTGCCTTTGCAGAGATCTGAAAAATCAAAACGATGATGGATCATTCTAGAAAAATATCATTCATTTAATTGTTAAAATTCAACATTGATTTGACAGCATGTAATACTAATAGCATTACAGGTTTTAATTAATATAACTATTTAAAATATATTTTATTTTAACTCTAGCTTAGAGTATATTCTTTTTTAATAATATTTTGTCATTGTGTAATAAAGTTATCATTTTAACAAAATTATTAGAATATATAAACAATAATGTACTATTAAAATAAAAATTCACATGTAGTTATAATAATTAAAATGTAGTTATAATAATTAAATTAACTTACAATATTCTGTATGTTTTATATATTTAATTACAGCAATAAGTTTGTAATTGTTTCTAAAATATATATAATCACAAACTTTTCATTCTAAGGCAAAAATAATTTAACAAATTTATATTACTTCTTCACTAGTAATTACCCATTTTATCTTTATAACACCAATTTTAAATAATATCAATCTCATCTCTATCAGAATTGAAGATTAGATCATATTTTATTTTTTTAAGTCTTTATTTTTTTTTCTTCCTATTATTTTTAATAGGATAATATAAAGTTCTGGATATATTTTTCAAATTTTAATACTATAATGGCTATAAGTGAAATCCAGAACCACCAATCTTTTTAATAATCTTTAAGCTCTTTTCGATATATATTTCTTATTCACTCTAAAAAAATATTATTAAAACTACAAATGTTCAAAAGATTTGCAAAAAAAAAAAACAATCCAAGAATAGATATCTTTTTTTAATAACTTTCTAAGTTTATCAAAATTGCAATCAACCATTTTTTCTCTTTAAACTTATGAAAATTATGATTTATTTTTTTTTTTTTTAAAAAAAGATATTATATATTTTTAATTTTTGGGACACTATATATTTTATGCATAGGCGATGATTCACCATGCAATGGTTCTGGTCAAAATAAAAGTTAATGTCCTGATATTTTGCGATAATATTATTTCCACACTTAATTCTAACGCTTCGACAATTCAATTTATTTCCTTACTGTAGCTAGCGCTTTCGAAGCTGTAGGCAGTTCTGATGCTGAATGTTTAACATAAAAGATGCAAAATTATGCAAATCAGGTTAATAAAAGTTAAATAACGGAAAAAGATAAAGATTTGTTAATCCAAAAGAAAAAAAATGTAGTTTTGGGTATTGAAGTCTAGAAATAATAAAATAGTTGTTATTTGCAGTTTTGACAAAGAATAGTAGTTTTTGAAATTATGTCTAATGTGAATAAATATAAAATTCTGAAAAAGAAAAAAAAAAGTAAAATGGAAAGAGGGAAAATAGTATGAAAACAGTTAAATTACTAAATAGGGTATATGAGCACAGACCCTCACAAGATCCACCACTCACCACACTATCTCATAACACTGATACACTTGAACACGTATATGTTGAATAGATAAATAATCACCAATATACGTATTTCATGCTAAACCAGCAATCATCAGTTGGTCCAGATTACCATCTCTACACATATATGCTATAAGTGCTCAGATATATATTAAGATAGCCAATCCTCATACTTTAATGGACAGGCTTCAATCTACTCCACACTCCAACTCTTCAACTGTCCATCCAATTGAAAATCTGATGATGGAATGCTCAAAGGTCACCCTAAGGCTGAGATTCTTGTCACACCCATGTTGACCTAAAGTCAATCTGACCCCTCATGCACAGGACATAATCCATTTAATGCAAGGGATGGGCAGACATCTCTACTATGTAATAACTGAGACCCACAAGCTATTATATACCTGGGTTTATATATGTAATATATAGGGTATATGAGCACAGACCCTCACACGACCCACCACTCACTACACTATCTCATAACACTGATACACTTGAACACATATATGTTGAAAAGATAAATAATCACCAATATATGTTTTTTCATGCTAAACGAGCAATCATCAGTTGGTCCAGATTACCATCTCTACACATATATGCTATAAGTGCTCAGATATATTTTAAGATAGCTAATCCTCATACTTTAATGGATAGGCTTCAATCTACTCCACACCCCAACTCTTCAACTGTCCATCCAATTGAAAATCTGGTGCTGGAATGCTCAAAGACCACCCTAAGCTGGTTTAGCAAGAGTCTCGGTTGCAGGGTGGCCTTTGAATATTCCATCATCAGATTTTCAATTGGATGGACAGTTGAAGAGTTGGAGTGTGGAGCAGATTGAAGCCTGTCCATTAAAGTATGAGGATTGTCTATTTTAATATATATCTGAGCACTTATAGTATATATGGGTGGAGATGATAATCTGAACCAACTGATGATTGCTGGTTTAGCAGGAAATACGTATATTGGTGATTATTTATCTTTTCAACATATATGTGTTTAACTGTATCAGTGTTATTAGATAGAGTGGAGAGTGTTGGGTCGTGTGAAAGCCTGTGCTCATATACCCTATATATTACATATATATAGACACAGGTATATAATAAGCCTGTGTTTCAGTTATTACAAATACGATTAGCAAATCACAGGGAAATATACTTCAAATTAAAAAAGCCAAGTTATTAAATTCTAAATTATAATTACCCTTATATGTAAAATATTATTAATACTGTATTATAATTAAATGATAATATTAAAAGATCTTTAACATTTAAATTAAGTATATAATCAGCACCAACCAGCTTTAAATCTAAATAAAGTAAAACATTCTATTTAAAATACCAATTTCAAGGTAACAATTACCAATTTTATAGTATCATAAGATTTCCATTTTCCTAACTAAATATTGAGTTACTATAACATACATCCAATAAATAATAGATTAAAGGAATGCAGGCATCCAATAATAATCCCTTTTGTTTGCTCAAATTATTAATGTTTTTTTATACTTTATAAACTATCAAAGTAGCTTATATATTTTTATCCAACAATAACTATTGCATATAAGTGTTAAGATAATTGTGATGATCTTCTAATTAATTATTAAACATCTACCAATAATAAATCTATTATTATATAAAAATGTGTACCCAGTTTATATGATAATATATTATATTTACTATAAATAAACTAATAATACATTGTACAGGCTTAAAACTGCATTTATATATGTAATATATTCGGGATTCGAACTCAGACTTTCGCACGACCCACTACTCTCAGTGCCATCTCATATTGCTGACCCACCTGATCACACACATGTTGAAAAGATAAATAATCACCAATATACATATTTCATGCTAAACCAGCAATCATCAGTTGGTCTAGATTACTATCCTCACACATATATATAATCAGTGCTCAGCTTTATATTAAGATAGCCAATCTTCATACTTTAATGGACAGGCTTCAAACTATTCCAATTCACAACTCTTCAGCCTTCCATTTCATTGAAAATCTGATGATGGAATGTTCAAATCCCTTGTTAGTGCCAAGGTTGTCATCCTACCCATGTTGATATATTAGTCATTCTGACCCCTCATGTACAGGAGATCTAGACCAACTGATGATTGCTGGTTTAGCATGAAATACGTATATTGGTGATTATTTATCTTTTCAACATGTGTGTGATCAGGTGGGTCAGCAATATGAGATGGCACTGAGAGTAGTGGGTCGTGTGAAAGTCTGAGTTTGAATCCTGAATATATTACATATATAAATGCAGGTTTAAGCCTGTACAATGTATTAATTTATATAAATAGTGTATAAAAGGTCTGCTCATCCCTCACATATGTATGTATAAATGGATTATTCTCCTGTACATGAGCGGCCAGAATGACTAATATGTCAACATGGGTAGGATGACAACCTTGGCACTAACAAGGGCTTTGAACATTCCATCATCAGATTTTCAATGAAATGGAAGGCTGAAGAGTTATAAATTGGAATAGTTTGAAGCCTGTCCATTAAAGTATGAGGAGTGGCTATCTTAATATAAAGCTGAGCACTGATTATATATATGTGTGAGGATAGTAATCTTGACCAATTGATGATTGCTGGTTTAGCATGAAATACGTATATTGGTGATTATTTATCTTTTCAACATGTGTGTGATCAGGTGGGTCAGCAATATGAGATGGCACTGAGGTCATGTGAAAGTCTGAGTTCAAATCCCAAATATATTATATAAAGAAAATAGTACATAATAATACATAGATTTATTATAGTAAATAATAACATAAACACTTACCAATCCAATCGTTTAATTCCTGGACTATTTTATGATTCTTCATTATAAATTATATGGTGTAAGACCATATATGACCACTATAATTCAAAATTTTATTAGCCAATAGGTTTGCATTGATAACTGAGTAACAACTAAAGCAAGTTTATTTGTTTAAATGAATTTAAAATTATTAACAATAAGTATATATAAAAAAATAATGACAAATAGACAATAAATATTTGTGACATAAACTGTAATTAAATCTCATAAAAGATATTTTCTACATAAATTAATATTAATACAATAAATGTTCCTACATCAAAAATTCACTTATATATAAAAAGAAAATGTTGCAGCACATGTACACTATTTAAAATATAAGAAAGTTAATGTCACTTTTGTAATTTTCATAAAGTAATTGATTAATATAAAATATAATAATTATATATTTGTTTATTTATTCACCTTATTTTCCAAATAAAATATCAATGAGTAATTATTACAATACAATTCTTTAGGATTTTCACTACTTATAACAAATATATTCAAAAGTAATTTGCAGTCAACAAATAAATTTATAATATTTTAAGTCAAAGTTTTAACCATTAAAATTTAGAATACAAATATGAATTTAAACAATTTAATTTCCTTTTATTTTCACATATATAAAACAAACATTACTAATTTAAGATATAATAACCGATAATATTTATAAATATTATACTAATAAATACATAATAAAGTAATCTTATCACAAGAACTGATAACCGTCCTCCTATGTGGCTCTTCAAAGAAATGCAATAATTCCAATGTCTATCCTGTAAGCTGTATTTTAATAACATTTACTAATCCAAATTAAGTAAAAGTACCATAAAGTGTTATCCAAAACAATGCATTTTATCTTTTATTTAGCAAATATTTAATATCATAATGGTATCATGAATAAACAGATGCTCATTTCAATTTATGACAATATGACGTAAAAATAAACTGATTTAAATCCTATGTCAAAATATTCCATCAATGTTATAAAATTATATCTGCAGATGGAAACAATTCTTATATATGTTGTTAGCTTCTATATTTCATTATTAAAACATTTTGTTCACATGTGATAATTATTTTTGATAGGAAATATCAAGCTGAATTTGAATGTTATAAATTACTTTTTCCTTCTTTTAACAAGTTTTTGATAATCCTGTCCAGTTTCCTGCACAAATATAATTCTTTCTATTCCAACATTTTTGTGGTTATCAAGCAAATACTTGCAAAATAAAAAAAATTATATAAAAGAACTTGGGTTTGCTTCTATGAAAGTCAGAATGTCAGAGAGCAAATTCAAATCATTCAGTCTAATTTATAATTTCTTACAATTGACTTCATCAAAATTTTAAAATTATGCACTTTATTTACTCTTATACTGAAATTACCATGCATTCCATACTTAAAATCTCATTTACAAAATAAGATAAAAAAATTTTTTACAATCATTACATATAACAAATAAATACAACAGACACACCTAAAACATTAAATATTTGTCAGTATTGTTTATAATGTACTACTTATGAATGCAATAAATAAAATATATATAATAAAGAAACAATGATAATTTTATCAAAGACATAAACTTTATTATTTATATATGCATTTTGAATGAATAAAATTAATCTACAATTTTACATTGCAATAATAATAATGTATTTCTTGTTTTAATATTTCATTGTCATAGCAACTTATTTCAAAGCTCTTAGGCTAATACATTACCTATTAAAATAATTAAAAATTTTAAAAAATGTATACTTTCTACCACATACTAAAACTACATCAAAGTTCAGTTGACACTATATATATAAATCCAAATAAGTATGATAAAAAGTAGTTTTAGGAGATAAATAATATTACAAAAAAAAAAAAAAGAGGTTGATATGTTTTATAGAATGAAAGATATATAATTAAAGTGACAAACTAATATACCCAAAAATGTAATATTTAAATAGAAGTATATTGTCTATATTGAAATTAATGTAATTAGAAGGGATTTCAACTCAGACTTTCAAGCTCCATATAGCTATTCACTCCATTTTGTACAACTGATACACATGACCACATACATGTGAAAAAGATAAATGATTTCCAATATATGTATTTCATGCTGAACCAGCACTTAGTAGTTGGTCCATCAAAAATGAAAAATAAAATCCAGAAAAATTATAAGTACAAAGTTTGATTAGATCACTAAAGTAGTTGTAAAACATAAGAAAGATTGGCATAAAGCCATATGACTTATTTTGAATTTAAACATTTTTCTTCTTTTATCGTTATTTGTGCTGACATATATTTAAAATGCTACTAAATAATATGTAGTTCTATGAAAAATAAAATAAAATTTTTGTTTTTATTTTCATTTTGGTTGCAATATATATTTTCACTACACAATAAAAGTTCTAAGAAAAATAACAAGCTTATTCCGATGATTAAGAACAAGTTGGAATACGTTTGTATAAAGACAAATAAATTTCAGCTGCAAGACATGATTTGGCCTATTAACCAAAATTATTTAATCCAATCACCAAAATAAATATATTCCTTACATCTTTTCTGTTTTATAATAATATCCTCAGTGTGCATTTCAGGATTGATTCACAAATATTAGATTTTAATAAATTTTATCAAATTTCTAAACAAAGTTAAAAAAGTACAGATGACAAAAACAAAAAATATGATCCTATTGAGGAAAATCTCATTCAGTTAAAATTTTTAAATTAGTCTTTTAAAAACATCTAAAAAAATAATGGAAGTCTGCAAATCAAAAAGTTTTTATGACAATTTTTTATTTGAATTATGTGTTATTTTAAAAAATGGTTAATGTGTAAGATATATAATTGAATGACACATCTATGAAAATTATTATTTTAATTACAACTAAATTAAACATCATTATTCTACCTTTCACTCTGATCTATTTTCTTTTACTACAATGTTTCAACCATTTAGGTTAGTGCAAGGGCCAGTTGTTTTAAGTCTCTCGTGCCATTGGTCATCTCTTTGTAAAGGACTAATGAGGTTGTCTTTGTGTAATCATATTTGCATCTCCTTATTGAATGAATGCTGATTATGCAATGACTCTAATCTTTTCTCTTTTTTTGTTTTTTTCACTTTTTTTTTTGAAGGAGTTAAAACAGATATATTCATCTATTAGTAGCTTCTAAAAGTAGTATAAATAAATATCTCTAAAAAACAATGGTATAATGGTCTTAAATAGAAAATAAAACTTAGAAACATCAAAAAATTTGCTCCTTTTTTTATTATTTTGCTTTGTATATCTTTTATAGCTGATACAAAAATTACTTGTAGGAGAAAATAAATTTTATATCTGCTGCAAATAAATTTATTAGAATGGTAAGCATAGTATCAAATATATTTCCAGTTATTATATATATAAAAAAAAGGCTGAACACATTAATTTGACTTCTACAGCAATCCTTTGAAATTTATCTATCACATTATTAAAAAAAGAATAGTCAGAGGAAAGGTGTTATCTATGAAAAAATATCTTTACTTATTAGATTTATTAAATATATAATTATCTGATTACATATATATATAAACATGCATTACGTCCTGTTTCTTCATATTGCTTGCACATCTATAAATGTATTATGTGAGTTATATCTTGTTTACGATAATTTTCATTCATAATATAAAATTAAAACAGGCAAAACTCACTATACGTATCATGTGATGTTTATTGGCATAATATAAAATCTTATTAACCTGATTTTTTTTTTTTAATGAATTCCCTTGCAACAAAATGCCAAATGATGAAAACTCACTGTTGAGTTTTCTAGAATAC
Organism: Epiperipatus broadwayi; assembly: GCA_028023455.1. NCBI lineage: Eukaryota > Metazoa > Onychophora > Udeonychophora > Euonychophora > Peripatidae > Epiperipatus > Epiperipatus broadwayi. Next base: position 11,229,911 of record JAQFVV010012396.1, read on the forward strand.
TTAAACAGAAAAGTATCTGTTCCTGTGTGTTTCTGTGCCCAAAAGTTTAACAATAGACACAAATTATATTAAAAACAATGAAATGAATAAAAAAACAAAGAAGAATGAAATTCAGAAATTTAAATCGAATTTAAAGAAGTAATATCTAAATATTCCAGAAATAAGATAAAATTTTAAAAAGATAAAGCCAGGTACATGGTATTAAAATCAATTGAATAACATATGAATCCCTTAACTGGTATAGATTTCATAGTAATAATACTTATAGATAATAATAATAAAAAAACTACTTTTAAATGCCAGTCCCTATACCAAATGAATAAAAGAGTTATCCAAGAATGTGAAAAATTCTTTAAAAAATTTCTATCATAATTTCCAGTTTTCACAATAGTATTTAATTTAGTATACTATGGAAGATATCACTCAGGATAGATATTTTTGAAGGAGTACTTACATATCACTGGTAAGGTATACTGCATAATCAATCCAAAAAATATTGTATGTTAATTTTTCAAATTTGAAAAATTTATGAATGTTGTGAGGAGAACAATTGAAGCATTATTAATTTTTCAGTATAAACTCAGTATAGGACTTGCCATATCTGCAACATTCACAAGTGAGCTATTATGCATCATGGGATAAAACAGATCACTTTGTTGAAAGAAAAAATATATTTCAGAATTTCATGATTCCAAATATCTTTCTTAGAATAATCATTTCAGGTGGATGTAAACATTGCATTTAAAACCCCTAAACTTGGAGTTCAAATGAAAAATCACTCCACTGATATACAAGATATATAGATCCACCGTTATCTTCAAAACAAAACTGACTATTGTATATCATATTATAAAATTAAACTATGTTCATTTCTTCAAAACAAAACTGACTACTGTATATCATGTTATAAAATTAAACTATGTTCATTTCTTTTGACTATAGAAGACCAAGTCAACAAGTGCCAAAATATTTGTAATATTTAAATAAATATCAATGAAATAAAAGAAAAACTCATTTCTTAAGTCATATCTACTAAAAATTTCACAAGATTTTTAGCATTCTTTTTAATATGGAAATAGAACTGTAACACAAAATGTTAAAAATACTTAAATGCAAGTGCAATGATATATTAAGATCAAAAGTTCATTGAGAGTATCACATTATTAAAATTCTTCAGAAAATATCTAATTGAATTTATAATTTATATAAACTTAGTAGTTCATATAAAAAATGATACATAATGTTTAACAGTATGTATGCCTACCTATAACTTGATGATGTTTAGCATCTAATTTCACTTACCTTGTCAGTTAGGTAACTATACTAAACTGTAATGTTTATGATTTGATGATATAAATATCACTCAAATAAAAAAAAACATTATTAGTAAGTCATTCATTTTTATTATTACTAATTATATTCAAAAAATTTGAGTTGAGTCAAGCCACTATGAAAAGGTATAACTGTATAGATATATTTTCACTTAATAACACTGAGTTAACTCTCTACCAAATTCTCACCAGAATCATAGTGTAAAATTAATTAACTAACTGCACTGAGAGTAAGATGAATATATAGTTTATAAAATATGCAAATTATTGCAGTGAGAAATGTAAATGATAAAAATCAGATGTTCCATTTTTTTGACAAAGGAATGCAAGACTACTTCCTGTTGATTAAATTTACACCTCTTGCAATATAACTCATGTCTCCTTGAACTTTCCCTTATGGTCGTCCCTCTCTATGAAGATGGCCTTAATGTTAGAAGGGGAAAACATGTATCCTGTAAAATGCTCATGATTCAGAAAAATTGACTTATGTTGCCGGTCTTATTTAGCCTTTTTATAAAGATAGAAGTGCTATGTGACTCTCATAGATTTATTAGCTTGAGACTCCAGAACACAGCTCTAACAAGCTGAAGATGAGCATGAAATATTATAGAGTATTTGAGAAGCAATAATTTGCATATTTTATAATCTATATATTCATCCTGCTTCTAATGCAATTAATTAATTAATTTTGCACTGTGATCCTGATGAGAATTTGCTGAAAGTTAACTCAGTGCTATTAAGTAAGAATATATCTATATAGTTACATCTTTTCATAGTGGCTTGACTCAGCTCAAGATTTTTCAGAGTATTGCATTAGTATATGAAAAGTTTCATGTTAAAGAATTACATTATTACTAGTTATATAAAATATCCATGCACTAGCATGACATCTATTCTCAGTACAAAAAAATGTTCCCAAATCATATTCTTAATTTTGTAAACAACAAGAAACACAAGTTTACCATATATTAAGAATATTTATTTATTTAGTATGATGTGGGAGTTAATCTGCCAAGAGCTTAAAACTTTAAATATGTGTATGGTGATTCTGATGATGTAATAATAGTTTGTTAGAAGAATAATATACTTTGTCTCTATATTCATTACAGACTTGTTATAAATTTATACACTTGGACATTTTAAACTATTTTTTTACTTTAAAAATTGATTATTTGAGATTATTAATATTTTTTCACTTACTACAATCTCTCCATTGTCAATAGAGCTTGAGTTAATTAGTCATAGACTGTCATTCTCTTAACATAATTTTCTCATGGCTTCTCATTTTTAGTGATATATCTTAAACTACTTAGATGATAACAAGAATATTGTACTCTCAATTCAGAGACCTCTCTCCTTAAAAAAATTAAAAAATCCCAATTTTCTATTTCTAATCCCAGTTTTTTTAATGCATTTTAAAAGTTATTTGTACAAGCTCTTCCCTCATCTATCTACATCATAATCATTATTGGCATTCTTGTAATATTTAACCTTCATATATATTCATCATCTTCTATTACTTCTATTTTTTCTGCACTCATTTTTCTTCATCATACTAACATTGCTTATCTATTCTTATTTGATTTTTCTTGCCCACATCTTCCAAAACTATACTTTAATTGTGAAAATTTTCCAATATTGTCATTCCCTGTTCTAGTCTTAAAAGACAACTTTAGACAAGTTGTAATATTCCGAGTATCCAGAACAATGAAGTATTTGCAGCTTATTATTTTCTTTTTGAATTAAAATTTTTTATTGTAGCTGTTATGTTATTTTTTTTTTTTTTTTTAATTTTCAAGTTGTGTTTTTTTTTTAAAGAAATTATCTCTAACTTTAAAAAAGACTGAGTGAAGTATATAAAAATAAGGTTTTTAAAATATTAAATGTAAATGGGGAATATTTTATATAATGAATCAATAAAATTAGTATAATCAATATAAAATAAGATTAGTAACAACATTTTTAGTAATAAAAGATTATCAATTTGAATTATTATGTAATTTGAATTATTATGTAATTGCAGTGTAATTCATATAGTATACAACATGGATGGTCTGCTCACCAACACACATTACCCAATGTGGTGAGTTTATTTGCTTTTTATCTCTGAATTTAAAATTAAGAAACATCATGGCCTTTCTTCTCACTTGCCTGATAGCTCTTAACTGAAATATCAGTTGAATTTTCTTGAAGGCAGAATGAAAATGAGTGTGAATTAACTTTTTTTTTCTAATAGATATTTGCAACCATGCCAGGCAAACTTAGATGGGCAGTTAAAATCTTAAACTGGATTCCCAGGGATTGTAAAAACCTTAGAAAGAGACCACATGTGAGATAGATGGATGAAATAAGCAAGTGTTCTGGGTAATGTGGAGAAGAGAGGCTAAAGATTGGAGAAGATGGATTGAACTTGAGAGACTTGTATTCAGCAGTGAATAGATGTTTGAAAATAATGGTAGTGGTGAAGAAGAAATAAGATCATTTGCATATTTCAATATTTTCTCTTTTAAATTTTCTGTTTTTTGTTTTTTTTTTGTTTTGTTATAAACTCAATGCTTACGAATTACAAATATAAAACATATTTTAGATGACAGAAAGAAAATTAATCATCTACACAAATAATAATTGATCAAAGTAAAAGAAATCATTTTTTATAGCATTCTTAGGATAAAAGTTTAAATATTTTCCCAAATATTTTTTTGAGTTATAGGGTTAAAACTATTATTATCCTGATGCAATAGTAATACCAATTGCGCTTTAATGACTCAGCAAATTTGGTATTTTGAATACAATTTGCTTTTTTAAAATAAAACTCTTAAATATAAAAAAGATATTGGCTTTAAAGAAATACTTTATCTCTTTTAATGATAATTTTTTATTGAATGTGCAGTGCATTCTAATCAAATGTTTATAATTATAAATATCTTTATTTTAACAATTATTATTATTATTAGAATGATACTTCATGTAATATAGTATAGTGTAACTATTATCTTCCTTGCAAATAAATTGAACTTAAGAATCATATTTAAATAGTAATGTTTATACTTATTTTTCTTCATTGCATAAAATTATTTTTTCTAAATTAGCTTAAAGATACTGCACTATTTTCTTAAAAACAAACAAATGAAAAGAAAAAAAAGTTAATGGCAGTATTAGAGAAAAGACCTGTTCTAATTAACACTTCCAACTTAAAGAGAATTTTCATTAAATTGTTAAGTTTTTTTATATGAATTACAATTTAATCTAGTTTACAAAAAAGCAAAATAAAATAGTTCTCCACTATCTTTTAGTCCTTTTGTTTATATATATAGAATATTTAAATGCATGTATTTTGTTTGTACTTACTGTAATTATAAGGGACTTGAACTCAGACTTTCAAGCTTCCTACAGCTATCCAATCCACCTTACACAATTAATATACATGACGACATACACGTGAAAAAGATAAATGATTTCCAGTATACATATTTCGTGCTGAACCAGCATTCATCAGTTGATCCAGATCACCATCTCTCATACATATGTACAATCAGTGCTCAATTTATATTAAGATAGCAAATCTTTCAACTTTAATGGACAAGCTTCAATCTTCATTACTCTCCAACTCTTCAGCCATCCATATCGATGAAAATCTGAAAATGGAATATAATATTGGCATCAACAAGGACTTTGAGCATTCCATCCTCAGATTTTCATTGATATGAATAGCTGAAGAGTTGGAGAGTGGTGAAAATTAAAGTTTGCCCATTAAAGTTTGAAGATTTGCTATCTTAATATAAACTGAGCACTGATTGTACATATATATGAGAGATGGTGATCTGGACCAACTGATGAGTGCTGGTTCAGCACAAAATATGTATATTGGAGATCATTTATATTTTCACATGTATGTGGACTTGTGTATCAGTTGTATAGAATGGATTGTATGGCTGTAGGAAGCTTAAAAATCTGAGTTCAAGTCCCTTATAAATATATACACAAGCAAACCTATTTAATTTTAAAAACAAGCAACATTTTGATATCAACAAGAAAAATTATCTAAAAAATAATGCAGTCATAAACAAGATAGTACAGGAATAAATCTAAAAAGAAAGAGCAATCATGTGAATAACCAAATATGCAAGACAAATTGCTAATACAGAAATAATTCGTGATAGTTCTCATTCAGGTGGCCATGTATGTAAAATTTATGAATTCAAGCTTACACATTTCAATTTTTTATTTAATACTTTTTCCAATTGTGAGCAACTAAAACTTTGGACAATAAGTTCATGGATATATATGATCTATTGCATTTATTTAATCAATAAATATATATCAGTATGAAGAATTTTCGACCTTTAAGATTTTTTTTTTTTAAAAAAGCATTTTCATGATGTCTGTCAATGCATTCAATTAGAATTAACATGAAAATAGATATTATCAATAAACTGAAAAGTATACTCCCAATAAAGAAACTGAAAAACTAATATATTCTATTAAAGCAGCTAAAGTCACAATAAAAGTAATTTCACATGTAACTATGTCTATTTGGACAAAGACTTAGTAACCAATATTCCTAAGTTTGTTAGAAATGTTTTGATTATATAAATCAAAACTGCAAAAATGACTTTTTTTTTAAATTTTCAAAATCTATGATTTATTTCATCAGTAATTTGTCACAACAAATTCTCAGTTTTCAGAAATGTCTATAAAGAAAAATTTCAAACGAATTTTTTTTAATGATGAGCCAGCCATGATTAAGAAAACAAACAAAAACAATCTGCTCATATTTTGAAAATAAAAAATAAATAAAGACAACAAAAACTAAGAAAAAAAAAATTGTTAAAAAAAAAAGTTAGATACATACAGGTATAAAAATTATTTACCCCCCCCCCTTCAAAATGAGTGTCGGAATCATAATTATGCAAGGCCAACGACAATAATTATTGATAGAATAAAATTGGGGGGAGGGAGAGGATTATAACTTTCAGAAGTTGATAGGGATGATCCATATAATATATTGTTTTCCATATTTACTTTTAGTCATATATCAACATTTAACTAAAGACATGTAGATTTAATGTCCTGATCACAGAGGCAGAATAGTATTTGGGCAATGAATTTTATGAAAAACCTACATTTCATCATCATCATCAATGACAGTTTGCCATTTTTAACATAATATAATGTAATTTACTTTTTGAAAATATGTTTATCTAAATCAATGTTCTCTACAGAGAAAAGTACTATCAACAGAAAGATAATAGTTTGCGTAGATAAAACAAAAATACTGAATATGTGCATACAAGCACGATATTAACTGATCATTTACAGGCTTTTGAAATACTATTACATCTAGTATTAAAATAACACTATTACTATAATTAATAGAAATGTACTTCTAATAATAAATATATTTGGCACATACTAAATTCAGATTACTGACAATATCCCTAGTTAGATTGTTTAATGATATTCAGGTGCAAAGATTATCTGCATATATGTAATAATGTCCCAAACAAAAGAATTTGCTTTTGCTTTTAATAAAATATTGATCCATCAAAGATTATCACCTCTCTATGCTCTTTATTTCATTTTCTTTCTTCAGTTTATTTTACCTTTTGTTATAAGTGACTTAAGTTAGCATAGAAAATGTTCACTATTGAAGTGGAATTTTTCCACCTTATAAGAGAGTGTTATATTTTTGTTTATATTCCAATTATAATTTAGTATTTAACATATATTTATTAATAAAACTGATTATAATTTATAAATAAATTGACATAAACAGATTGATAGTGTTAATTATAGGATGATCCAAAAAATCTACTTGAAAAATTTTAATTATATTTTGGTATGTTAATGGAGGGATGGGAACACACTATCATAGAAACAAACTAAAGACAAGAGTTTAATTGAAATTTTGTAAATCGAATGAGTTTCTAATTATACATTAAATCAGATTATCAATAATTTTATAAACCAGATAAAAAAATTATATCCAGAGTCTTGGAGCAATAAAAGAAAAATATTTGCTTGCTTCCTGTCCATTATTAATGACACTAAATTTAGAAATAAAGATATTAAAGTTGTAATAAGAAAATGTTAGTGGCAGGAAAGGAATATAAATGGTAAATGGTATAAAAGCGACACTCTTTGCATTTTTAAAGAAGCTGCCTTACACTGACACTGGCTAGTACTCCTGGAAACACTTTTCCCATGGCTGACTTAACAACTGAATGACCATGAAACTGTATACTATTTCCAAAGGACTTGTACCAAACAGTGAGTTAGCTGAGGATGAAACTAAAATTTCCATGCAGCCATTTGAAAATTAGTGCATCATGATAAACAACAATTTGTAGTTAAGAGGAAACTCAAATGAATAAGTGTGTAGAATAGAAGTAAACTAATTTAGCAACATAAAATTTAAAGTTTATAATATGCCATAGAATTGTTATGTGATATAGAGTATCCACCGTATTCTAATACCTTCCCAGGTAAATTTATTAGTTAAAAGTTCTAAATTATTAAAGCATTCATGGTGTTTTGTCAACAAAATCTCTAGTTAAAATTTGATCTTAATTATTTGGAAATAGAGAAAGTGATCATTGTCTAGGTTAAACTAAGCCAAGGCCGACTACCACTGTCATCCCTGGGAGTGTATTCATGTATCACCGATAATTCACATCTGAGTGTTAATTTTCACACCTTGCAGTTCAGAATCCCTGAGATGAGATTATCATACAGTAGAGAAGAGTTAGTAAAGTAACTAGTTGGAAAATAAAGAAAGAAGCTTATAATAAGTAATTACAAATGTTCGCAAAATTGAATTATGAATGAAAGCATGGTAGAATGATGGAAAATGAAGATGATGATGGGTATGGAAATAGTTTAAATTTCCTTAAATTTTAATTGTGACTTTAATGTTAGATGGATGGTGCTGAGATAGTGTAAAATGTGGAGTTGAGATGAGATTTTCCTCCTCTCCAACAAATGTAATAAATTACGAGATTATTATTCTTAGTAAGGTCATGCTCAATGTTTATTCATTAAAAAATTATTTGTTAACTCATACATCAGATATTAATGTAGATAATTAAATAAATTATTAGTAGATAATAAAGAAATGAATAGATTTTACATTAAAGATGCAATTTGGCACCCTGGCAATGATATTATATGTTATCCCATCGCCATTGATCCTGAGGCCATCCATTCTGAAGGTTACATGTGTGTGTGTGTGTGTGTGAAGTAGAAAGAGAAGTGGCAAGGCTGAGGATTTAGAGGTTATGGAATGTCTAGTCATTTTTCTTAGGTTACAATATATATTGAAACAGTCAGTTTCATGCACCTGTCCATTTCACATATTTCACCCCCACACCTATCTCTAATGCCAGGTTTAAACCCTCTCAGAGTACCCATTTAAACAACCTTAAATTACTATATATACGGGATTGCACATATATATGTGAATGGTATGTAATTTAATGGTATATGTATATATTACAGATATGTGTCCATTTTAAAAGATTTCTATTTTAAGAAATATTTAGTCTAAATTATTAGTCAATTTTATGGTTACTTTAGTGAAATCTCATATGTATATAGACGGATTTCCCATTGTTGTTATTCTACATGTATAGTAATAAAATTAGTTTTATGCTAATTATAAAAGCTGCTGTTAGTTTTAACTGTAAACAACTTTTAAATTAGGTCACATAATAGTCTTAAAATAGTGTAAACTTGATTTTATAAATCCAAAATTTTAATGACAATTCTCGGAATTTTATAGAGTTGTAATAACTGAAACACAGGCTTGTTATATACCTGTGGGTATATATATGTAATATAGGGTATATGAGCACAGACTTTCACACCACCCACCTCTCTCCATTCTATCTAATAACACTGATACACCTAAACACATATATGCTGAAAAGATAAATAATCACCAATATACGTATTTCATGCTAAACCAGCAATCATCAGTTGGTCCAGACTATCATCTTTACACACATATATAGTATAAGTGCTCAGATATATATTAAGATAGACTATCCTCATAGTTTAATGGACAGAGTTGGAGTGTGGAGTGGATTGAAGCCTGTCCATTAAACTATGAGGATAGTCTATCTTAATATATATCTGAGCACTTATACTATATATGTGTGTAAAGATGATAGTCTGGACCAACTGATGATTGCTGGTTTAGCATGAAATACGTATATTGGTGATTATTTATCTTTTCAGCATATATGTGTTTAGGTGTATCAGTGTTATTAGATAGAGTGGAGAGAGGTGGGTGGTGTGAAAGTCTGTGCTCATATACCCTATATTAGAGTTGTAATAATAAACTACAGAAGAAAAAAGGTAGAAAAACAAAATCTAAATTAGTTTTAGTAATTAAATGTTTTTCTAAAATAAATTAATGGGTTTCTCAACTATGGTCAAGCTTGTAAAAATGACCATGTGGCCAGAGTTTAAGAAAAATATAAATACTTCAAATTGTGTGGCCAAGCATAGAGTCATATATATAATAAATAAGTGAAGTGTAAACCAAACCCACATTTGTTTTGTCTTTGAAATGACGGGGTAAGTAGGCAATCATTTACCTCTCTCTCCTTGCTGGAGATGGAAAGAACTTTGGTCCAATAAAACACAATGAGCTGTACCTCAGCAAAGCAGCCCATGGAAGAATCTCCATTAATATTAAATCATCATGAAAAGTGCCAACTTATTATCATCCCAGTGCCCAGAACTGCAATGAAGACAACTGACTGGTAAATTTCCACTCAGAGCTCTGTTCATAAACTGTAATCTAGCTATTTACTAAACCCGCCTTTACAAACACCTTTTCTAAAATCTGTAAAGAAAACTGTTACACACTAATGTTTGAATCGTGTCTGATTGTAAAACTTGTAATATTAAATCCTCTCTTAAAATGTAAAACTATGATAATCTATTTTAAACTAAATGTATAATTTTCTGTGGTCTTTTATGCCTATTCCTGATCTATTCAAATTATTCTATAATTTTATCATTTTAATATTATATGTATTTAATATGCCAAATAACTATAGGTATAATTTTAGCTTATTGTTCTGCGAAGATAATTTCAAATCTTTGTGATAATAATTATTAAATAATTGAATTATTATTTTTCTCGCTGTTTCAAGATCATGTTATCATTTTATTGATTAATTTTGTGTATTAATATTATAATAATCAGTTAGTGCTCTAGTTAAAATTGTAGTTTGCTTAACTCTAGTTATAAATTATAACTATCTACATATGTAACTCGTACATCATAGGAACTAGCCACAGAGATATTATTAAGACATATTTCTAATGTTCTGCCAGTAATTACCCCTCAAATATGCTTTGTCCGCCTTAGATTTATATATGTTGAGACACAGGTGATAATCTTAAATTAGGTTACTAATTAATTTAGTCCCTAAATAGTAAATTGAAATGCTAAATTTGAGAACTGAGTTGTATAGATATGCAAATAGATGCTATCTATTTTTAAGGCACACTAAGATAATTTTATGTATTTGCGTTATATATATATGTATAAGCTGCAGATGTGTCCTTACTAAGTACGCTATGTACAATTAACTGCTTGCTGCATGATTCTTGATGAGTTGCAGGTGGAGGTCACACTTATCCACTTAGTTCGGGTAAAGCACACTCTTTTAGAACTGGAACACCAAGAATCCAGATTATTCATAATTAATGCTTATCCGACTCCCTGAACTACTGTTCTTATTCATAGCAAGTTGTTCGGTCGTAGGGCAACTGAGCATTTAATGCTGAAGTCCATGAATAATGACACATTCACACCTTCTAGTTTTATTAATATTTTAAGATGTGCCTTAGAATATATAGTAAACCTATAATAAACCAGTTTTCTTTCCCTTTATATTAAATGCTTATTCAGCGTCAGCATGGATCCTAATCTAGGTTAACACGCTAACCTGCATATCTCTGAGCCTGATTATATGCTCAACTTAACTTGATATATAGAGAGACACTACAGGAGTGCTATTAAAATTAGTTATATAACTTTGGCTATTAAGTTCCATATGATTTAGCAGACTACCAAAGAGCTAGAAATTTGACATATTAATATAGGCATAAACTTAAATACTGCACTACACTTTATTGTACACTTATAATGAGATAACATGTAACATATAATCTCATTAGTTATGTGATGCCTGCAAGCATAATCTTTCATGTTCCCATTACATAATTCTGTATATTTTAGTTTTACTATCTTTTATTTTATTTATTAAAATAATATTATTTAAAATATAACTCATTTTCATATCTTTATTGTCCATGAGTTCAGTTTCATCCAACTCTATTTATTAGTACATATATCATTAGATATATATACGTAGACTATTCTATTAGATTTCATAATTAATCATTATTATATTTGCAGTTCACTTAATCGTGTGTGTGTATATCTGATGAAATCAGTGTTAATTTAGTTACTTTATGAGTCTCTTGTTCCACCTTGTGCGACTGCTGGACCAAGGTTAAATTGAATGTCTGTGTAACCTGGGAAATGTCATCCATAGGGTATTAGATCATTGAGCAGAGTCGAAAGAATTGGATGTCGGCCGGATTCTGGATCCCAGCATCCAGATTCGATCAGCTTTAGTGTACTTTGCCTGTGTTCTACATTTTGTTACATGGAGGGACAATTCTTACCATTACAATATATATAAAATAAACTCTTTGTTTGATAAGAAATATTCAAAGCCTGTTCATATAAAAATGCTTGGTGCTAGAATTGTCAAGGTTTAAAGTATCACTGCTCTTAATGAAATTTGATGTTTCAAATGAAGTTTAACTGAATAAGTAGATAGTTATCAGATTTTTTTTGAATGCTATTGGAACAGGGATAGTACTGGATTCACTGTGTGAATTAGTTTTTTTTATTTCGTATTCCAACATTACATTTGAAAAGTTAAAAAAAATCATCCTTTTATCCCTTATTGGATATTATTATTTTATCAGCATCAATAAAAAGACTGAATTTTCTTCTTACATGAGTCACTAAAAAAACTATAATTTAAAATTAATTAAAATAAAGACATTGGCTGCATAAACTCAAATAAGCTGTTACTATTAAATTTTTGCATAGACCATGGATCGACTATAGAAAACACTTTAAATTTAAAAAACTTATCTGCATTATACAATTTCATATAGGCACAGATTATTGAATATGTAAAATATTAGTATTTTTCAAAATAGAAATTATGATTTTATTAAAAAAAGATCCTATTCAAAACATTAGTAATAGATTTGTGGAAGTTGGTTTTTTTTTTTTTAGAAACAACTGTTATTATTGCTAAATTTCAATACTTAATAAACACTAAAATAATATATGTTAACATTATTTTAAAGGATATGTCAGTGTAGAAAATAACTATTCACACAAGTCTATTCATATTATACACATGATAGCAGGAAAAAATTTTTAAATAAAAACTGATAGTATTTAGGGATGAGTAGTAGCTCGATTTGTTTTCCATTTTTGTGATATTGATGTTTAAAATAGTTTATCAGAAGATTTTTGTTTCAGAAATCAAAATCTGATATAGTTTTGATACTACAGTTTTTAATTTAAACCAATTAAAAGCAAAAACAATAACCATTCTTTTGTCTTAAATTTACAGACTATTGGTGAATGCACTATTCTTTTTAATTCAATGGATATTCTAAAGAATGTTCTTAATAGTTTGAATGAAATCTATAAATATTTCTTTAGTACTTAATGTTTAAAAACATTCCACTGCTTTACTCAATGAAGAAAAATAAATCTTCAGTAACTTTTACTATAAATGAATTATACTGAAAATGCTGTTCAGTTTAAATATTTTGATAATTGTTTAGGTATAAAAGGTAGGTTTGTTTGGCAAGTAAATCACGAATTGCTCCCATATAATAATAAATCAAAAGGTAAGATATTTCATCATAGTGATATATCTACTTCAATTAAATTAGTTGTATAGAAAGCTGTTATTCACCACATATGCTTTCACTACCATTATAATATAAAGAGCAATAAAAATTCATAAATATATAATAGTAAGATCATAAAATACCTTTTTACATTCTTCAGTTTGATGGTTTAATGATATTAAATCTATAATTGTAAGGTCATATTTTATCAGATTGGTAAGTGAAGTAAATCAAGAGTAATAGACTTTCTAGAAATATTTTCTTATAAACTTCAGCATAGTTTTCACAAGAAGAAATAGATCTTATTTACATTAAAGATGTGCACTATTGTTTGGTTTTGGATAATAAAATTGAGAATAGCATCTAAATCTCAAAAGAAAAAGATAAAAAATAACATGGCAAGAAATTAAATAAACAGATTTAAAAGTCAAGATGTGACTATCCTGTGTTCTTTAGATCGACTTCCATAATCATCACAACACATCTTTAACTTTTGGTTCTTTGTCTTTTTTTCTTTTTTTGGAAGTAGCATGGCAATATTGCTTAGAATCACAGCTAGTAATAAAGAGAACTTTAGATATAATTTTATTTTTTAATTTATATTATACTTTACTTTTTGTATATTTAATTGTTTATTAGAATTAATAGATTTTTTTGTTAGAATTAAATTTTATAAATTTTAATTTTCTTGAATTATTATTTTTCTTCTTTACATTTAAATCGTTTTGTATAAACATTAACTTTTAGAGAAATTTCATATGTATATAAATTGGTTTTATAAACATTTAAATTATTTTGCAATACACACCTCTCCTCCAAGAAAAATTGAATTGCCAATCCTTAATTCATTATTGACAACTGAACTAATTCACGTAAATTTTTCCTCATATTCATTAAATTAACAATTTTATTTTTAAAAATTTTTTAAATCATATTGCAAAAAATTTATTCTTTTAAAAACAAATTTTTATCATGATTTTTAATTTATTAAAAGACCCTTTTTTACTAGTTTTTTTTGTTTTGTTATACATATATATCAATGTTTTGAACATTTGAAAAAGAAAAAATATCCAGCATTAAAATCTTTAAAATTTGCTGAGCATGCTTTTAACCACTAAGGCCAGAATCATAACACTCATAATTGCCAGAGTATGTTGTGAAATTTAAATAAGATGGATATTAAGTAAATGACTAATATAAATATTTCACTTTTTTGACAATGGAGTATTTTTTTCTTTTTTGTTGAAAGCATGGAGGTTATTAGCAATGAAGCATGCATCCTTTATTTTGTGTTTTCTATGTTACATTCCCAACATATGTTTACCTTTATTGGGTCAAAAATATGGTTGTATACCTGCTCCTGCTCAATAAAAATTGACTAATTCTCAGGTATCCATTGCTCATTTATACAGGTATTTATATTGTGCAATTCTAATAGCAATATTTACATGAGATTCCCCATAATATTCAGCACTAGAAGAAGAATTGTTGTGTCTGATTTTATATACTATTTGAAGGATTTGATACAGGGTAAACTTATCATTAGTACTGTTTAGAAGTCTATTTAAAATGGGAGTGATACATAATCATTGTTATAATAATTAAAAAAAACAATAACAAAATAATAACTTAAATTTTAAATGCATGCTGTTGGCCACATGGTAAAGCAGTGTTACAAACTTTCTAGAAATTCATCAACAAAATATCCTCTTCAATTAAATTCACAACAGAATCAATTTCAAGAACAAAAATTGGCATTCTTAAATGTTCTTGTGACAAGACTCCCTTATGGAAAAATCAAAACTACAGTTTATCAGAAACACACACATACAGGAAAATACCTAGCCTATACATACAACCACACCAGAAACACAAAACATGTGAAGTTATATTATCACTATGGAACAGAGCAAAATAAGTTTGTTCAGAAACCAGCAATTTGGAACAAACTCTTATGAAAAATGATTATCCACCAGCAGTTATTAAGAAAACTAAATAGACAACAAAAAGAACCATCAAAAGAAAAAACAATTATTGGTACTATAGTGTACCCATACATTCCAAAAATAGCAGAACATGCAATCAGTATAATATCAGAACAGCTTTCCAGAAACATACCACACTATGAGGAATTCTAAAATCTACAAAGCCTAAATTTGAAATGCTAAAAAGAAAAAACTGCATCTATGAAATATCATGTGAGTGTGGGAAAATGTATATTGGTAAGACCAGTTGTCCCATTGAAAAACACTTGCAAGAACACAAACTGATGATCAGAAGAGAGAAAACAGATGTGTCTAAGATGGCAGACCATGTATGTTCCAATGAATATATGTTCAATTGGGAAAATACAAATATTAGATAGAGAAGAAAAGGTACAAAGAAGAAAATTTAAAGAAGCTGCTCCCATGACAATGACAAACTATCCCATAAGACAACCTAGTGTGACTATATATAGTGTATGGAAATCACTAATCAACTTTACTCTTAGGAAAAAGTGGAAAAATCAGGAGGAACTTCATAGATAAGTACATGAAATTTCTACTGACTGTTGCCTTTAGCAGGATGGCTCAGTTTTTATAGTGTTATCTTAAAATTCAATACTCAAAAATCTAAAGATCCCAAGTTTGAATCCCATGCTAGTACTGTCACTGGTCAGGCCGGAAACACCCAAAGAAGAGGGAGAAAAATACCTCTCAAAACATTGTGCATACTCTAACCTGTTTGAGGTGCTATTACTAACAGTTGAATGCATTTGAAATGTTTAAATACAGTTAAATCTTTCTAAAGACATTCAATACTCATATTAGATGATGGAAATAGTCCATTATAAAAATACAATTAAGTGCATGCTATCTATTTATTTTGAGATTTTGTGCAGTGTTAGATTTTGTTTTATGTTCTTGATAATTTAAAAAAAAACTATCTCAGAATGAATATGTGAATAAATGTGAAATTAATTATTACTGTTTTAAATGAGGGGGGAGGGTTTGCAGATTGTAGAAACATGTTTTCAAAAATATATATGGCTATATAATCTGCAAAGAAAAAAAGCTAATTGACCAAAAGATCTGGAAATCATAATTTAAATTTCATTGCATATATTCTACATTGTATGAACACTTATATAAATTTTCTGAGAGAGATAATAAATATAATTTAATACATACCTATATGTCTTTAACAATGATGATCAGAATTATTCAAAATTCGGTATTCCCAAGTTAGACACTGAAAACGATATAAAAATTATTTATACTTTTCAACTACAGTGCTGATAATGACTTCTGTGTATTTCATAAATGACAAGGAAATTTAACAAATAGATAATCAGATTAGCCTGAAATTCTCACTTGAAACATAAATAATCGGTTCAAATTTTTTATCATAAGAAAATCTAATTCATTATAAAATAATAATGCCTGGAAAGATTTGTAATAAAGAAAAGACATCCAGCAACGAGGTGAATGGACTTGGTTATGATAATAATAGATATACATTTAAGAAGCCAGAAAAATCAAATAGCTTATGATAATCATTATGAAAATATACTATTCATATAATAACCAAAATTACACTTGAGAAGTCTGCTTATAGCAGTAAAACCATTGTTTTGCTAGTCTGGTTGAGTTGTGAATTTGGGGTAATTTTGATTTTATATATATATATATATATATATATATATATATATATATATATATATATATATTTATATGAACTACAGGTATAAATGAAATATATATTAAAACAAAGATTTTCATGAACTACAGGTATAAATGAAATATTACCTATATAATTTATTGTGCAAATATATAGAATGGACTTGAACTCAGATTTTCATGCTACCTACAGCTATACACTCTATCTTATACACTGATACACATGTCTACATCTAAGTGAAAAAGATTAAATAATCTCCAATATACATATTTTATGCAGAACCAGCAATTATCTTCGGTCCAGATAACCATCTTCCACACATATATACAATCAGTGTTCAGTATATATTAGGGTAGAAAATCTTCAAACTTTAATAGACAAGCTTCAATCTTCTTCACCCTCCAACTTTTCAGCCTTTCATGGAACACTCACCAATATTATTGTCATACCCATGTTGAGTTTAAGTCATTTTTACCCCTCACATATAGGACCTTAATATGTTCATTTAAATACACAGAAGAGAGATGGGCAGAATACAGGCTGAATATGTAATATTCAAATACAAGTATATTGTTTATACTAACCAATGTAATTAGAATGGACTTGAACTCAGACTTTCATGTTCCCTACAGCTATCTACTCTATCTTATATATCTGATACACATTACCACATACATGTGAAAAAGATAAATGATCGATAAAGGTATTTCATGCTGAACCAGCACCCATTAGTTGCTCTAGATAATCACCCCATTAACACACTCACATATATAATAAGTGCTCAGTCTATATTAATATAGCAAATCTTCGAACTTAAATGAACAAGCTTCAATCTTCCTCCCCCCCCCCAGCTCTTCAGCCATCCATATCATTGAAAATTCTATAATTGGACTCAAAGCCCTTGTTGATGTCAATATTATTGTCATATCCATCTTGATTTTAAGTTACTCTGACCCCTCATATATAGAACCTTAATATGTCAATTTAAAGACAAAGAAGAGAGATGAGCATGTGCTTGTATTCTGCACATCCCTCTTCTGTGTATTTAAATTGACATATTAAGGTCTTATATGTGGGGAGTCAGAGTAAACTTAAAGTCAACATGGGTATGACAGTAATATTGGCGTCAACAAGGGCTTTGAGTGTTCCATTATTGAATTTTCAATGATATGGATGGCTGAAGAGTTGGAGGGTGAGAAGATTGAAGCTTGTCCATTTAAGTTTGAAAATTTGCTATATTAATATAGACTGAGCACTTATTTTATATGTATGTGTGGGAGTGATCTGGACCAACTGAGTGCTGGTTCAGCATGAATATATATGTTGGTGATCATTTATCTTTTATGTGGTCATGTGTATCAGTTGTATAAGTTAGAGTGCACAGCTGTAGAAAACATAAAAGTCTGGGTTCAAGTCCATTCTAATTGCATTGTTTAGTATAAACAATATACTTGTATTTAAATATTACATATTCAGCCAGTATTCTGCCCATCCCTCTTCTGTGTATTTAAATGAACATATTAAGATCCTATAAGTGAGGAGTCAGCATGACTTAAATTAGCCTCAACAAGGACTTTGAAGTGTTCTATCATCAGAGTTTCACTAATATAGATGGCTGAAGAGTTGGAGAGTGAAGAAGATTGAAGCTTATCCATTTAAGTTTGAAAATTTTCTATCTTAATATAGACAGAGCATTGATTTTTAAATATATGTATGGAAGATGGTGATCTAGACCAAATGATGAGTGCTGGTTCAGCATGAAATATGCATATTGGATATCATTTATCTTTTTTACATGTATGTGGTTATATGTATCAGTTGTATAAGATAGAGTGCATAGCTGTAGGGAGAATGAAAGCCTGAGTTAGAGTCCCTTCTAATTTCATTGTTTAATATAAGCAATATACTTATATTTGAATATTATATATACACCAATATTTCGTCCAGGTCACACTGGTCATCAAATGTATAATAAATATAAAAATCATTAGAGGTGTTGTATATATTGACATATAATAATAATAAACATTCTATTAATAAAAAATAAAAATAATAAATATAAAAAATTATTTAGTTTATTGACTTTTTTAAAAAAATCTTATAAATAAAAGGTAGTTTATATGCATCATCACATTTCTTGACAACCTGGCTTTTTTAAAGATGTCAATGACTTCTCTGATGTGATATTTTTGGAGATTGTCACATCTGGATAGTATTCTCATGTTAGAAAAACCAATACTATGATCTATAGCTACAGGATGGAAGATAATGCTGCTGATGTTGAGTGTTTCTTAACTGCATTAATATGTTCACTCTTTTAGAATTAATGAGATCATTGCTCATACCTATATAAGATGGTTTACAAATATCACATAAAATTATATAAATTCCATTGGCATCAAGATCATATTATTGAATTAACTAAACATTGCCTTTCAAATACTTATTTCATTTATAATGTACAATATTATAAGCAGACTTTTGATACTCCAAATGGCTCACCAATCTTAGAGGTAATAGCAGATATATTTATGAAATTTATAGAAACTCATGCTTTAGAGTCAGTATCTTTAAAACCTCTTGTTTGGTTTAGATATGTAGATGATACCTTCATCATCTGGCAAATAAACAAATTCTATGATTTTTTCACATATATAACAATAAATATCCTAATATTAAATTTACAATGAAACAGAAATTGATGGGAAACTTCCTTTCCTTGATATACTTGTCACCAAGAAAAAGAATAATCTATCTTTTTCAATTTTCAGAAAATCTACACACACTGACAGATATCTACAATTTTCATCATATCATTATTCAGCTCAAATATTTTCTGTAGCAAAAGCTCATTTCATTTGAGTTATTAATCTTTTTTCAGATAAATCAAATCTCGAAGATATATAAACAATGACTTATCAGTTAATGGCTATAATAATAAAACAATATACCAAGTCTTAATTCAAGTCCTAAACAATCCAAATAAGAAGCAAAAAAAAATTAGAGCTTGTATTCTTTATATAAAAGGAATTACGAATAATACTGGACATATTTTAAAACATTACAATATAAAGATAGCATATACCACTTACCAAAAAATTAAAAGTATTCTATCCAAGCCTAAAGACTCGATCCCTCTTGAAGCCCATGGAGTTTATAAAATTTCATGTAGCATTTGTAAACTTTCATATATAGTTATGATCAACTGTCACATCAATGCCAAAAAAGATTAACATATTAATGTATTTAAGACTCATCTTTATCAGTACTATCTCTCCATACTATAGATACAGGTCATAATAATGATTTTTCTACCACGAGAATATTATCCAGATGTGACACCCTTTCCAACAATGTTAGGTCACAGAAGCCATTGAGATCTTTAAAATGCCAGATTGTACCAACAAAATGTGATGATATATGCAAATTACCTTCCATTTGTAATAATTTTTTTAAAAACTCAATAATCTAAATAATTTCTTATATTGTATATCCTATTAATAGAATGTTCATTATTGTTATATGTAAATGTTTACAATGCCTTCACAATTATTTTCATATTTCTTATCCAGTTAATAACTAGTGAGATCTGGCCAAAAAGTTGATATATATATATATACAATAAATTATACATGGATGTATCCAGATAACATTTCATTTATATATATATATATGCTTGTAATGTTTATATATATATAATAATAATAAATAGATTATATCCATGTAAGCAAATATAGATTATATCCATGTAAGCAAAGATAACTTCACCACTTGAAGTTTCGAGGAAACTATCAATTATTAATTAATAATCCTGAGATTAAAAAAGTTTCTCTATTAACCTATACAATAGTTCATTTGTTTTCGTAAAAGTAAAATGGGTCCACTTTTACTTCAAACCCAAGCTGTTATAAGGATTTAAAGTTATCTCTGTTTATATGGATATATCTTTATTTCTATTCTTTATCAATTTAGAAATCAATGGAAATATTTAATTAAATTTATACAAATTTAGAAAAAATTAATTATTGTTTGCAGGATGTCAAGGAAGATGTTAATCTTCTGCATTCTCATACTTATAAAATAACTTTCTGAATTTAAATCCTTAAAACAAATTGTATTTGAAATAAAAGAGGACCCCTTTTACTTCACTAAAACCCAAATCAAAGATGCTATTAAATAGGTTAATAAAAAAAACTTGTTTAATCTCAAAATTGTCAATTAGTTATTGGTTTTCTGGGAACATTAAAAGGTAAAGTTATCTCTGTTTACTTGGATATAATTCATTTCTATTCTTTATCGATTTAAATACCCATGAAAAAATATATAATTCAACATATACAATTACCTGGAGAAAATTATTATTTTCAGAATGTCAAGGAAGATATTAATCTTTTGCATTCTCACATCTATAGAAATAGCTTTCTGAGTTTGAATCCTTATAACAACTTGAATTTGAAGTAAAACTGGGCCCCTCTTACTTCACTAAAATCCAAAAGAAATGAGCTATTATGTAGGTTAATAGAGAAAACGTGTTTAGACTCAAAATTGTCAATTAGTAATTGATGGTTTACTGGGAACTTTAAATGATAAAGTTATCTGTTTATATTGACATTTATTTCTATCCTTTATCAATTTAAAAATCCATAAAAATATTTAATTCGTATATTTTGTAAATTAACTTATTCTTGGAATAATCAAGTCTGATAACATTATGTAATAATAATGTTTTCAGAATTGGTTTATATTATCAGCATTATATATTTGATAAGCAATCATTAATTTACACGCTTATTAAAATTATTACTGAAAATTACACATAATTTTAAAAAGGATTATTAATTAAATTTATTTGTACACCACCAACTTGGAAAAGAATTAAATAAATATTGCAAAAAATTAATACTTTAATATCTATAATTGACTTTATAGAAATAGTTTTATGTATGTGTGTACATATACTATGCACAATGAATTATTAGTTATGTGAAATGACGGTCAAGAAAATAGATGTATAGTATTAAGTAAAAAATAAAAGAGTAGCTACTGACAAAAGTCACAAAAGATTTTAAAGTAGACATTTTATAAGTTACAAAAATCATTAATATACTCCACTGTCAATATAGTTTGGCATTTTAGATCCTTCATTGTTCTGCGATTGGATAAATTTATTAGTAAATGTTTTATTAATTCATTTGTGTACAATTATGCAATTTTTTTAATGCCAGTTAAGCTGAACAGAATGAGAATAAGTCGCAGAGCAAAAAAAGTTGGGAAAACTCTACTAGAAAAGCTCAAATAAACAATCGTGAATAATGACAAACTTAACATTTTTAGTGTTTTTTTAATGCAACAATTACAGAAAATATTTTTTTCAATTAAATATATTTAAAAAACTATTGAATAGTATGGTGGTAGTAACATCTATAATATATTATTGAAAAAATAAATAAATAAAATTACATAAAAATGAATAACAGTAGGACCTTTACTGACAGACGTAATAATAAAAATGCTAATAGTGTAATGATGTAACTTTAATAATGATAATTTTAAATTAAAACAAAAATAATTCACCATACTCAATATGTGCATAAAATAGATATATTACAGCTAGTAACATGTAAAATTCAAAGCAAGTAATCCATGGAGTTATTAAACAACGGCTGAGTTGCTAACCCTGACAAACGGAAAATTGACCTTCTATGAACATATGCCATTAGAAATATACTTTTCAAAGCATTTTCAAAATTAAATGCATATTGAAAAGAGGTCCATACTTACTGACAATCCATATAGTTGATAGTATAAATATCAGAAATGGATAACTCATGCTTTTTTGTCTGGATCTTAGAGTATACTTAGAATAAATAAATTACACAAATTAAATGTCCAGCATGCATGAACATTTTCTGTAAATTTGTATATATATAAATTTCATTCAAATACAATATAAAATGGCTGCACCACTTACAAAATAGTTAAATAATAAGTAAACATAGATAAAAGATTAAAGCAAAACCAGTGAAGGGCAAAAGCCTTTTTAATTCCTCCTCATAAAGCAATAATAAAGTATAACTCACTAAGCTTACTAATTGCTAAATGATGGAGATTTGAACATTTTTTCATTCTAGTTTTATCTTCTAGATAAGAATACTAAATGCTCATTTAGTGATCAATATTGAATAGCTTATTAGATTGGGCCCAATTAGATGTGCTATGTCTAATCCACAAAGACTTTCTTAAGAATCTAAATTTTGGGACTATCTGATATATCAGAATGTGATCCCATAATTTGTGAATATATAATACATGCATTCCATTCTTTTAATCCCTAAAGTGAATAAAATATTCACATGAAACATTGATATGTAACATGAGCTAATGTCTGGTATGTTCTGCAAAACATGAAAGTTTAACATTAGAATGACAAAAGGGACATAGAATTATAATTAAAGAAAGCTAATTAAAGTTCTATGTGATTATATTAATTAATGTTTCGTTAAATGTCCTACAGAAAATAGAAAAACTAGTTTAATCTTGATAAGGTTGATGTAAATTAGAATAATAGGAAGAATTGAAAGAAATAATCAAAGATGGAATAAACTGCATCTTTCTTATTCATATTAGCTTTTTCCTAAATTGTTGAGCACAATCATAATCAATATGATCTTGATTTATGCATATCTATCTTAGCTTCTCATGACAAGAAAAAAAAATCAAATCTAGATATTAGAATCTATTATTTGCAATTAACATCATTGCTAATTCTGTGCTGAAAAAAACCATTAGGAATTAACTCAAATACATTCTTCACTTGACAATCAAACAATAGAGTCTTGAATTTCTATAAAGAATATAAAGATAGGAAAATTAAAAATTTGTCTGCTGTAATATTACAATGGTAATTAAGTGAAAATGTATTATAAGTGCAATAATGACCCCCATCTTTCTTTATTTTCTATTTTTATTAAAACAGGCAAAACTCACTGTACATATTGCCACACACAACAAGCTAGAGTGAAAATATTAAGGTGTTTTCAATTTAAGACTCATAGTTTTGTAGTTAAGTGGACATAAAATGTGGCTCTGCTAGAGGGTTGCATTAGATCCTAAGATCTAGGTGCAGTACTCTCAGATCCAAGGCTCCTCACTGATGAAGGCCACAAGCCAAAAACTAGTCTGAAAATATTGAAAGATTAGGCACTAGATGGGGATTTTATGCACAAGCCTTCTGGCGTCCATTGATTACTCTAGCTTTCTGTGTGTGGCAATACGTATAATGAGTTTTGCCTGTTTTAATAAGTTATAAGCAAGCGTAAGAAGTGGTGATCATGTGATGTTTATTATTTTTTCCTTATAAATATAACCAATCTTATTTTGCTTATTTATTTTCATAAATCTAAATACATTTTTCAAAGGAATTATTTTAGCTGACAATTTTTTTTACACGTTTTTAAAAATATTATAAATTTGTATTTATTTATTAATATTGTTTATTAAAAGCAAATCAAAAAAATAATACAGTGAAGTTTATGTTGTATCACTATATATGACTTCAATTATATACTATCCAAAAAAAATATTGTAAACAAACAAATAAAAACATTAAAATTTGTAAATTTAATACATTTTATAAGTGATTGGCCATTTTTCCATATCTGAGAAACATACATGTTCTTTTTTTTTTTTTAAATTAAAATTTGTACAATAGTTTTATAATATGCCAGGAGCTATTTTTACATCTTGGAATGTCATATATTATCATGTTTATTAATAAAATTTATTAATTTATGTTGAAAGCACATTTTTATTCTTTCTTTATTATCCTTTCTGAATTCAATTTACAGTTGTGTAATAAAATATTTTCTGAGGGTAATGCTAAAAGTTTTACAAAATTTAAGACCTTACTTAAAAGTTGATACTGATTTAAAAGCATGAAAACAATTTTAAAAAATCTTAATTTCTTGATAATGAGACTACTATTATATTTCTATAAAATAAAAAAAGTTATTGAAAAAAAAAATCAACTAGAAATCATTTAATTGTGCTGAAAGTCAGGCATTTCACTATTCATTTTATTTAAAAATTAAAAATGGGGTGCAGTATTTTTTTTCTTCTTATTTTTACTTTTTCGGGGAATGAATGAGTGAACATATACTCATAAAATATTTGTAAATGTGTCCCATCAATTTATTATTAATATTTATATTATTATTATTATTTTTAAACATTTTTTGTATATTACTATCTTAATTTATATATGCACAATATATGTATAAAACGCATCTGTATTATATATATGCACATAGACAAAGTTCAGTATGTTTGCACTTCAATGAAATATGTGGATTCTATTCTAATCAAAGTTTATTAACAAAATGTGAGAAATTGAACAAAATATAGCAGAGCCACTATATATATAATACTTTTCAACTATGCTGATTTTTTTTTAAAAATTAATCTCTGCTAAGTTTATATCATTATTTAAATGTGCTAACAAAATTATTATAGTCTTTTTTTTTCTAGAATAATATATTGTAATATTTATCATTTTAATATAAAATAAAAACAAAAAATATTGTATACTTGTATTTATTATCCCCCCTTTGTGTGTAATTTATTATGATTACCCCCCCCCCATCTCTTTAATCCTTTCTTTAAAGTATTTCCTATTGTAATAAATAATTTTAAACACAGCAAACTGCCACAAAATGAATAAATATTATTAAATTAAAAAACTATAATAGTAATAAAAAATAATGTTATAGCTTCCTGGAATTACACATGGAAAGTTTTATTGGTTTATTATGACAAAACTCAAAGAAATGCAGTTTAAAATATACATTTGAGAAATGTTTCACAGAATAGTATATATGTTAAGCGATCTCCTGTAATAAAGGATTAATTTTCATGATCTTTTTTTTTTTTTTAAATTAAAACTTGTACAATAGTTTTATAATATGCCAGGAGCTATTTTTACATCTTGGAATGTCATATATTATCATGTTTATTAATAAAATTTATTAATTTATGTTGAAAGCACATTTTTTTGATTACTATCGTCATATAAAATCATTATCATTAGCTAATGCCATATATAGGTATGACTAAATGTAAACTAGCATATCAACCAGTATTTTTACTGGTTTTTTTTTTTTTAAGTATTTGTAAATATTCATTATACAGTATTAAAAGTCACTTTTCCCCCCTAAATTAACTTATAAAATATGTCTTTGGGGAGGCACAACTTCATATCATTTAAAGTTTTTAAACATTCTACAGAACTTTTCCTTAATGATTATTTTAAAATAAATCATTGGAATGTCATCTTGACTCTTTATACAATATATCACGAATTTTATCAATCAAAAAATTATTTACAATCAATATTTTACGTCATTATTTCAAAGTATATTATTCCAATGCATTATTTCTTTAAAAATAAAATAAAATTAGAAATTCTAAATCCATCCACATTATAACAAAACCACAGTAGATATCAAACATGTTATATTGTTCCAATGTATTTCAATATTTTAATGCAGTATTATCCTGAAAATTGGAACAATATTTCACTAAATGGATTCTAGAAAAAAGTAATTTTATGGTTAACTTCAACTAATAATTGGGATAAATTTACTATTTGATTATAACTGTCTATATTTCAATTGTAATTGTTTTTTTTTTTGTTTCCATTGTAAAGAGTGTGCATAACATTAATTTAATTTTCATCTTAAATCAAATGATTAATAAGAATAAGATAAAATTGGTCTTGTCTAATTCTGAAATATTAAGTATATAATTAAGTAATGAAACTAAGACTGTGCATATAGTTTATTATACTTTTAATTATTTATCTTAATATTTTACATGTTTTGTATCTATGTTTATTAATTTATATACATATAAATGATCTCCAATAGCCATATTTTGTGCTGAACCAGCACTCATCAGTTGATCCAGATCACCTTCTTCAAACCATATATACAATAACTGCTCAGTTTATATTAAGATGGCAAATCTTCAAACTTTAATGGGCAAGCGTCTAATCTTCTCCACTCTCCAGTCATCCATATTATCCTCAGAATTTCAATGATATGGATGGCTGAAACTTGTCTATTAAAGTTTGAAGATTTGCTATCTTAATATAAACTGAAAAGTAATTGTATTGGAAATGGTGATCTGAACCAAAATGATGATATATATATTATTAGATGATAACTGTTTGTATTTCAATTACTTTTTCTTTTTTTTTTAACTGTAAATTTAAAAATTATTTTATATAAATCTTATATATTTATACATTAATTTTTTTATTATATTTTACACGATTTTTTTTCTTCACATGAAATTTATTGTAAATTAACTTGTTTTCCTAAAAACCTCAATGGCTTGGGTCTGCACTCCATCGACACTCTTCTGATCCAGAAATCTCACAACATTATCCTCACACTCCTAAGTCACTTCCCTGCCAATCTTGTGCATATCATTATCACACCCACTGACACTCCTCCTCCCAGTGGCAGGCCTAGGTCATGGACCTCACTCATTGCCAACATCCTACAAAAGGCTGGCTTTGTTATACCATCCATCAACAGCAAACTAAAGTACTGGGAGATTTTCAATCAGACCGCGGACTTTTCCATTGTGTCCCCTACCTTCCTCGGACTTACCAATGCAATTTTTGGTGAACCGTAGGGGTTTCACCAAGATCTCTCCCATATGCCAGCTCTGTAAAACTGACAATGAAACCCTCCAGCACTTCCTACTTAAATGTCCTTTTCTGCTTGGCATGAGAAATGTCATCAACTCCTGCCTTTCCTCACACAGAAATACCATCTTCAACCTCCAAGAATCCATAGAAACAGGGGTCTTTGCAGCTATTAGACTGTCAATTTTTCTCATCTATGCTCTCTGGTTACTCCGATGTGCCATCATTCTTGACCAGAGAGTACATTCAGTCAATCAAAAGCTCTTGGACCTAATTCGCACTCTCAAAACCCAAGATACCAAACTAGCCCCACCTCCACTCCTCACAGACACTTGGGCAATCCTCCAACTCCCATCCTCTCAGCCTCTGTCATAGGACTCAATCACAAAGACATGCTTTTCTAACCATCCTGAACTAAACACCATTTCCCCTCTCCACTTCCCATTCCCTTTTTACATGTATCCTTCCCCTCTTACCATTTTGTTCCTGAAATTTCATTTGTTTCACTGTATCTGTTTTTTGTTTTTTGTTTTTTTGATGAATAAACATCTCATCACTGAGAAAAAAAAATTATTGTAAATTGGTATATAACTAAATGATAAATAAATAATAAATTATTATTTCAATTTCTTTTAATTGGGAATTATAGTTGTTTGAAAAAGGGGATAATATGAGCTATCGATTAATTAAAAAAAATTTCTTCCTCTAGTAATTATTTTCGTATATAAAAGATTTAATTAATTAAGAAAAATAGAAAAAAAATTGGCTAACATATCTCCACACTAAAAAAAAAATATTTATCAGAATATTAGACACCATATAATTAGGACAATGAATATTTACAAATTTTGATGTAGTATTTTAAAAGGTTAATGTTAACATTCTAAGACTTCAAACAAAAAAAAAGACTAGAAGTTATTCACTTATGTAAAATGAGTAAGGATTTTATAAACTAGGTTAGGAAAAGAAGTTATATTCTTGGAGAAACTTAATTTGTCACAATTAAATTTTTGTTACTTGTAAAACCGTTTAAAAAATCTAATTATGATATGTTGTAATTTTATAAAAAAAAGAAGTTCATATATTAAAAATTGTCTGGTGCAAATTATTAAAATGACTAATGTATATAAAAATAGATAACAGCAAATTATACATTGTAAATGTTTTATTATAAATATTAATACAAATCAAACAAGTTTATATCAAGATAATTATAAGAAGTTGAATGAAATATATTTAATAAAATGCATATATGATTGAGTTTTCAGTAAAAAAGTTCTAAATAGTTCTCACTAACTCTAAGTTTATCATTATTGTATGAACCTTAGATTGTCTGCACCTTCCTCAAAAGACAGACATGATGAAAAAGCCAAATGAAAGATTCATACTCTGGAAATATATATATATATTCTCATGTGTCATAGCATCAGTCAGGAAGCGAACCCACTAACCCAGGACAACTGCTTGCAAAGCAGCTGTCACTAACCTCTTGACCACCAATGCTTGAAATATATTTTTACTTATTCATGCCACGTTTTAAAGATTGACTAGATAGTATATCTATTTCCAAAAAATGATATAATGCTTATCTGTATACTCCATAGTCTTTTATTTATTTTAAAATTCAGAAAGATGAATTCTGTAAATTATATATATGGTAGTTATTTTTCTTAAAACTCTATTCAACTAGATTAAATTATTGTGATAATATTCAAAGAAGAAAAATTATTTCTAGTACTGCTTGGATTTGTATTAAATTATTACATTTTGCTCAGAATTGCCCAAATCTGCAATGCTGATTCTAAGAAAAATCAAAGAATATGACTTTCAACTGTTACTTTCAATTAAACCAAAAGTTATTATTAATCTGAGAAAAAAAAAATCTTAGCTATTTTTAGAAAAATAATAATTGGATATTTAAAAAAAGTAGAGCCAGAAAAATTACAAAAAAATAAGTTTGATATAATGTATAGTAAATAATTAGTTTAAATGAGGAAAAAATGAAACAATAAAAAAAATGCAAAAAAAATATTTATAGAGATAAAAAAAATCTTTATGTCACAATTGAACCAGAAAATCAGGTAGACAAAAATGAAGTAGGGAATGAAAAAAGAAATAGAGATGAAAGCTAAAAAGAGTGCAGAAAATTGATATCAGCTGAATTAGTGGAAGAAATGGGGAAAAAAAGACAATGAAACTTGCAACAAACAACTTATAATTCAGGTGGAAAAAGTCCAGTGACTTTTCTCTTTCCAATACTTAAGATTTTTTTTTTTTTTTTAAATCTAATATGGTTGTATGTTAGGATTTTGAAAAAATTGAACTTTTTCTTAATTAATTGTGCTGCAAAAAATGTTATTGAGAGTCTTACAGTTTTATACAAAAAGCAGTTTGAATTTTAAAAAAATAAAAAAAATAAATACTGATAGTTAATATTGAGATATATGTAGAAAGAAAAGGAGTGATCAATCTTTGTTTATTAATCTTGATAATATATTTTAAAAAATAAATTGGACTACTTTATTTTGATTTAAACTGCAAAAAGTGGCAAATTATTTGTTAAAATGAGATTATCCTAATTCCAAAATATGAAAGAGAAAAAAAAACAAAAACAAAATTTTAAAGAATTAGATTGGTTAATCATAAGCTTAGAGGAATGAGGGAAGATATCCCTAAATGGACTTTAAAAAATAAAAAAAGGAGAGATAAAAGAAAATAGTTTAATGGGTCATCTTTTAAAAAAAAAGAATAGCTACAAATATTAAAAGCTATAATAAGAGACAGAAAGTTATAGAAATCGCTGTTTTGATTTGATTTGTGAAACATACGATTTGGCAAATTGTTGAAAAATTTAATAATAAACACATAATAAATATAATTGAATGTCTGAATATATAATTTTGATTAATTAAATGTTAAAGCTATTATGTATTTAAAATGTGAAGTATATATGGACATAAAGTCCTATGTCAGCATTAACTTATTATTTAATTGAATTAATGAGTAAATTAAACTATAATATTTATATATTAATAAGCAGTTTATCCAGGTAATAAGAATGGCAGATTCAATAATTAAAATGTCTCCTGGATCTATTTCAACTTAGGGAAGAGAGACTCCTTTTTCACTTTTAATAGAATTGCTCACATGTAAGTTTTGTGCTGAGATGTTACATAATGTCTAAAGCAACTAATTATTTGATAAATAAATAAATGAGTATATCAAAATGATAAAATAAGTTCTGACCTAGAAGCCCTTACTTTCTGAACATGTGGCAGTAACTGAATAGAAGTTTAATTTCTTAAAAGACATATGATAAATAAATAATAAATTGAATATACAGATATGCATAATATGAAAACAATAAATCTTAAAAATAAGATTACTGAATTTCAATTAGTATTAAAAATGGGTGAACTTGTATTACAGTTTATTAAAAGTAGCAATAGAATATTGCATTTATTTCAATGAGAAGAGTGACTGATTTTAATGCAAAATCTGTTAAATAGAATTAGTATGCTCAAATATTATTCAATCATTCAAATAAACAACCTTTTATAATAAATAAATAAATAAATAAAAAAAGTTCAATTAAAAAAAAAAATCTAACTTTTTCTATTACATAACAAAATTCAAACTTAAAATTTTGTTTCAATTTCTTTTAATATATCAACACTATAATACAATCTGCTTCTGACATTGTAGTTAATTAATATTTAAATATAACTTGTGCTATTGATGATAAAATCATTTGCATTTAAAAATAATATATATGTTTATGACAAAAACATATTGAAATAATGTCTTATTAAAAAAAATAATAATAATTCTTTAATTAGTTTGAATAATGTCAAAAGCAACAACTAACATATTTGCAGAGAACTAAATAAATATTGATTTATTTCTGTTAAATTTGTATTTATTATGTAACTAAAAAATACCTAAGAAGGCCAGAAAGCAATCAAGAATCAACATCCCATAATTAATAATCCTTACAATAAATCTCTTGTCCATATAAATTTGATTATGAAGATTGTAGCTACTTTCTCATTAACACACAAACACTGTTTATTATTAAAATTATTATGAGCTAGAAAATTACATAAAAGTTGTTACATTTACATTTTCCCAAATATCAATTATTTATACTAAAACAAAATTTTCCAGAATATTTATTTGTCCATTTGTTCTACAAAAGCAATAAATTTTCTGATTAATAAGTAAATCATAATTTTAAAAAAGTTATATTAAAAAGATATATATGTAAATATTATACAAATTTGCATTACGAGAGCCATACTTTCCAATAAAAATTTGTTCACAATATATAAATGATTATTAATTATTTTTTATTAAATTAAAAATTATTAAATTTCATTTAACATGGAATATAGATTTAATTTCAATAAAGTTCAAATATGACTATAATATTCTTGGTACAGGGTGCAATATAATATTTTCATCTAGCTCTTTTTCTCCTCACGTACTATATTTTATCCTAACTACTCATTTTCACATTTTAATACAATTGCAGACAATGAGGAGAAAAAAACATGCCAATGGCTTCAGAGATACATTTAGTGATGAATGTGAGAAAAGTTTTGTTGGATAATTAGATTTCATATATACTGTAAAGATTATTTTAAAGAGGTATATTATCAATTGTTTTCTTAGGCAGGATACTGATGAGGATAAAATATAGAAAAGAACTACAATTGTTCAAGAGTTTTAAAAAAAATTAAAAAACTGCATCTCAAATATCAAACATACAACTAAAGAACAAATATTATATTTATGGCTAAATTTGAGCTCATTAATTGATTTGCATAGTTATCATAGTACTCTTCTATAACTTTTTTTTGTCCCTATCTTTTTATGAAATCAGGATGACTATATATTGACTGAATACTAATGATAAGATTGCTTGCAAAAATTTATCACTATATTTTTTTTTAATTGTATAGGTTATTGGGGGGGGGGGGGCAACGACGACTTTTTCTTGTAAATAAACAATGAAACTAAAAGTTAAAAATGAAAACCAATACATTCTTCAGCAATGAGTAAGAAATGTTTACGTGATAATGAATGAAACTAATCAATAATAAAAAAAAATTAGGTCATTGAAAACAAAAAAGTCTACACTTACTGCTGTAAAGTCTTAAAGTTGTTGTTTTTTTTTTTAAGAAGTTGACAGAAATACAGAAAAATATCTGATGATTATTACAATATCAAAAACTTTTATATCTCAAATATGTGCATAAATCACAAATACACACTCACCTATTAATGTTTACAGTAATCATGTATATATAGGGTATATGAGCACAGACTTTCACACGTCCCACCACTCTCCATACTATCTCATAACACTGATACACTTGAACACATATATGTTGAAAAGATAAATAATCACCAATATGCTAAACCAACAATTATCAGTTGGTCCAGATTACCATCTCCACACATATATGCTATAAGTGCTCAGATATATATTAAGATAGCCAATCCTCATACTTTAATGAACAGGCTTCAATCTACTCCACACTCCAACTCTTCAGCCGTCCATTCAATTGAAAATTTATGAGATTTTACGAAGTTTCAAAAAATTTGAAAAAAAAAAAAGATGAACAAATTAATGTAATCCTTAGTTGTATACATTTTATGACTTATTTTATGTTTGTTTTATTTTATAAAAGTAAATGTTCATTTTCTGTTGTCATATTTAATAGTTAATATACACCTGAATAATAATTTGATATGCATAAAAAATCAACTTAAGAATTGCAGAACCCTTCACATACATATGTGTTAATAACTTTATATTAGCAAATTCTAAACACGAAAAAGCATTGAACAAAAAAATTGATAAAATGCCAACTATAGTTTAAGATAAAGATGTAAATATATATATATCAAAAGTATGTGAATTTGTAAGTATAAAGTAGAGCCATTTATAAAATATAATTTTTAATTTTAATATTAAAATATATTGAAACATTATGCTCATTATTTGCAATTTGATTTATTTATACCAATTGTTTACTAGTAAAACAAATCAGGTAATTAATTTTACACCTTTTGATGTGTGTACATATATAAATACTAATTGCATCAAAATAATTTTTCTATTTAGTAAGATTTTTTTTTTACTAGAAATGAAGATTAGTGAATCTTCTATTTATTTAGCTAGCAAATAAAATTTCGTAAATCAGTTTCCCACAACAATTTACAATGAGATCTGTAAAGATTCTAACTAACACACATTAAAATTTATTGAATTATGCTAAATGTATGCATAAAGCAGACAATTATAAATTAATGGTTTTCATTTAATCATAGCCAATATAAGCAGATGTTAAGTTCTATTTCTTAAATAAATAACTACAGGAATTATCATCAATAAATTTTAAACTCGTGAAATACTTTATTAATATCTGCTGAAATCAAATTCAGATGGTTTTATTTATTTAAAGTTTAAAAACAAACATTTGTTTGAGACTTCATATGAAATCTATTTTTTTGCATTATAATTTTTCTATTATTTTTAAATTTTCTGGATTAATTTTCGCACACATCCACAAAAAGTATAAATGAAAAACTTAATCTAATTAACTTTTTAAAATAAATTTTGTATAAAGTAATAAAAAAATATATAATGATTTCAAAAAATGAGTTTGAGTAATATTCATCTGAGTTATCAAAACATTGATGTAAATTTTTGAGAAGAAGAATAAGTAACTGGTGGCAGTTACCATTTCAAGAAAGTTGAGTTTTTAAAAAATACTTTTAAATGAAACTTTTGAAGATACACATAATAAGTTTTGATATAAGATCATTCCAAGTAAGATTAGTCAACATTAGATGAAAAACTGACATATTCTCTCAATACAAGTGGGAATAAGGCTCCAATACTACTTAAACAGTTTTTCTTTCACAATCTCTATGTTGATGCCAGATGACAGTGCATAATAAATTCTTATCCTGTGCCATCTTATCCAATATCCACCAGATCAGTTTAAGCTTATGACTTTGATCAAGGAGATCTTTGGATCTTGCAACAGTATACTTAAACCTTTAGGATATAATGCACCTTATTTCATATCAACTATCATTTACCCCTTTGATATATTATCAAGTCATTATCACAAATTGAAAATCTAAATGTTTTCAATCTTAGACAACTTGCTTGTATAATTATATAGTTCTGAAACCAGTTTTAAGTCTACATATTATAATGATGACCTTAGCTTTCTACTAATTATAGATACCTTTAACCTTTGGCCAGAATTTGGTATAAATCAAAACAAATATATGGCTACAGCTTGCATATTGCTGTTTTAGCATCATGCCTTGTTCTTCACCATATCTATGCAATTTGCAGTAAGTTTAATAAGTAATAAGTTTGAAACTAGTCTGGGAATATTGGAAAACAGCAATCAATTGACATTTATTAGTTGCTAAAGTTTGCAGCAAGTGCATAAAGATAAGTGAAAGTAAAGTGTATGCCACAAAAATAACAATAAACTGGTATCATGTGATATTTTATTAGGGTATACCAAATCCTGCCCACAAGCAAAAAATATCTACAATTGTTAAAAAGCTAAGGATACTATAATATATAAACTCAGAACTGATTTCAGATTTACATGACTATACAAGCAAGTTGCCTAAGATTGAAAACATTTATATGTTTTTAACTTTGGATGGATAGATGAATGGTATATCAGAGAGATAAATGATGGCTGCATAATGGAAAATGCATTAGATCCTAAAGGTCCAAATGCAGTGTTCCAAGATCCAAAGCTATTAGGTGATGAAAGCCAAACCTGAAACTAATCTAAAAATATTGGATATGGTAGCACAGATTATGGACTTATTAAGCACTATAATCTGGCATCCATTATTTACTAAAACTTACACTAAACAGAATAGAGATGGTGAAAGAAAAGTATATGCTGCTAAAAGAGATTTTTTTTAATTTGAAAAATTTTTTTCTTTAGAAAGTTAAAGTAATGACATCAATACAGATAAATTCCCAAGATTTCTGTTGTTAGACATCAGTCAAATGACAGACTAACTGATTTATATACTCTACTGATGGTGATAATGAAGATTCAACTAATGATTCATTTATGCCCATTTGTCAATGCAAAGATAAACACTTTTGGCATATAACCAAATTACCTTGAAAACATCAGATTAATAAAGATTAATTAATCAAACATTCTAATATACAACTGCTTATATAAGATATCCTAGTATATTTCCTGATAATTGTACTATAAATCCTCTCTCAGAAGATCTCATTTAACACATTCTTAAATGCTTATTTGAATATAAATATTTGAACTCCACTAACCCTAATTTGGGGTGTCACTTTCTTCTAAGAAAGAACACTTATGGAAAGATTGCCCTCTGGCAGCACCATCACAGTTCTCTCCATAACAATCCAATTTTAATTCAGCTGAGAGGATGAACTCTCAGGATCGATGGAGGATTATTATGTATGCACTGGAAATGAGACTATAGAGAGAAGAATGGTACAAATAGCTAAGTAATTTAAATAAGTAAATAATTTAAATAACAACGTAATTTATTTCAGATAATCTTGATTGATGTAATGAAATTAGGCTTTAAATATTACTTTATGAATAAACATAACAAAAAATAATATTCAGATTAAATTCAAATATCGAAATTAAATATACATACATGTTTATAAACAATGTTTGTACCCAAAATACATGTAATAAAATATATGCATAAAATTTGTAAATTATGAAGAGTTTTTTTTTCATTATTTCATCTTACATGCATTGAAGATATAAGTTCATAATAACGTTTATTTGTTAATGTATAATAATTGTGCTAAGCTTATTATAAATTATTATTATAAACCTGTCCCATGATAATATATGCAACCAATATTAATTTTAAAAAAAAGATAAATACGTTTAAAATTATACTTTTTTAAAAAAAAAAGTGTTTGTTAATTTAAGTTTAACAAATTTATGCTAGTTGGTATAATTTAAATATTAAGGAGATTGTTCAATTTTCCATAAGATTAATTATCTTTATAAACAAATCTAGTCAATTTATAATATACAAAGAATACATTTAGATATACATAAAATACATGATTATAGCACTTAAATAAT
This sequence comes from Epiperipatus broadwayi, assembly GCA_028023455.1. NCBI lineage: Eukaryota > Metazoa > Onychophora > Udeonychophora > Euonychophora > Peripatidae > Epiperipatus > Epiperipatus broadwayi. The sequence goes on from JAQFVV010012396.1 coordinate 11,266,741, forward strand.
CTTAAATATTTTTCAAATTAATAAGCTATGATTGGATTTCGTAATAATCAAATTCATTATAATAAAATATAATAGATTAAAACTGAACATATTCTTTATAATATATTACTTTTAATATTAAATAATTCCAGTATAGTAAAACCAGATAAAATCTCTCGCCTAGTTGCTTAATTTAATGCAAAAGGAATATTAGAATTTTAAAAATCACATTATGATTTATTTACTTAATTAACGTATGTATTTATTTAATAATTACACTTTTTTTTCTCTCTTAAATATTTAATTCCGAGACCTTTTTAAACAAGAAATATGACTTTGTTAACATTCGGCAAGTAAAAACAAGCAATTATATATAAAAAAAGTGACACAGCAAAAGAAATAACCAATGACAGATGTCATTCAAAAAGCATTTACTCAACTCTTCAAGGTAATAAAAGCAGAATACATTATTCTCACAACATATTGTCATTCAAAAATGACTTTATTATCGCTTCTGCCAAAAGCAATTCAAAATTTTTCTTTGTGGTAACTCAGTTTGACAATAATAAGATAATATTTCATACAATGATAAATAAACTTTAGAAAAAATAATTGTATCATATGAATATTTTGACTAATTTATAACTAAATACTATTTTAAAAAGTCTTTTATCAGAATATTATAACATTAACATTGATCATATTTCACAATACTGTATCATTTGATATATATATTATTTAATTTTTACATTATTTAAATTAAACATTAAATTATTATGTATATTTTTGGAAACTTTAAATTTATTTTTTGCAGCCCATTATCAAGAAGAAATGTACAATAAAGTGCAAGAATTATTCAACACTCATCTCAATTTGTAACTTACCATCAGCAATTTTAAAACAATGCTATCATTATGCTTTTCTGCACTTTAGCAGATTATTACATATTTCTTAGATTGGAAATTCTAGTGATAAAGATACATTAAAGATTTAAAAGTTTGACATCTTTAAATTTAATGACTCATGACAATAATGCAAAAATTTCTTAGTAAAATGTAATGTTGAAAAGGAAAAAAAACAAGATTCTTAAAATTTCATTAAAAATAGACTCCATTATGATTATTATGTTTAAACCTAGTTGATGCTTCTAAAAATAAAAAGATTCTTCAATCTCTGATTATACTAAAGTAAAAATAAAAGTTAATAAATCTGACTACAAAAAAAAAAATTGAGAGTAATGTTGAAAATGAATCAATGAATTACAGTAATTTGCAAATCTAAAAGAGAATAATATCTCAATATGTCTGGTGCATTCAAAAATGGAAATATTGAATTATTGAGCCAACCCTAAATTTTTAAACAGACTTCCATAAATAAAATTAAAAAAAGCTTAAAAATTAATACCAAATAGAGACTGATATAGAATGTTCTTTTATTTATAAAGATTCTAATGATGAAGAGCTTCTGCTGCACAATTTTGAAGTAAGAAATACCTTAATAGTTAATTGCATTAACAGTGTCTACAATTGTAATTTGTGAGTTTGAAAATCCTGATAATAATGTAAAGCATATTAATAATTTAAAATTAAATAATGGTTATAATCATGAGGATATAAGATATATGTTAATGAAAAATAATATGTGCCAACAAAACTATTTGCAATAAATCAGAAGACACACACTTCTTATACTGTATTATAAAACAAAATCAACAATTGCTTGTTAAGAGGAATGATTATTGAAGAAGTGCTCTAATTTGTCAGTGTTCTCTAGTAATTCTATTTTTTGTATGTGTATATTAATAATTGTTACCAGAATAAAAAAGCAATATAACATTTTTTTCATTATGAATAAAGAGTGCATCTTATTACAAAACAATTTTTTGTTTTCATAATTAGCATATCAGAATTCATCTGACTAATCTAGATTAATTGTAACTATCTCTTTTAAGCTAATAATAGTACACAATCATTTACTGAATAATGCTGAGTGGCAGCCATGAGTAATTTAGCAAAATGACAGAAAGATGATATTGAAAGTTAAAAGTTCCTAGATTGAAGCTCAACTATTACTTAAACTGAATACCATATGATCTCAAGAGCAACTAATCATTTAATCAATTTATTAAATGGCTAAGTGAAATGGCTATGGTGGCTTTCTGGAAAAAAAAAGCCTGTTTTTGACTTTAAAAAAAATCTAAAATTTGCTTGGTTTGGGCTAAAAAACCCAAATAAGAACATGATAAATAAATGGACTAATGATTCAAAATAAAAAATAAGTATTTATTAAAAAAAATATATTCTTTATATGCAGTAAAATCACAGACCTAGATTTAAACTTAGTAATACAAAATTAACTCAAAGTAGTAATATGTAAGAACTCGATGAATGACCTGAATATTAACAATTAAAATTTAGAAAAAAAAATCTGTCAAACTTTTATCAATAAAAATCATTATAATTAATTTGTAGATAAAACTTTTATCTAGAAAAAAAAGTTAAGCACACCTTAGATCCATAATATGCACCTACAAATACTGATTATACACTTGAAAATATATTTTATATTTTTTGCAATTTACACTTTTATTTTCTGACAAATATTTTCTTTCAGTTTGGTTAACAAGCAATATATTACAAATGAAAATAAATGAAAAAAGTGGTGTTCTCATAAATTACAAAATGAACAGAAATAGAATTTAACAAAACTTAAAAACAAACATTATCAATAGATATTATTTTCAGATAGTTTATTTTAGTTTCCATTAAGCTGAATAGTAAAATTGTTTATAATAGTTGAACTATGATGTTATAATTTTTTTTTTTTTTTTTAAAAAGCTATGGGCCATATTTTAATACATAAACAATATATAATTTTTACTAAAATATTTATTTTGGTTTTTAATTTTAATAATACTTATAATAATTTAATAGTATTTTGCATTATTTATTAATAAACTACTTTGTTCTGTAAAGTAATTATTGTGAATTTCTTTCTTCAGCCTATTTTCTAAAAAATAATATATGCCCATCTCATCTTAAGCTATTTTTATTTTTCAATAAATGTGGTTTCCATAAACTACATAGCCAAAAAAATATTAAATAAAAAAAATTAGAAATTAATAAAAAAAATAATAATTTTCTAAATTTTAACTTTTTAGTTCATAATGCAATTTCTGCCACTAAGATCACAAAACATCATAAGCAAATGACTGGGGTTATCTCTTTCAAGGAAGTAAAGTAGCTTGAATTTTTAAATTTAACACACATTAAGAATTGTAACTTTTACAATTTATCAATAATTTTCATCACAAAAAGAATAAAAAGAATACTAAAAAACAATATTTTAAAAAAATATTCATATTAGAATAGAAATGACATGATCATTTAGAACTAATGGATGCTAATTGTTAGTTTTTATTTGAATTGCTCTAGAATTTTTTATTTATTTTATTTTTAATTAACTTCTTTTCTTTTTTTTTGACATTAATTTATACAAACTTTAATATTTGTGTTAATATTAAAAATCCACATGCATATATAATTCGACTATATATAAATAAATCAAATCAAATAAATAAATGACAAACTTTTATTGATTTCTTCTAGCGCTTTCAACACAAATATTAAAGTTTTTACAAATATATTCTAACACATGGTCGAACGATATACATTAATTTATTATTATATTTCCCAGATGAAAAGAAAAGAGTAAGATGAAAAATGAAAGATACAAACTGTATATTTGAAAATATTACAAATGTATGTTTTGCTTATGTTAAAATATATATAGTATTTTATATTTTTATCAATTCTTTTTGATAATGTCTTAATATGTATACTATAATTTTGAAATGAAATCTGCAAATATATGTTTTAAAAAATCAACATTATATGCATAAAAGTTTTGGTGTTTATTGTAAACATATTCTACATAGTATTTAAACACCAAAATGGCATGTAGAACATAATTAATTTTATTTAATTGACAAAATATTTCATATTGCATCTGAGCCAACATACAATTGACTCAGAAACCATTAATAACTTAAACTTATTAATCTTACGATTACATTAAACTATACAGAACAAATTTTAAAAAATATACTAATATTTGGTAATATTAGAATTCATTTAAATGGCAAATAAAAAATTAATACATTATAGTAATAAGTAAAAAAAAACAAATAATGATTATACATTAGACTATATCTATTAATTATAGAGATAAATACTTTGGGTTTTTGTCCTAATTAAAAAATTCTAGATTAAAAATTACCTCAAAAGTTTTAATTCTAATTCAACAAGTTTATTTTATTTAGTAATAAATATTAATTTTATTTTGGGATAAGGAAATGGTGGCAGTTATTTTAACATTTTTTATTCTTTGCAAGAATAAAAACTTTTTTTTTATCATATTGAAAACTTTGTTCAAAATTTTCAGATGCAATTCCTTTAAATAATACTCTTCTATTAAGATAAATGCTCATTAGCACCTGTAGTGAAAAATGTCTATGCCCATACTCAATTCGTGACCTGCTGCATCCCTGTACATTATTTGATAAAATTTTTCTTTTTGTTGATGACAATTTTTTTAAATATCTTAGCTTTTCACTCTAAATATATGTTTTTAGCTGTTTTGTTTCATATTTTATTTATCATTTAATATTTTGCACAACCTTTGACATTAAAAGTTGCAAATGAAATTAATAAAATAATTCTTTATATAGCACTGTGTTTACAATTGTATTACATTCAAATATCAGCCTTTCAAGTTAATTGTGCATGCGCTTTGCGAGTGTTAATAATAAATGAATACTTTCTCTCCAATACAAGATATAGTATTTATGCAGGAATAAAATGAATCCACTTATTCCTACAACTCAAATGCTTATATATGAGCAAATCTGAAGTACTGGCAAGGAAAGCGTGAGGATATATCAGAGTGACATTTAGTAAATTCTAGACAATTTCACCAACATCATTCATTCAGACATCGTAAATAGTAATTTAAAGTGAGTGGTATATCCTCACGCTTTCCTTGCCAGTACTTCAGATTTGCTCATGTATAAGCATTTGAGTTGTAGGAATAAGTGGACTCATTTTATTCCTTCTTAAATACTATATCTTGTATTGGAGAGGAAAGTATTCATTTATTATTAACACTTGCAAAGCGCATGCACAATTAGCTTGAAAGGCTGATATTTGAATGTAATAAAACAATTCTTTGTAAATGTTTAAGGGAAAAAAACTTGGAGGAGAGGACAACCATAAAAATTGAACATTATCTTTTCTCAGCGATGACCTACCTATCTTTTAATTCTATACACTATTAAATTAACTACATTTCAGATGTAATTTAACTAAAATCATTATATAATAATATATATTTACTCAATATATAAAAATATTTATTTATTTAATCTGAAAAAGTATTAAATAAATTTTAAGTTTTTATGTACATATTTTAGCAAACATTTTTATAAAATGTTGATGATTTTTTTTTTATGAACTTTAAACATTTTCTTTATTCAATAACAATCATAATAAAACATTTCATGCTATTGAAAATTCATTTTTAAATGTTTACATTTTTAAGCTTTCACTTTGAAAAATAAGTTTTCAGAAAAGAAATTTTAATAATAATTTCTTTATTATATATAGAAATCCTGCAATACCAAACAGAAATATTTTTAAAGCTAACTTAAGATAAATAAACATGTCATTCTTACCTTTGTTATGGAAAACATTGAAAACTTGCTAACTCAGCAAGCTTCTGCACAGAAATGGCTTTCATTAAGATCGTTTCAATTCTAATTCTTTTTTAAATATATCACAATTGTACTGATATCTAGATTTAAATTTAAATAGTATCTAATGACAGATTTCAAAAATCACATTTTGATTCATTCTGGATACTTATATGAAGATGCAATAAAGCAACAATATCCAATTTTTTTGACCAAGCTCACTTCACATACATAGATTGCCATCGATAACAATTCATATTTTATTGATAAGTTTTGACTACAATACAATATGTATTTTTAACATGCATATATAAAAAATATATACTCTATCTATATGCATAGTGTACACATACATATTAAATGAGTTGCCATATGATAAAATTTGTTAAAATTAAGAATTTTAATATTTATACTTTTATATTTACAATTTTTTAAGATAGTGTATAATTAAAATAGAATGTATTGATAAAGTGCATATCAAAACTTCACTAATATATATTTAATTATTATATCAATTTATTATATACTAAAATGTTTCAAGTAATAAAGGTACTTTCATATTAGTCTGACAATGAGATGACACACACATATATATAGTTTATATTATTGCAATCTTGGAAAATAATTTCTACATGGGAGTTTATGATAAACTTAACTCTCTTGCAAGTTGTCATTTTCTTTTGTTCTCAGTTGTTGTATACATTCAACATTAAGTTTAAGATTAAACTATTATTATTTATCAGAAAATAGTCAATTTAACTTCATTTAAAAGACATTTTTGTTTACAAATAAAATAAATTCTAAATATTCATGTTTTATTTTTGAAAATATTTAAAAAATGAGATTGTAATCAAAACAAAAGATTTCATATGTAATCATTGCTGGGAAGATTATTTTCATTTTCAAAAATCAACAAATATGACATTTGTTTTTAAAATGTGAGCAAATAAATATTTATTTCTCTTAAATCTAAATAATTATGCTTTATAAGTTTTTTTTTAATATTTTTTGCAATATTACAATATTTTTATACTCATTGCTATAATTATGCTGATTATTTATAAAGCTTGTAAAAAGCTTTAGGGTAAATTTGTATTGGCCAAAAATATGTTCTATTTTAAAAAATCAAATATTTCCATTCAAAATAAATTATTACTAATTTATTTTCTTGATTTATAATAGTTATTACCCAATTATTGTAATAAAAATCATTTTGAATTGTAATAATTTCACACATAAGCATGTTTTGATTATTTGAACTACGTTCTCAAAAAATATTGTAAAAATTAGTGGTATCAGAAGATGTCAGAAATACAAACAAGACAGTCATCAAAGTGGAGCTAAAGCCTTCTTATCTTATCAAAATTTCAATTTTCTGACCATCTATGGAATTTTTTCTGAACTAAAATTTTACATGAAAATAAATATAGCAAAATGTGAATATTTAAAAACAGAACTTGTGAAAATTCTCAATAAGTAATGAATAATTTTAAAAACATGTAACATTAGGTGGATTGGTCCTATGATTAATTGATCAATTAAAGATTTATTTTGAAAAAGTTATGATCTATAACTTTATTTGGTGGAAATGAAACAAATATCTACAAAACATACATGTATGTTTTGTAGATATTTGTTTCATCTTCCACCATCTAAACTTCTAAAGATTTATTTGGAAATATTTGTTAGAAATGACCTTCTAACAAGTAAACTTTTAACAATATAAATTTAGAAGTGGTAATCAAACCAAAAAAAAATAATATACACATATATATAATCACATAATTCTGTCCATTTACAGAATGTTGTTTCTTAGTATCACTGCAAATGGAAATTTCTTATCTCTAAACACATTCCATTAAGAATGGCTATTCTCTTTCAACAATCCTAAATAAAACACTGCTATTGTTTTAACTATGGACGTAAAGTGCCAAATTTTAATCATTTACTTTTGGAAAAAAAAATACTATGCATATTCACTTTGCAAAGATTAAAGATGGACAGTAAATCCTGTGGACATGTTAGGTTTCACCAGATGATCAATTACTCATGCCAGCATTCTTCCATGACATCACAGCATAATTTAAATAATAAAATGATGATGAACAAAAACCAACATTTTAACTAATTACTTTCTCCTCATTGAAATAATATCTAATATTTACTTACAAAATTAATTCATTTTTTAGAAGAATATGTTTACTTTGACCTTTACATACAACTTTGTTTATTGATGGTGACTTTTATCATTGCTGAGACACAACGCTAATTTTGTTCATATCACCAGATTGATTTTTTTTATTTCTCAAACTAATCAGAATAATTGTGTTTTTGTTTATAAATGTATGGATGATGAATAATTATGAATACTACAAATTACTGTAAAAGTAAATTTAGATTGTTTTAGGGTGTCTAATATATTCTTAGTCTATTATAAATCTAAAAGATAATGAAAAATGATACATTTTAATGCTAGAAGTTCATTGTTAAGCCCTTATATAATCATGGATGACAAAATCTAGGAGCAGCAAATGAATAATGTTTATTGATTTATATATAAACAAATAAAATCAAGTATATGAATAAGTTAAAAATATGGTACTTACGTGTTTTCAAGTAAACCAAGATGGCATCCCATATTTTTGATAAATATTCAGTTTCAAAGGCCTATAATCTACCAAAGATGTGCTAGTTGTTAAATTAAAACAAAATTAATAACTTAATTGTTAAATTTTTAAAAAGGAATAAATTTTGATAAATTTCATTAAGAAGCTTTGTTTCAATTTTTTTACTTACATTATAATGTGTGAAGCAATGAGATAAATTTCATTAAGAAGCTTTGTTTCAATTTTTTTACTTACATTATAATGTGTGAAGCAATGAGACACTCTTAATATTGTCATACTTTGGTTCAATTCAGCATGTTTCCTTTGTCATAATAATAAAAATTTGAGACTTTCCCATCACAGATCATGATGCAGTGAACTATTTCCAAAAGTATGAAATTCTGCCCTTCTGAAAATTGTGCATTAATGATCACAATATGATTGCATGTCTTTGACATAAATAAAATGTAATATTATATTTATATATTTTTTCCATTTTTCAGTTAATAAGTTAATCCAAAAAAACACAGAAAAAATGTAAATATTGTAATTAATATTTCCACAATGATTTCTTTTTTTAAAATAACTAATAAAAAACAAAATGTAAATATTAAATACGATGTTTCCTAGCAGGCATTTTTTTGTAAACATTTTTTGGGGGCTCCAAAACTATAGATTTATAAAAAAAATACAGGCTGCTATCTTGGTTTACTTGGAAACTCACAAGTACCAAAAATATTTTAAGATGAGAAGAGATTACTAACATGTAAACAATACTATAATGGTTGCATAATTTCTCTACTTTAACATGAATTCAGGAGTAGTTCACAAGTTATTTATTGTAACCTCAGATATCCAGTGATTACCAGATAATAGTGTTATTATATATGGTCTCCAAATTGTGTTTTTTGCTTATGGCCTCATACATTTGCAGCCATATCTAATTCCTTTATATCTCAAGCTAATCGCCTGAATTCAAAACACCTTATCATTTTTTAATCTAACCAATTTGCTGGTATAATATTATATATCAAATACTAGGTTCCGTATGTTTTATTTTTGGTAATATATATATATATATATATATTATTTTGGTAATATATATATATATATATTAGATAAGTTAATTTTAAAATGTAATTAGAGGATTTTAATTAAAATTCTAACTTTATATTTAAATATCAAAAAAGTACTATAAACATATTCTAAAAAAGAAAAAGAGAAATTATTGTATATGGATTATATTTTTAAAACTGAGATTAGGTTGCTTAGTAAAAAATAAATTAAATTTCCCTATTGAGTTGTTTAATTCAATATACTGAGAATAGACTATAAAATTATTTCTCTCCATTATAAAAGCATTGGGCAATGGCTTTTAGTATGATTGGTGAATAATGATCAGAGTTCTGTTTTATTTCTGTTAAAAATATTTAACCCAAGCTCAGAAAGGATTGTTCAAGTTCAATATCCAATCTGCATGACAATTATTACTGTCTTTCTAAACAATTTAAGAAGTTCTAGCTCAGTCACATAACTCATGCCTAAATGGAAAAACAAAAGTGTCCATTGCCAACAGAATATAATAATATAAAAAGATAAGTGGCTATACACTCATAAAAAGCCAATGTCTAGATGTTTTGATATAATTACTCTTACTGTTACTAAAAATAGAAATGACATCATGAAATGTTTAGAAGAATTCTATCAAGAATTAAATAGCAATAAAAAAATAATTATATTTTCTGAATTGCACAGGATTTTACACGAAGAAGTGAGACATGCAATTAAATTTATAAGAAAGAGAAAAGTTCCAGGTAATGATGGAATTATAATTAATACCTTTAAAAAAAAAACAGGTAAAGAAATAGAAAAAATGTTGGCAAAGTTATATACCAAATGTCTAAATGATAAAGATATATCAGATGATTAATATTTAAAAAAGATGATAAGGAAGATATTAGAAATTACTGACATATTAGTCTTTTATGAGTTCTATACAAAATTTTCTACTAAAATAATTACAACTCATCCATAGCAAACTTTGGATTTTAATCAACCAAAAGAACAAACTGGAATTTAAATGTGGTTAAGTTATAGAAAGAACCAATGATTATGACTTGCGATTATGCTTTGGTTTATAGATTATGAAAGGCATTTGATTCTATAAGCATTTCTGGTTTAGCATGAAATATGTATATTGGTGATTATTTATCTTTTCGACATATATATGTTCAAGTGTATCAGTGTTATGAGATAATGGAGAGTGGTGTGAAAGTCTGTGCTCATATACCCTATATATTACATATATAGACACAGGTATATAATAAGCTGGTGTTTCAGTTATTTTCAAAAATAAAAAAAGCAGTTATTGAACTAAACAATACCATCCAGAAGAAGGTTTAATTACAATGAAACTATTATATTTGATAATGCCTTCAGATAATCAAAGTCTGACATTTCATTGTTTATTTTATTTTAAAAAATTAAAGATATAGTGCAGTAAATTCTTTATGTGAATGAGTCAATATATATAATAATGCGTTCACATTGGTAATACATTATTTTGTTTACACTATAATCTAAATCTGTATGTACATATTATACACATAAAAAAGCATTTGTATATAAAATAAATAATATGCACTGTATTATAATCAAAGCTTATCAGCAAAATGTGAGCTAGCATTATTTCAAATATTATTTTTTAAAAACAAATTACTTGAAAGCAATTTGAAAATAATATTGGATGGATACAGACATGGAATGAGGAAAGAAGCATTGAAACTTTTCAATTTAAATGCTGCCCACTTCACCTTTGCACTTTTTTAGAGACAAAAGAAAATATTTACTTAGTGGCTTGGGAATTCCCATTGATTACAGGAATAATTAGTCCCAAGAAAAGTTATTAATTGAATTCAGATTTTACTAGAAATTTATTTGTATATTAAAAAAATGCTTTTAAATGTATATTTCCCAATAATGTTATGGCAAAAGAAATCTATTAATTTTACTTAATAGTAGCCAGAGCAGTTTTTCTGAATTAAGTTTTATAAAATTATTTATGAACAATAATACCCCCAAAGTCAATTAAGGAATCTACCAATAATTTTTATAGAAGAGTTTATAACCAGACAAATTATAAAGTAGCTCTCAAGCTATTCAGAATAATAAAAGTCTGAAGAATAATTTAATATGTTATGGTTTCATTTTATTTTGTAAGATCTTTTATTATATTTTAATTTACTTTATTTCAATTTTTCTATATTTTTTTATTTTTATTTTTGTTCTTTATATATTTATTTATTTGATTTTTTTTTTCTTACATGTAATGCATAATTCAGGAAACCATTTTAAAATAACCAAAATAGCCTTTTGTAATAATTAATATTTTACAGAAAAAATATGTATTCAAAAGCCCCTCATAGATAAATGATGAAAGAATAAGAAATAGTCATTGGGATAATGGGTAGGTGGTGAGGATTTCCAGTAATTCTTCTTAACCAGTTTGTCTTCTACCTAAAAATAGTAGATACCAATTTATTGACTAATGTTGAATGTATTGCTGGATTGCATAAAGTCCAACTGTCTGACAGAAATTCTTAAACCTTTTGAAAAAATTTCATTTAGCTTGGATTTGAACCCAAAATTATAGGCACAATAGACAGAAGTGCTATAAATCTGCATTACAAGGTTCTTCTGAATAATTTTAAAAGTTACATCTTGAAAGGCATGCCTCAGACATCAAAACAGATTGGTTTAGCCTTGCCTTTACTTTTAATGCATGTATACGAAGACTTTAAAATTTTGCTGTGACTTAAATAATTTTAATTTTATTAATTCTATTTTCAATCATTTTATAACAACTGAATATAAATTTTGAATAAATCATTAACTAATTTATCTGGTGTTTAATGTTAAAGGATTTTACAAATGCTTAGTTAACACATAATTCATTTATATTTAATTGGAAGTGCAATATATTAATGTTTTAAAGAGCAATTTACAGAATAACATATATATTGTATAGTAGGCAAGAAAAGTAATAAAATATATATTAGACATAAAAAGTAGTCAAAATATATAAAAACAAAAATATTAATAACACTTTTATAGTTTAATTTGGGCAAATACTTCTTTAAAATTAAAACAGCAAAAAGTTTATCAAATACAGTATTAGAAGTTTATTTTAGAAAAATGTTACTGTCTCAGCAATGAACATGATCATACTAAAACAATTATTGCAATTTTATATAATGTAATTTAAATATTATGTACTTTAATCAATTATCAATAATTTAAAGAACAAAGTATGATTATTATGTGTAGGAAAGATATAGTTCAGGATAACAAGATATGTTGAATGGCATAAATAAAAACATTTAATAATCTGCTAATGAGATTAATGTCATTTCCTTATTACCCTAAAAATAGAATTTCACCACTTGCATTTTCAGATTTCTCAATAACATATTTATTGTTGAAATGATTGAGGTTACAAGCAGTATCTTAATATCAGGTGGATTCAGTGAAATCAATCATTAATACAGGTACTCCTACAGACTATTTCAATTTAATAGCAGAAAATGAAATATACATACACTTCCTATGTTGAATCTAAATTCAATTAAGGGGCGAACAATATTGGTATTTGTCACTTCAAAATTTACAAAAAGATTTTTTGATTAAATAGTTAATGTTAAAATTCAAACAATCTTTTTTTGTAATTTAGAGACTGTGAAGTTGACATTGATTCATAGTGATCTCATGATTAGCATTTTCTCAGAATAACTTAGTATTAGTTTTTGTTTTCTTTAAAGTTTTTCAAAGACACATTCATTATTGTGATGATGAAAAGTCTATCTATCTGACTGCTATTCATTTTCTTCTTTTTTCACCACTAATATTTAAGCCTTATATTGAGCTAGATCATTTCATGATATGACTAAACTTAGACAATTTCAACCTGATTATTTATTTGTAGTTAAGTAATGGATTATTTTCCCTTTCAATTTCAGAAAAAGTCAAACTTTATTTACACTCTTCTAAATATATTCAACTGTTAATAATACCATTTAGTATTTACCCTTCTTCTTTATTTTTATCCACTGATTTTATTATCAAATGTAATTAATAACTCCTTTCATTTACATTTTTATTCAATGCTTCATCGTTTCTATAATTAATTTTATTTCTTTCCTTACAGTTTTGATTGTCCAGTAGTCTTCAGCAGAACTACAAAATATTTAAATACACATAATTATATAGAAACTGTGTGATATACCACAATTATATCTAAAAACATATACAATTATTGTATAATTACAATTGTACAAAATATTATTAATAGCTTTATAATTATATTAATCTTAAATTTATGGTTTTAGTTTCACTTATATTCATAAATTTTTTTAATTGTTTTTGAAATGTTGTATAATAAATTATAAAACAAAATAAAAAAATTATCATGAATATAAATGAAACATAAAATTATAATTTTAAGATTAATATAATTATAAAGGTATAGATAATATTTTGTACTATTGTAATTATATATGAATTGTGTATTTTTTTAGATATAATCATGGTATATTGTATAATTTCTATATAATTATGTATATTTTAATATTTTGTAGTTCTGATGAAGACTACTGAGCAGTCAAAACTGTAAGGAAAGAAATAAAATTAATGGTAGAATATATTGCAATGAATAAAGTGTACATGAAAAAAATTATTAATTGCATAGAGTAATATGAAAGATATTTTTAATAAAATTATTTTTCATTTTTTTAGGTGTTGCTGGCTGACTAAACACAGCTAGCAAGAAAAGTGAACTTTATGAATATTAAATTTAAGATGATGATCTTTAGTTTTTAATATAAATTCAATATTCAGGATAATCACTTGATCATTTACCATGCTAGTTCTCGATATTCAGACCAAAAAACCTAAAGAAAAATGAAAAATAATACCACTCAAAATTTTTATGATCCATATTAACCACATGTTATTACTGATGGATGGATTTAGAAAAGAATAAAGTTTATATGATGAAAATAATCCAACAAATAACTATAAATAAAATGTTATAATCACAAATCTTCATACAAATAAAATATTCACTTATTAATTTTCCTTGCTCAATTCAAAAGATTTAAATACTTTTTCAATCATTCTTCTTCTGTTAAAAAAAAGAAACAAAAACAGTTTCAGTCTTCAACTTTCACATTCATAGAGACTCATAAGAATCACTAAAATATAAATAATCTGATAATTAAAAATCTTTCCATATTTTTCATTGCAACTTTTCCATATTCTTCCAAAATTTCTTATATAATATCACTAATTTCATTAGACTTATCTTTGACATTGATTTCAAAACAAATTTTCTATTTTGCTATTTTCTCTAGAGGATTTAATTGATCAAAAGTATCATGGTTAATGTCTTTGTGAAATAGTATATATATATATATATATATATATATATATATATATATATATATATATATATATATATATATATATATATATATATATATATATATATATATATATATATATTCTTTACATCTCCATTTAATCTTCATTGCTTTGATTATAATTTATTCATTCACATTTTTCAGATAATCTATTTTTCAAAATTTTCTTTTAATTTTATAAATCCCCAGAAAAATATTTCTTATTTTTCCAAGCTTGTTTCCATTTGCAATGATTTTGAACATGTTGTTTTAATATTACTTCTTAACTTTCTGGAGATATTTTGGAATTTATTATTCAGTTCCTTTAAAAGAACTTTATGATATCCATTTTTTTTTTGGGTTGTTTTATTTTATTCAAATTTTTCTAAAATTCCTCTAATTATTTCTTTAACTTCAATCTTCAGTTCAACTGATTTAATCAATTAAAATCTTAAACTGCAAATCAGTTTTTGATACTATTTGTAAAAACAATAGGTATGTACTTAAAATAACAACTAATATTTTGGGATATGCTTGTTACTATTTTTTAACCTCACCTGTAGTTAAAAGATAAGTAATTCATGATAATAAATTTCTATAAAATTAAAGCATTTCCTCATCTTCATGCAGTAGGTTGACTATCATTGGCATCAAATCCAATCTGAGCTTTTTACAGATATTTTTCACAAACTGCATAAACTTAATTTATGATATACTTTTTTTTTTCAAGTATCATAGCATCGGCCGGGACGTGAACCCGCAACCCAGGCAACTGCCTGCAAGTGAAAGCAGTCGCGCTGACCTCTCGACCACCAATGCAAGACATTTATGATATACTTTATTTAATGTAGTAGTCAGTTTTCCTCTTTTGTTTTCATTATTGCTTCCATAAGTAGGTTTTATAAACTTTGGAGTTTTAATAAGCGATTCAAGTTACTAAATTTAAGTTTGATATTATACAAAGAAATGCTTAGTCAACAATTCTACTAATTCATTTTTCACATTACTTTAGTTTTTGATCCCACAGCATGAGTGCTTATAATAGTTTATTGGAGCAATAGAAGACTTAATTCCAATTTCACAAAGTAGGCAGATAAAATTCTGGAAAACTAAAAACCGATTTTGAGATTATGCAATAATTAAAATATATGTTTGCAACTTTAATTATGGTGAATGTTTTTAACAAAGATTGATAGTTTTCTTAATTATTATTAATATGAAATATTGATCATTTATTCCATTTCCTTTTTTGTGATCAAGTCCAAAAATATTTTGTATCTTTTCAGCTAACTATGACATTAAAAGATTATCTTTTTTGGCAAGAAAAAATACAAGTATCCAAGATAACAAATCTATTGCAATGTTTATAAATTCAAAATAAAAAAGAATAAATAAGTTATTATTATAATTTATTTCCAACAATTCTCTTATTTATAAAATGATAATATTAAAGAATTTTACTAAATAAGATAATTTATTCAAAAATAAATGTCAGTAATAAAAAATAGAATGTGATGAGGTTATTGGCAATTATTTGAAATAAATTTTAGTTACATTAAAAATAATGAACATTGATTTCCTTTACTGCCTTCAATTTTTCCATTAACTAACTATTTACAATTAATTTTTAAAAAAACCCATAAAAATTATTCTATGCTGTCGATCATGCTTTCAATGATAATTATATAATAATTATTTATACTGATATACTTTATTATTTATGACTGAATATATAAAAATTTGGTTGGGGGAAAAAAAATTCTATTAAGCGAAAGATTTTCTATTTTCTCTTAAACAAATTGAGTAAAAGAAAATTCTAATATTTATTTCATATGATTTAAATTTTTGTAGCTGTTATTAACATTTTAGCCAGTAAGGTGAGTTTAATGGTTTACATTTCTTAAATTTGTGATCAAAATTACACTGCTTCTGATGATTCAAATTAAAATAATAAATTTTATTTGAAAAGAAAATTAATGCATATGTTTAAGACTGTACATCAATACTTCTTTTTTAATACTATAAGAGGTATAAAATAAAATCCACATTACACAGAAGCAACCATGTCATAAACAGTCGTGGTAAACCAAAGACACAGACTGGCAAATCTTTGTATTCTGGACTTAAACTTGCTCGTGATAATGATTTATAATGGATTATTTTCAAAGAAAGATTGCATCTATTGGGTAAATATTAAATAATATACTGTTTTTATATTGAAGTTAGACAAAAAAAAAAAAATTATTGATTTAAAATTGAATATCTATTATACTATAAAAGTAGAAATTTTAAAAATACAAATGGAATTAGATAGATGAAAAAATAATAATATAGAGATTGTTAGACAAGCAACATTAATTATTCATTTTAAATATAAATCGGTAATAAACGATATAAATTATATAATTCAGATTTAAACTCAAACAAGATCTTATTTTAATAAATATGAATGTTTTATATAAATGTACAAAATATCTTTGAACAGATAAAAATTGCTAGCAGGTATTTTAATAGAAAAATTTAAAAATATTTGAATAGTAGAATTAAACAATATTAAAAAAATAAGAATAATTTATATATAAAGGTAAAAATAAAACATGCCACAATTTAATGGTGTCTGAAAGACAATAAATAGTGAATCCCCCCTCCCCCCAAAAAAAATTGATATGAAAGCATTGATTAAAAAGAAATATGTATTTCAAGACTATACTAATAGAACAATAGATTCAGTACAGAAGGTGATCAATGATTAGAGAGATGTAAGAAATATTTATCATATAGTCTCGTAATTTATTTTAAATTTTCAGTAATTTACAATGAAAATATGATCATATATAATAAAAAAAATTTTAACGGAATTCAGTAAAAAGCAAAAAAATTAACTTCAAATAAACAAGAAGATAATTATAAAAAAAAAAAATATGAAACCGAAGTAAAAAGTACACATTACAAATAAATATAAATTGGTCGAATGTTTTAGCTATTTCTACAATTTTAAAGCAGACTGAAAAGATAATAGTAATAATATCTAAATAATTATTAGAACAGTGTATATAGTTCACGAGTCATAAGAATTTCGATTATCAGATAGAATCGGCATTGAAAGTACGATATTAATACCAAAACTATTAAAATTATTCAAGTTGTAATATTTATTTTAATATACTAATCAGTACAAATATTTATGCATGATTAAATAAATTAATAATAATATATATATATATATATATTATATAATATATATATATATATATATATATGTTTTATTGTGTAAACAATAGTGTCTTCTAGTATATAATATATATTTTAAAAAGTTATTTAAAAAGTTTATATTATATGTTTTATAGCAAATATGTGTAGAGATGTAATCTGGACCAACTGATGATTACTGATTTAGCACGAAATACATATATTGGTGATTATTTATCTTTTCGACATATATGTGTTCAAATGTATCAGTGTTATGAGATAGAGTGGAGAGTGGTGGGTCGTGTGAAAGTCTATGCTCATATACCCTATATATTATATGTTTTGGAAATTTTATATAACATTTCTAGGTGAAATTATTTGACTTTGCATGAATTAATAGTGTTGTTAAATATCAACAATACATTATTTGAATAATATGCCAAATAGATCTTTAAATTATTATTTTTTTACTTTATAAAAGTTAGATTTTATTTCACTGTTGATAACTGTGATTTCTACAAGTGCAACTCAGGTTACTTTTAGCATCAATCACACACAAGAATGTGCCTGTGTATTTAGTGTATTAAAGACAAATATAAATTAAATGGGCTACTTTTATTAACTTAGTTACTTGTAATTACCAAATCCCCCCCCCCATATTTCATAGATTATAATTAGAAAATAATTATTATTTATGGTTTTATGTATATTTACTGCTAGAAATTTTGTTGTTAAATTAAGGAATAACAAATTAACATCTTCGATAATCAAAAGTTATATCTTGGTCGTATTTCTTATTCTGCTACTTTATTACCTGAATCTGAATGATAGAGGATTTAAAACATCCCTATGTGTGTGTGTGTGTGTTTCATTACAACACAGAAAAAAAAAATGTATACAGAAAAACACGCTAAGCATATAAATATATATATTTTTTATTTCTGCCGCTTTTTTGTTTTATTTATTTTGATCTCCCTCCCCCTTTGGCTTTGTAGCTGTATATATTAATCATATGCATAATAAATACAGATATCATATCTCGGGAAGATATGTTATTTTCAATGTGTCAAAAAAAAAAGATCTAGAATGACTGTATCTTCTTTGCAGTTTTAATTCACTAATCATTTTTTAACCTTCTTCCTGGCCAAAGTTGAATTTCTGTCTTCAGATCTTTAAATTTATTATGAAGTTTCACATATAAGATAGTATTCTGCCAAACAAAAAATACTTTATGCTTCCTTTTAATTAAATTAGAATCTCACACTAATAATAAAATTATTGGCAGAAAACCAGTCATGCTCAAGAATCGATGTACTTTTATCCATAATAGAATTCTTAAGAGAATTTCATGCTTCAGTAATATGACAGCCCTGAAGATCCAATTAAGCAATTTTAGTGTTTAATAGCTACCGAAATTTAATATTTACAATAGATTTTTATCTTATGTAATAATAATGGTATTTTTATCAGAAGGAGTATTGTGACCAAATGATGACTTTTAACAATATATCTATTTTATTTATTTATTTATATTTGGACCAAGATAACCAACTTAGGGAGCTTTTTGTAATCCTTAAAAATGGAAAAGCTGCATGTCCAGATTAAATATAAGTTTTAAAATATAAAGGTGATGTGTTAGCTTCAAAAATATTGGAATTTTTTAGGAATAATATCTGGACTCATGAACTTGTGATATCTAATAAAGTTACCTTTATTGTTCCAATTTTTAAAAATAGAGTGAAAAGATGAGGTTGCAGTAAATATTATGGAAGTGTTATTATCCACTACAATAAAGATACTTTCAAGAATTTTGCTAAACAAATTATTTTCAGTTATAGATAGATGGTTACCAGAGAGCCAATATGGTTTTAGATATACAATAAACACTATAGACATGTTTGTTTTTTTTGTCAAGTAAATGCAAGATACTGGAAATAAAGAAGTGATATGTATATTATTTTTATTGATTTTGTCAAGGCATTTAATTCACCTAATAAAACATGTCTATGACATTATTTGAAATAAGTTAGTTATCCATCAAAATTTATTTGTACTTTACAGTTTTTACATAATAAAATGAAAGAATGTGTTATTACTACAGATGGAAAATCTATGCCATTTCAAATGTAACCTGGTATTAAACAAGGATATGTACTTGCTCCAACATTGTTTTCAATTTTTATGATAGCAGTTTTTGGAATTTTTTGTAGGTGGTTTAATCAAAAAAAGATCAAGATATGATGTAGGTTTGATGGTAGAATTTAAAATTTAAATCCATTTAAGAAAGAATAATAACTTATCTTTTCTTGGATTTAGGATTTACAATATGCTGATTTTTTCCAGTTCAAAAAATGATTTAAAGAATGTTTTTTGATGTTTTGAATGCAACATACAAACACTTTGGTGTGGCTCAAGTTCTTTATCAACCAGTAATGGATAAAAAATCCTCAGCAACTTCTAGCTTGGATGGTTATCACATTGAGAATGGAAACCAGATTAAATATCTTGGTAATTTTATAAGTAGAAAGGTAGACTTAGGCATTCAATTACAACATAGATTCAAATGTGCTGCTGCTTCTTTTAAACAAGTTAAAAGATAGAGTATTTAATCACAGGGAAATAATTACTGCTACTAAATTAGCTGTATAAAGAACTATTATTTCATCTAGTTTATTGTATAGAAGTGAAACTTAGACATCCTATTAGCATAATATAAAAGTGTTAGAAAAGTTTCACTTAAGGAAAAATGTAATGGCAAGATTATAAAACCAATCAATATGATATTCAACTTGCTGGATGTGGTGCTATTATGTCTACATATTGGAAAATCCCACTTTATTGGATTGAACAAGTAAAATAAATAAAAATGGAAGATTACTTAAAAAGGTGTTCTATGGTAATCTTGAATGTGGTTTTTGTGGGAGAGATAGAAATCATGTATGCTATAAGATTAGCTTAGATACATTCTAAAGAAGTGCAATGCTAATTGTTTCCATTGGAAAGATATGGCAGAGAGTAGACTACAGTGGAGAACCACACTTAAATAAGGTGCTAAAGCATTTCAAAAGAAAAGTTTTTTGCAGAAGAAATTAAAACATGTAAAAGATCAAGTAAATAGAAAAATGAGCATGTTCTATATGTGAACCTAGTTGTGTTTCATACAATGGTTGATATAGTCATGCATAACTCATTTCTATAGTTGTTGTTTTTTACCTCTTTTTCTCCTTTCTTTTTTTTTTTTTTTTAGAGTTGGAATGGCCATACTCATTTATGGCTGTTTATTTATTTATTTTATTAATAAATAAAAAAAATATCAATAATCATATTAAAAATTCTTTTTTCAAAATAATTTGAGATATTAATATGAAACAAGTAACGTCATTATATTACAACTCTATTTAGCTGAAGTTTGTTTTTTTTTTTAATTATTATTTAGTTGAAGTTATTATTTAAAATTGCATCTTTTTTAAAAAATAAATAATTTATCTAATTATTCCGATTTTCAGTTATAAGTTTATTACAAAATATTTTTTTTTTCTATTTAATTACATTCAGAGATTTGCTATTTATGATTTTTGCACTGCTAATGAAAATTGCGGTATAAAAAGTAAATTGGATGAAACAAAGATCACTTTGTTTTTTAACAAATTAGCTAGAAAAACAACAACAACAAAAAAAATACTAATGATATTATTCTTGCTTTTGCCAATTATGGTTAATTATTAATTAATGTTGTAAGTAAATTGAATAAGCATAAATAAAAATATAAAAAAATAAAAATTGAAGATAAGATTAGTTACATTTTAAAGCAATAAACCATAATGAAATCATTATGGTTAAAAAAAAAAAGCTTTTAAAATGAAATAATGTTTAACATAGATTAAACTTTAGATATAAAAATCAATCCTGGAAGATGTAAGTTACAGCATTATCATTCCTGATTTATATATTAAGTGCAAACTAGAAAATTTTAAACATCATACAGGCAAATATGTGGGTGCGTGCACGTGTTTAAAGGAACTGTAATATAAACAAAACTTCTGTTTTTTATTCATACGCATTATTTGCAACCATTTTCGTTTTTTTTTTAAATATAATTAGACAATAATTATTTACAATTTATATACGTATGTTTTTTTTTTATTTTTAAAAAATGCATTAAAGACGTGGCAAACTATAACAAACTATCATAAATGATAATCAAGCCATTCTATTACCTAATAACCTGATCATGACTTCGGGCAGATAAGTCCTATAAATCATTTCAACTTTTTTTGCTAATCTTCGTGTAAAAGACCATCTAATATGTTTTTCTTTTTTCTTCAATAACGATTTTTTCAAATGCCCTTGGACAATGCAATTCAATTTATTTATTTATTTTTTCACAGTAGTGATTTTTTTCCCTTATATATTAATTTCATTATTTTCTATCCATCTTATTATTCTAATATATATGTAAAATGAAACTGGTATATCTTGGTAACATAAATAAAAAAAATTTTAACTCTCTTCATTCTAATTTCACTGGCCTACAATTTTAACAACAATCATGATAACAACGACTTAGTGTTCTGCGTTGATTAATGCTATGGTAGAGTGGCAGATTATCACAACCCAGTATTTACAGTGCTTGAGCTTCTTATGAGTTACCAGACAATAAACCACTCAATTATTTTTTTAAAAACATAATAATTTCATGACATGATTTGGTTAATCTTCTTGCTATATGTTACATTCAGCATAAAACATCACATGCATCCATATACTAATAAAACTTACAAAACATTACCATTACTTCCTCTATACCAAGCAGTACATTATGTGACTAACTTCTCTCTTCTTACTTCTTATATATTTTACAATAGAATCATCATACTTATTCAGCTTAGACAGGAAATAAATTAAAAACAATATTGGAAATATAATCAACGCTGGTAGACTGGAATAGTCAAAATTCTAGCTATTTGGTTTTTGTTAAGATCATAAACACTACTAAAACAAATATTGTTCATTATAAATGCTTTTATACTTATTATGCTATTGGTAAATGACCTACTCAGTTCTAATTTATCATAGAAGTAGAATAGAGGACTAAAAAGCTAAAGATTTTTGTAAACCATCCCCATCAATCTAACCAAATTAATGAAAGCTGGATGATTGAAATTCATATAAGTTCCTGATTAATCATGATTATTTATTAGTAGAGACCTAAAATTTCAAATACCTCCTAGTTATTTTAAATCAAATACACTTAAATGTCCAGTTTATTAAAAAAAAAATCTTTAATTATAATAACCTCATTTAGCAATATGAGCTAAATATTTGGTATATATGACTTCTAGCCTACTTATATACATTTATATCATTTCCATTTTCCAGGATTCAAATTCAAGAGAACACATAACTCAGTGAGCAGTAATGGCTCTCAATTAGACATGGAAAATATATAAGTATGACAAAGACTAGTGAAACTTAATGAAATAGTCAAAGCAAATACCATTTCCTAATAATAATTAAATAAATTTAATAACAAAACATAAATTTATAAAAACATTCAAAAATTTCTTAAATGATTAAAATTATAAATTTATTTTAAACACACATTATTATATTAAGTAATATTTACTAAGGCTGTAACCTCAGGAATATGTGTCTGAAAAATGCGAAGGTATGGACCTCTATGGGTCTTAATCACAAGCTTACGCCTTGAAAGAAAAGAGGGGAACCCTTCTTTACTTCAACCTACTTTTATATATGAATAGGTGAAGCTAAAGCGGTTAGATCTAAGAGCGTGAAGCTATTCAATACTTCACTAATTAAGTCCAAATCTTTTGGATTACAATGAGTCAGTGGAAAGATCTTATAGTAAGAATCTATTACGATAATTTAAAGTTGTAATTATAAATTTATTTTAAACAAGTAATAATGTATAATTGGAATTGTGGACTTAATTAGTGAAGTATTGAATAGCTTCACGCTCTTAGATATAACTGCTTCAGCTTCACCTATTCATACATAAAAGTAGGTTGAAGTAAAGAAGGGTTCCCCTCTTTTCTTTCAAGGCATAAGCTTGTGGTTAAGACCTGTAGAGGTCCCTACCTTCGCATTTTTCAGATGCATATTTCTGAGGTTACAGCCTTAGTAAATATTAAATGATTAAAATAAATGAAAATTCAGACATTGGCAACCAATATTAAATGCTGACTTTTAATACACACAATCCTTTTAGCTTTTAATTTCAAAATTATAATATAAAAATGATTGTTACCCTAGGCCAAAAAGAACAAAGACAAATATTGTAATAAATGAATTAAATAAACAAAAAAAATCTTAAAATATTCAAACAAAAATGTATTGCAATTAATTCAAGTAAACTAATGAATGTTTTCTAGAGATATTATATTGTAAAAGAACATAATTTTATTTGAAATAAAACCCATATAATAAGAGTTCCTAATTTTCTATTCTTTACGCAAATATAGCATATACAAAAAATAATACTCCAATTATTTGTTCCCATAAACTAAATTTTAAACTAAAAAGTATTCAGTGATTTAATTTATTCAAATAAATTATATTTTATTATTAAGCAAAAATAGCAGTCCAAGATAACTTTGCTTATAGATTTTTAGTGGTATAGATGGCTGAAGAGTTGGAGCGTGAAATAGATTGAAGCCTGTCCATTAAAGTTTGAAGATTTGCTATCTTAATATAAACCAAACACTGATTATATATGTGTGTTGGAGATGATGATGTTGAAGATCATTTATCTTTTTCACATGTGTGTGGTCGTGTGTATCAGTTGTATTATAAAGTTGATAGCTGAAGGGAATTTGAAAGTCTGTGTTCAAATCCTCTATATTAAATGTAGCTTTTGTTTTTAGAAATATAGATAAAATAAAATGTATTCACACAATTATCGATATTTTCAGACTGTTTTTGGCTATGAATGAGGGACAAAACCTCGAAAGCACTAGGCCTACATTAATTTACTTTGATTGCTTTCTTACCATTAACAGCTTCTTCACCCAGCATGTTAAAGCACTTGTATATACTATAGATGTCTGTAATTAATTTATCTGTGCAAAGTCAATGATTTACCTTTAATATACTACAGATAACATCACATAAGAATGAATACAAAATGCTTTAAAATCTATTTAAAAATTACAGTGTTTCTTTTAAGTCGCGGAAAGTTTTAATAAGTACAAAAAAGTTTTACAAATAGATTTAGCAGTTGGATGCCCTAGTATTTTCATCAAGTTTTTAGTTTCATATTGATAATAAATATATGGGCAATTTTTGGAAAATTTAATTCAAGGCTTTTCATTCTTTTAAAATTAGATTTATTTTTGTTTATGCACTTTTTTGTCTCATTTTTCTAATTATTATCTTAAATAATTATTACACAAAACACTATATCTATAAGAATAAACTTTAAAATAAAATAAACAAAAAATGGTACTGTTCTAATAGACCATGGTAGTCAATGCTATGCAAAAACACATCAATATAACATTACCGGGCCCACCCCATTCTTTGTGAAAGAATAATAATCATATGGGTTAACATAATTCATTTATTTCCTTAATAATATTTAATGGATACATTATTGCAAATATTCTATTCTAGTAGAATTCACCATGTACACCAATGCTGGCTGGCCAAACCATCCTCCTCCCCCTTCCCTCAAACTTTACAAAGTCTACTAGCATTGCTTGAGACATAACTAACTACATCGTGGTGGGGAAAAAATGCTGATAATGCTTTAATTACTGAACTGTCTTTTTTACTTTTCCCGGATATTTTTAAAAAGGAAAAATAATTATTTATTGATTGATTGATTACAATAGATATTTTTAAAAGAAGATGTGCATGGATATTAATGGCACACCTATTAAGAATGATTACTAATTTCCAACTCGATTGGTTTTTGTTTTATTTTAAAGATTAATAAATGTAGCAGATTGAAATGTTTATATTCTTAGAAATTAAATAAATCCCGTTAAACAAGGAAAGAAGTCGTTTTGAAAGTAAAGTAAAAAATACAATTTTTTAAAACTTTCAAACTTTGCTGCTATTCATTATTTAGATAATAAACCTGATGTCCCTTATATTTATGAATCATCCCGATTTGTATAAAATCAGATTTACTGTCTAAATAATAATATCAAAAAGTAGATTGGTCGAGAGTCAACACAGCTGCTTTACAAGTAGTTGTCCTGGGATAGCAGATTCGCTTCCCGGCTGATGCTATGATACATGAGAAAAAATAGATTTTTCAAGTTTTTAAACTGATTATTACTATACTTTTAAAGCAGATTTATATTTGCCTATTTAATGAACTGTATTTATTTAAACTTCTATGAATTAAAAATCTCAATCTTTTACACTTCAATGGCCAATCTTTAGTGTCTATATTAATATCAGTGAGAAATGTAGGCTGCACCTTTTAATTTTTTAAAAAGATTGCTTTGATAGCAGATTGAAGATTCTTGATATTGATAATTGTGGACTTCTTTCATGTGACATATATATATATATATGTGTGTGTACACACACAAAAATAAAAGAATGATAAATACATCCAAAATATAGGATTCCTTTCTTAAACAACTACATAATAATGGCATTTATATTATCATAATCTATTTGAGCAAAAGAAATAAAAAGTAAAAAAATCCACATAGCAAATGTAATAAAGAATACTCTACAATAAACAGTGTCTTTGGCTTATTTCCTAAGAGAGAATATTATAATGCATAGAAAAGTGGAAATAAATATATATAATTCGGTAATTCCATTTGCGATAACTAACCCTTAATCTAAGTGATTTCATGAAAAACAAAAAAAACGACACTATATTACATTAAGATGGAAAAAAAAGGTGATGTAACTTCAGATATTTGCTTTTAGCTATATAAATAAGATTAACAAAATATACAGTATTCTGAAATAGTTTTAGATATATATAACTGATAAAATATATATTTTTTAAAATTAGATTATCAATTTGATAGCATAAGAATAAAAAATTACCATCAAATATACACACTCTCTGTCCTACGAGTGCCTTGCCTGAATAAAGGCCCGCATTAGATCCCAATACAGTTGCATTGCCTTGTATGGTTGAACGACTTAAAAGCTAAAAGATTCTGCATTTCAGCTCGTCATTTTCTGGTAGTCAGATATTATTTATCTTCCCAGAAACAAATCATTCAATATATATATTTTGTAATTTTATTTAAAATTTTGTAATCAAGTCAAATATAGCATAGTTATAAAAAATTAAAAAAAAGACACTAGGTAAATAATCACATTTATAAATGATGTAAAAGCATTGAATGAAATCCCAAAAGTACAAATAAAATGTGCTGATACACACTCTCAAATATTTTATGAATCCAGACGAAAAAAAATACATTAATTAATCATAATTTATAATTGTAGAAGGAAAATGAAGTAAAATGGGCTCAAAACAAATCAAAATTATTAAAAGTATTTTTATATTAATCAGACAAGAAACTTTGGCAATAAATCAAAATTTCATATATATAATGCAATTTGTTTCAAAACAAATTCGGATTCGCAAGAAATAATTATGTTTTTATGTGTTTCCTTTCATTTTTTCATCATCATCATCATCATCATCATCATCATTATTATTATTATTGTTGTTGTTGTTGTTGTTTATTAATACACATGCCACAGAGATCATTAAGATGGATGAGATAAAGTATGAGAGATTATAAGTGTAATAATTATATTTATTGATAAATATTTTTAAATGAACACAAATGAGTATCACAACAGAATTTATTTTGCTAGTTGAAATATTGGAGTTAAAACTACTATGGAAATCACTATCAGACAGTGTATCATTCACTGCAGCCTTTCTTTGTAAATTCCATCTCACAATTATAATTTGGAAATTAGAAGAATATTGATAATATTATTTTTTTTTAAAAAAAAAAAGTAATTGCTACATATATTTGTAGTTCAAGCTTAATCAATATAGTTAGATTTCCAGTGATCTATCTCTCACTTAACATACTAATTCCATCCAGGATAAATTGGAATGATCCAACCTTATTTGAAACCATAGCCCTTGCATGAAAGAAAATGAAGATCATTGCATTTTGAAAACTCATGATTATTTTATTTGATTCATGAATTAGAAACATTGTTGATACATTCATCAATAATTTTATCTATCTATCAACACTACAAGAAAAAAGAAGAAAAAGAAATCAAACTGATGTCAGTTAATTAATCAACCAAAACAAGGATTAATAGATTTATTTATTCATCTTTCAATCCAATGAAGAAATATCTAGGATTATTTCATGAAATCATTTGTCAACCTGATTTTAAGGATGAATAACTTCATTTATGCATTTGTCAAATAAGGCCAGAAGTACAGAATTGATTAATGGATTATAACTAATATTATTTCATGAACAGAAAGAAACAAAGAATCTAAAAGATTATCAAATTTTTGTCATGGACAGCTAAATCAGAACAAACACAGGAATATTAAAAATATTTATATATTATTTTAATGTTTTCACAGTTATATGATGTAAATAAAGTAGTTTTTTAGTTAAACCTTGTGTTATTTTTGCTTATGGCAGATGCTATTTCGTCGAAACATTGGGAAATAAAAATAATACAGTTTAAGCCCAAAACTACTTTATTTGCATCATATAACCATGAAAACCTTAAACTACATATATATTCTACCGGACACTCCATCCATTCTGATACAGAGGGCGCCACCAGACCACTAGTGTCTGGAAAATTTGTTTACTGTGATCAGAATAAATGATGATGATGGTTTGCGCCGACTAGACTCAGGGAGAAACAAGAGATCTTAAATTGTTTAGACAATTGAGACAACAGCACAAAGACAAACGTCAGCCAAATTAAGTTTAAACAAATTCTAAAATTTTATTAAGATAAAATAAATTATGAAATATAATTTATTTATGACACAATAAGTAGGGTTAACTCAGGCGTGTACCAGAAATACTAAAGGTAAAGCTATGACAGACCGACTGATCTTCTAATAAATGAATTATAAAAGGGAGGATGTAAATTTCATTCAGCAGAGGATTCACCCAAACATTGGTTCTCACTTTCAGATATTTAAACCATATGCCCTTGAAACAGATCAAAGAATCCAGCGCCGATGAGCTTTTCGAGGTCCAAAAATTGGTCAGACCACGAATGTCCTTATATCGGTATGAGCTGCACCTATTACTACGTTTAAAATAACGGTGATTGATCCACCTCAAGAACAACTGATAAAACATGACTGAAATGAAGTAAAACAATTAAAACTGGTGAATCCCAGCCAAACGATTGCCGAAAATTACTCTAAAATTAATAAGAAAAGGTCTCAATAGGAGACAAGCAAATAATTAGAAAAACAGTTATGTCTGCCCCAGCAATTAAAGAAAAGAAAATGAATTACAAACAAATTCTGAGTACACGCTCTGATAAATTTAAAGCATACGTAATAAATACAAAAATAAATCTATCGGAGAGTGCACATGAGTACAAAAAAATTAAAAGTTGTAAACACTTTAGCAGAATGAAAGTATCACGCACCTGTAATTTAAAAAGGGATAAATATTATCTTCCTGCTGATAACTTATAAAATTACAAAGAAAAACAATTCTAATTTCCACCTTCAGAGATATAAGAAACGAAATCCCCACCTGCGGAAAATTAGACAATAAAGTCGTCAGCCAAAAGATTTTGGAGGTCCGCAAAAGCGCAAACACAGAGTTTAAAATTAATTATTGAATATTAACATAATTACAGGTAAGCATTTAAAAGGCACGACTGCCAAAGCATTTATAAAAGTCTTACATAAAAATAGAAAACTCACTCGTCACTCTCCAATAAACAAAAATTGACAGTAACTTGGAATCTTAAAACTAAAATTCCAAGACCCACGACAAAATATTAGAAAACACAGCAAATATTAAATATGAGGCTATATAAATTAGGAATACACATTTATGATTAGATTGAGCAGAGATTTAATGAGAATTAATTTACCCTGGGAAGAATAAAAACGAAAATAGTTACCTTTCGGTAAAAGCAATGTTCACGTAGAGTGCGCACTATTATTTTAGTTCATTTTCAGGTCTTTAGACAGCAAGATAGATATAAAGAGGTTCCGGCTTCTTCTAGGTGTTTAAGGCATTACTGGAGCAAATTTGGAAGTCAGGGATCTGTCTTTTGTTGAGTTAGCAAGCCATTCGGGTGGTGATAACACGTATAGAATTTTTCATCTTGTTGCAAGCAAAAGTATTTAATAACAGCTGATGTCCTTTAAGAATTTAAATGTCCGCGCTGATATAAACTTTCACTTGAGAAACAGCTTGTCTAGTACGAATAATGAATTAACTCTCCAAATTTTCGGGGCTATTTATACGTTGCTCCATTTCCCACGAAACACTTTCCTTGTTGTCCAATTTCTATGCCTTAGGCAGGGCAAATATTAATCTCCCACTCAATCTATCTAAGAATTCTACCCAGGGATTATTGAAACGAAAACAACTACACAAAAATCAAATCTCCACTCTTTAAAATAAAAGCCACAGGAATGTAATTAGCTAGGTTGCTTGTTTTTTAATTAATTGATTTAAAGTAAAAACAAGCGGTATATGAAAACTATTTTAAAATAAATCGATAAACACTGAAATGAAGCGTTTTACATATAAACGCTTGTGTATTTTGATACACGTATTCTTTACATATAAACGCTTGTGTATTTTGATACACGTATTCTTTTTTAAATGATAATAAAATTTAAACATTAAACGTTTTAACAAAAATTAAGTTTAGTGAAGATTAAAACTTAATCGGATTTCAATCATGTTCAATATATATATACCTTTAATATTCCTGGGTTTGTTCTGATTTATCTGTCCATGACAAAAAATTAATAATCCTTTAGATTCTTTTCAAAATTAACCATGACAATGGCAGATGCTATTTCATTGAAACGTTGGAAAGTAAGCAAAAATAACACTCAGTTTAATCCCAAAACAACTTTATTTACATCTATATATATATATATATGCTTTTGCTGCTTGAATTTAAGAACTTAAGGTAAACAGAATAAGTGGTTTCTCATTGAATAAAATAATAAGAATGACCATTCATTGAATAAAATAATAATGACCATTCATTGAATAAAATAATAATGACCATTCTATTTTTTTATATACATCACATGTGACCAGATTTTTTATTAATAACTAACATTTATTTAATTATTCATCCATTACAGTTAAGACTAATCTAATTATTCTGAAATATTATATGTTTGCTTGCTCAGAGTAATGATTATTTTCTTTATTACTATTTTCCACTTTAGTCCATTGGGAAATTATTTTTATTATATATTTACTTATATCAATCAAACATAGATCAGGCATGTAGATCAACACAATATTTTAGTTTAAATGGATAACAGAACATAGAAAATAATATAAGTTATTAAAAAATCATTATCTAGACAGATAATCTTCCAGGCCGTATTGATGGTTGTACTCTCCATTTGAGGTAGAATCCTTATTCAAAGAATGTATTAGCACATTATATGATTATTATCAAAAATGTTGTTGAATTTTGTTGGCCTTTATTCACTTCTCATTTGTGCATTTCACCAATTTTACTAGTGAATAAACTAAATAGTACCATTTGGTGATTGATTTTTATCTATGACAAATTACAATTTTATTTAAATCGATATAAAATCAAACCTAGAATCACTAATGGTGCCATTTTAGACATTGAATAGTCTAATCAGCCTAAGCAAATAAATGTACTAGCGAGTGCAGATCTTACAAACCATATTCTCAATAGATATATTCCTATAATGAGCAGAAAATATTACTGTTGTAGAATCAACATTACCATCAATAGGATTTAGTCTAGTAACGCCCTTCAATATGCTCAACATCAATCTATGATTAGATCAGTAAAGAGTAAATACTATACATTTGTCAACCAAACATGGCTAGTTCCCATTTACTCATGCGTCAATCCCATTGCAATATATATATAGTATATAAAAAAAAATCAAATTGTTAGATGCTCTAATCATTAGAATATAAGAAATAGAAGTGATAAGTTGAATTTCCATTCAGAAATTTTTATCTTAAGCCAATAAACATCACATGACCACCACTTCTTAGGCTTGTGTATAGCTGTTGTTAAAACAGGCAAAACTTACTATATGTATTGCCACACACAGCAAGCTAGAGTAATCAATGGATGCCAGAAGGCTTGTGCATAAAATCCCTATCTAGTGCCTACTCATCCAATATCCCCAGACTAGTTTCTGGCTTGTGGCCTTCATCAGTGAGAAGCCTTGGATCTGAGAGCACTGCACCTAGATCTTAGCATCTAAAGCAACCTTCCAGCAGCCACCTTTTATCTCCACTTAACTACAAAATTATGAGGCTGTTGGAGGGTTGCATTAGATCCTAAGATCTAGGTGCAGTGCTCTCAGATCCAAGGCTCCTCACTAATGAAAGCCACAAGCCAGAAACTAGTCTGAGGATATTGGATGAGTAGGCACTAGATAGGGATTTTATGCACAAGCCTTCTGGCATCCATTGATTACTCTAGCTTGCTGTGTGTGGCAATACGTATAGTAAGTTTTGCCTGTTTTAACAACAGCTATACACAAGCATAAGAAGTGGTGGTTATGTGATGTTTATTGGCTTAAAACCAATCCTGCCTAATAGGATAGTGGTGCCTATGGTTATTAAAGAACCAAAGACACCAAAATGTATGGGTACTGAACTGGGTTCAGACCATATGACTATATAAGCTAATGGGCTTGGATTGAAAACATTAAAGTGTTTTCAATTTAAGACTCATAGTTTTGTACTTAAGTGGAGATAAAAGGTGGCTGCTGGAGGGTTGCATTAGATCCTAAGATCTAGGTGCAGTGCTCTCAGATCCAAGGCTCCTCACTAATGAAGGCCACAAGCCAGAAACTAGTCTGGAGATATTGTATGAGTAGGCACTAGATGGGGATTTTGTGCACAAGCCTTCTGGCATCCATTGATTACTCTAGCTTGCTGTGTGTGGCAATATGTATAGTAAGTTTTGCCTGTTTTAAATTTTTATCTTGTGAGTCCGTCACTCTTTTTAATCATAGTGCTAAACCGCATAGAACAATGGAATGATGTGTAATCATAATTAAAAAGTAGATATGAAGAATGCTTTAATATTTATTATGGTAAATAATATCCACAAAAACACTTTAGATTTTAATTACTTAGAATGAGATATATAATGCATATCAACTCAGCCATAAAAAAATATTTTGAAACAAAAAATGGAAAGAGACAAATACTAATATTTATTAGTTCATAATATAAAGTATTCATTAAACAAGATTTTGAAATCAGTTTGATGGTACATAGACAAAAATGATATATAGAGATAACTAAAAAATCACTTTCAAATTTTTAATCTCATAAATAATTTTAATCTTTTATGAGTCTACTTCGCAAATTTTATTTTGAAATTTAAATTACTATAAATGCCCTAAAAGCGGCTACTGGTGAGCAAAAATTCCTTGTTCTATTACTGAATGGAAAAGATGAGGAATAAGATATACCTGTGTGTTCTACAAATATAGTTATCAAAAGTTATCTGACTTTGTTAACAAATAATGATAAATTTTGAAATACGATTTTTATTGATTTTATAGAAAAACATTAAAATATCTAGTAAATATGATCTTGAATTACTGCTATGCAGTTATTGATTGTAATAAATATAATTTTTTCTAATCATAAAAAATGAAGTGTCATTAAACAAAATGATAAAATCAAAGAGGATCACTTCTGAAAGATTGCTCTTAACAATTTGACTTAAGCTAAGGAAACTTAATTGGTCAAAATATATCTTAAAAATTCATTGGTATGTTTTTTTTTTTTCAATATTGCTGATTATAATTTCTAAAATCTTTAAGAATACTTGTTAGTAATGAGATAAGGTGAAAGAGATTAAGAATTGAAATGATACAAAGTTTCAATAAAATAAAAGTCATATGACATCAAAATATATACAATAAACTATACTAATAAAAAAATGATTGGAATAATTTGAAAGTCAGAAAATTAGTAATAAAGTAGAAGGTAAATTTTATAAACAAAAAAACAGAGTGGAAAGAACAGTTAATAAATATTTATTTCAAAAAGATAAAAATAATCTGAAAAAAAGAAAGAAAAATAATGTGAAATGGAATGTATAGATAATCCAAAAAATATTTCTGGTTTAGAAACATCTTCTCCAGATTTGTTACAATTAATAAAGCTTTTCTGAAGTAGATAATTGTGTAATCTGATAACAAATAACTTTTTTTATAAAGGATAGAAGTTTCTCATATATATTAAACTACTTTCAAAACAGGTTGTATCTGCCTGTTTAATTGGGTTTATTTAAACTTCTAAAAAGATAAATCTCATTCCATTACAATTCTGTGCCAAAATTTCATTGATTATTATAAGATGTTAGACCAAATAAAAGAAGAAATTAATCTTGTACCCAGAGAGATTGCCTTAAAAAAGTATTGTAGATTCTATGCTTTATGTAAGCTTTAGCTGTTATCATGTAATTTATATTTATAAATCACTTAGGTATTAGTAAATTGTGGTA
Source organism: Epiperipatus broadwayi (assembly GCA_028023455.1). NCBI lineage: Eukaryota > Metazoa > Onychophora > Udeonychophora > Euonychophora > Peripatidae > Epiperipatus > Epiperipatus broadwayi. The sequence continues at coordinate 11,301,420 of JAQFVV010012396.1, forward strand.
ACCTTAATGATTAACATGACCAAAATCAACCTTAAAACTTATAAATATCAATATAGTAAAAATATAGATGTAATATCTATCTATCTAGCTATATAAAATTTTATGTAAGTTGTAATTTATTATTTAATTTATGGAATAAGTTAAGATACGTTGTTTCATTAATATTAAAATTAAGTTAGTTTACTTTAAACCAATATAATTCAATTTAAGTTATAAAATATATAAAAAAAGAATTATTTATTGTCAAATAAAAAAGAATAATTATTAAAATTATATAATATAATTTTATATCAATAGTTTTGATGATTAAAGTTAATATTTTTGTAATTATTAACAGACTAATTAAAATTATTATTCTATTTATTATTTTAAATTTTTTAATTTAATAATGATGAAATAAATGAAAATGAAATGTGTGTTGATATGGGTGCACACACATTCATGTAACAATTAATTAAATTTTACTTCCTTGCTCTTAAAGTAGAACTTATCACTTATTTAAATAATAAATGTTGCATTCTTTATTTCATTGAATTTTATAAAAATATTCAAAATAATTATTATAGTAACACAAATGATAAATTTTTATGTTTCCAAATTTAAGTTGAAATAATAAGTGTTTTTTTTTTATTAAAAGAAGTATTTAAATATTGTATTAAAATAAAATTTAAAAAATATATTATTTAATAATATTTATTATAAAATTATTTTAAAAGATTAGACAAAAATAATTAATATGTAAATTTTAGCAAGTAACTGGGATTAATTGACCAATCAAGTATTGGTAAATTATTCCTATAAACATAGGTGAGCAGATGTGAAGGGAGGAGAAATCAAGAAATTTTCAGAATAGAACTGCATTCCCTTTTATTTTTTAAAATCTAAATCTAAATTTATTTTAAATTTTATTGTTTTGTTTTAAAAGTAGTAACAGTAAATTATAAAACTATGGAAAGTATTTTAAGAAGTTTAGAAACTTATTTCAAAATGGAATAAAAAATAAAATCCTCATCAGTATGCTGCCCAAGCCAATTAAGAATCTATGGTAATAGAGGGAAAAAAATATATTTCAGAAGAAAAAATGCATTGGGCTAAAGAACTTTACTGATTATAAAACCATTTTGCCTACAAAATAATGTGAAGGATATGTAAGAAATTTATATTTATTCATGTTTGCATGATGAGTGATAGAAAACATTTTTATTAATTTTAATAATTAGCAGTAATAAAAATAGAATTTTATTCAGAAAAACTATTTATATTTTAAGTTTATGAGAGACTTTAGCAAAGTGATAATAATTTTAAGAAGAAAAAGATCATACTGATTAATTTTTCTAATGAAAATGTATTTACCAATAGTTATTCTGTGTAAATAATAATTTGCGAGTGTTTTAACATGATGAATATTGATTGTACAGGAGGACAACATTAGAATTTTATAATGTTTTTAACAAGTATTATTAAAATTATTAATATGCTAAATGAAAATAATTATGAGAAGAATTTTAAAAGTTTATAAGTTTATTAGCAACATTATTGGAATGATTAATATCTTAAATGTAAATAATTTGGAAAACTTTTTAAAACTGGATAATTTTGTAGTGAATATTTTAATGTTGAAAAAAAAATAAACTTTTAAAATTTGATACATGACTTATTAAATAATAAATACCTATTTATTAACTTAAAGGAATTTATTGTTTTCAATAATATAAGAAGAAATAACTTTTATTACAAGAACTTTTTATTTGTTGTTGATAATTTACATTTCTCTTGAATTTCTTTCATATTTTTAACATTCATGCTGCAAGGAATTATAAAAAAGCATGGAGGGGAGAAAGTGGAAAAAGTCTCTCTGTTCAAGTCAACTGTTATGAAAACTAGCACTTCCTCTTTGATTCAATTCAAAGAATGAGAGAAAACTTTTTTAGTTATTGTAATATAGTTTTAAGTTAAAATTAGTATTCATAATTATTAGTAATATTTTAATAGTTTTAAGATGTAAATATTTTTAGAATTTTTTTGATATAAAAGAAAGAGAAGAAAAATTAATATTTTTCTTAAGTCTGTTATTATGATTCTATAACATCAAGAAGTTATATCAATTAATGGATTGTCAATAATAATCATAATAATATATGACTACAGTAACTTTTAAATTACTATGGTTTAGTATAAGATATTGAAATTTAATAATGCAAACCAAAATTCAGGTAAAATAAATATGTATAACATTTATTATGTTTATATTCACATAATAGTAAATTACAGAGGTATGAATAGTTATTGTAATCTGTATATGATTATATACTGTATAAATAATTGATCTCTGAACAAGCTATGAGTATACTTATGATAAGTTGTATATCATAAACCATTTGTTTGTTTTATTCTAATCTTCTTGGTGTTCAAGATATGTAATGTTAAGAAATTTGGATATAATTTTATGAAAAAGATGTATAGTATTTATCTGCAATGTTTTTTAGGATTTATAGAAAGTATTTTGATGTACAATTAGTGGTTCAGGAAAGTAGTTTATTAGGAAATTTTGTAGTGATAGAGATATATTTAATATTAAGTATAATACAGTTAAAGTAAGTCTGTATGCTTGTGATATATGGACAATATCATTTTTTCATAAATCTGTAAGAGCTTAAAGAGAATCCAAGATAGAAAGTAAGGTAGACACAAGAAAAATGTGGCTTTAAATTACATATCCATGCTATCATTATTTCTTACAATTCCAGAAGATATCAATCCTTCACTTATAATCACTACTATCATACTTGTTCCTACATCATATTTGAGAATTGCATAGTTGAGCAAAGAATAATAGCTAGACTCTCAAGTGATATCAATAATTTAGTTAATGCAGGAAGAGATAAATATTGAACAAATAAAATATTAAAAAAGTATTTTAATTAAAGATTTATGGAATGTTTTTATATTCCAATTTTTTTAGAGATCAAATTATATTGTATGAGGATTGATATGAAACATGATGATAAAATTAAAGCCTGCTTATAATGTATATTATTATAAATAATATAACACAGTGCATATAACAAATTACTGAGTTGTAAAGAGATTATTCTATTATAGAATATTAAAAATAAATAAATAATGATAAAACACTTTTTTGAAAAATATAGAATATAACGCATAAATTGTCTACATTATTGATATGTTTAGTATAGAATTATTATGGAATGTCTTAATAGTTATAAAATTTAAGATGAAAGATACTATTTTATAATAATAAATAATTATGAAGTGTAAATTATTTACTTCTCTTATAAATATTTTTGGAATGTTAATTTTTAAATTTTATAATCTGTTTAATATGTTTTTTTTTTTCTAAATATAATATTTGTAATTTTTTAAATTTTATATTGTTATTATAATAAACCGTTAATATTACATTATAATTAACGAAGTGTCTATAGTTTCTTTTCTTGTTATGTCCAAGTCATTATACATCGTCTTAACCACAATGCATTATAATAATTAAATATATTTGGGTATTATTGTACATAATCTAAATGAAATAATGAATAATTAACGTATTGTTATCGCTAAAAATATTATTTGACTCAATGATTATAGTAAAGATTGATATTTAGAATGTCATATTAAAAATAAAAAGATTAGATATAATACATAGTAATAAGAATGATTTTAAATTTATTTAAGATAATAAATATTGATTATTATTAGTTCATAATTTTAACCTCGTTTTAGTCTAGTTTACAAGAAAATTAATTAATGAGTTTTAAAAAAGAGAAATTAATGAGTATATTTGTTTTCTAGATTTTTTTTTTTTTTTTATGTAGCTAGATGTACGTAAAATCCTTCATTATATGTAGTTATTATTATTTCAAAAAAAGTAATGACAATAATCTAAGATTTTAATTGTGATATAAAATATTATTCAAGGAGGGACAGAATTATTTTATGAAATAAATGAATATAAAATAGTGTGATAGTTCAATTTAATTTAAGAAATGTTAATCTTAAATATAATTTATTTTCTTAAGTGTGAGTCATGGGAGTATCACTAATATTTTAGGGAGGTAGTGTGTATTGATATTCCTATGCCATTGAGGATATACCTTTTGGGTGTATTCTTAATGTTTAAAAAAAGGAGGGTACCTTACTGGATGCTTTAAATAATATGTATCATGATATGTAATGGTAAGTTATTAAACAATTTATATTAGATATGTAGTAAGAAGGCTGGGCTATTAGAAGAGTTAGTAGTTAGTCATCCGGTTAGGGTACAGTATAGATAATATGGATAAAATTAGCTGAAACCTATATAAAATATTAGAAGAGTTAGTAGTTAGTCATCCGGTTAGGGTACAGTATAGATAATATAGATAAAATTAGCTGAAACCTATATAAAATATTTTAAACATGCCATACCATATTCTTTCAGCACACTCCTTTAAATAAAGAAAAGCTTGAATTTTGCATATAGCAATGATACTTTTGGAGATTAACACTAAAAAGGATTTATGATCAGGTAGTGCCATATCCCCAAAACTTTTTCCAGCAGCTTTACAAAAAAAAATTTTATAGATTAAAACTGGAACCTAAGAGAGAAAGAATAAATGGAGATTATTTAAATCATCTAGATTTCACAGAAGATATGCTTTCTTTTGTAAATGATGCTTCAGAAGTTAAGGAAATGTTGTAAGAGTTATCAGATGAAAGTAAGATGGAATACTTAAAAAGACTAAAGTAATGTTCAATGAATTTTCACAGAAGAAAATAAAGAAATAAATATTGATAATCATGAATTAAAAGATATTAACTAAAAATATCTTAGGTTCTTAAGATACATTGAATGAAATTAGTCATAAAATAAAACTTGGAGTGCTTTTGATAGAAATAGTTTTAAAAAGAAAAAAGATCTACATGTTCAAAATTTTTAATACATATATTTTATCAGTTCTTAAATACAAATCAAACATTTGACCTTTACTATTCAATAAAGTATGGAGATTTGTATGTCAGAAATAACAAGAAATCAAAAATAGAACCTGAGAGTAAAAGAACAAATAGTTATAACAATATCACTGAAAGTATTAGGAGATTGAAATGGACATGAATGGGACATATTTCTAGAAAAGATAAAAATAGATAGACAGTTGAAGTTTTAAACTGGATCTCAAGAATTGTAAAAGACCTAAAAAAATCTCACATGTGACAGATGAATGGAATGAGGAAGTTTGATGTATTGTGGCAAAGAGAGATTAGGGATAAGAGAAATTGGATTAAATTTACAGAAATCTTTAACATGCTATGAATTGATCAGATGTGAAAATTACAATGATATTTCATATCTGTATATATTAAGTTAAATTTAATCTTCTTGAAATCATGCTTTATGACTCAATCACGCTTTATGACTCAAAGACATCTCTTGGCAAAAAGCACCGTTTGAGGTTTAAAAAAAGCAGTTATCACCAATAATGTTATTATTGGCCTGTGAAGTTTAATCATGATTTAAGAACTTTTAAAAATCCATAGATCAAAATTAACTCTGTCATTTCTAATGCTGAATGCTACAGTCTTCCTAGTGACAAATGATTCATTATTATCATTGTCAACCATTATCAATCTACTGCAGGATGAAGGTCTCTCCAAGTTCAATCCATCTTCTTCAATCTCTAGCCTCTCTTCACATTACTTCTACACACTTTCTTATTTCATCCATCCATTTCACATGTGGTCTCTTTCTGAATCTTTTACAATCTCTTGGAATTCAGTTTGAGATTTCACTTGTCTATCTATTATCATCTCTTCTAGAAATATGCCCAACACAACTCCACTTCAGACTTTTAATTCTTTCAATGATGTCAGTAACACCTGTTTGTTCTCTTACCCATATATTGCATTTTCAATCTCTTCTTGTTACTCCTAACATGCATCTCTCCATACTTCTTTGAGTGGTCTGAAGTCTCTGTATTGCTCTTCTATTAAGTGTCCAAGTCTCAGATCCATAAATAAGAACTGGTAAAACACATTTATTAAAAACCTTCCTTTTCAAACACATAGGCATATTTCCTTTTAGTATCAAGTTATTTCTACCAAAAGCACTCCAACCAAGTTTAATTCTATGATTAATTTCATCCATTATGTTTCCATCTGTAGTAATAATCTGACCAAGGTATTTGTAGTTGTTAACTTCTTCTAACTCATCATAATCAATCTTTATTTTCATCTTTTGAGAATTCATTGAACATTACTTTAGTCTTTTTAACATTTATTTTTAGTCCTACTTTCTTACTTTCATCTGATAACTCTTGCAACATTTCCTGAAGCTCTAAAGCATTATTTGCAAAAACAACTACATCATCTGCAAAATCTAAATGACTTAAATAATCTCCATTTACTTTTACTCCTTTAGCTTCCCATTTTAATCCACAAAATACTTCTTGCAGCACTGCTGTAAAAAGTTTTGGAGATATGGAGTCACCCTGTCTTACACCCTTCTCAATGTTAATCTTCCTAGTATCATTATGTAATCTAATTTGGTTTTTTTATAAATATTTTTCAGAATATGACAATATTCTGGGTCTATACTTTGATGACCTAATGCTTTAATCACTGAAGAAATGCTTATAGAATTAAATGCCTTTTCATAATCTACAAATCCAAAGCTAATGGCAGTTCATATTCATTGGTCATTCTATAACTTCTCTCAATACTTGGATATGATCTACTGTACCAAAACCACTTTTAAATCCAGCTTGTTTTTTGGTTGGTTGAAATCCAATGTTCTTTATAGATGAGTTGTAATTATCTTTGTAAAATTTTGTATAAAACTGATAAAAGGTTGGTAGGTTTGTAATTTATAATATCATCTTTATCACCTTTTTTAAATATTGATATTAATACTGTGTTCGTCCAATTATCTGATACATCTTTATCATTTAGACATTTGGTATATAACTTTGCCAAAAAAGTTGATATTTCTTAACCTGCTTCTTTTAATATATCGATTATGATTTCATCATTACCTAAAGCTTTTCCCTTTTTCATAAATTTAGTTGCATGTCTCACTTCTTCATTTAAAATTCTGGGCAATTCAGAAGATATAATAAATATTTACATTTGGTATTTCTAATTTTCGGAAACATTCTAATAAATTTAAATTAGAACTTGCAAATCGGTTTCAAGAATTAGTAGATTTTGACAAATTATTCAGATTTGAATGAAATTAATAGGAAAATAACTGATTCACTTTTAAAAACTGCAATAAAAATAGCTGGTAGAAAAAAGCAGCAAGTGACCAATATAATTTTTATTGAGACAAATAATTACATATACATATATAGCTTGTCATTTCTTTCCAACAGTCTTTATTATAACATCTCGTGTAAAGCATGATTCCCTTATAATCAAAGATATTTTATATAGAGCTAAAAAAAAAAAAAACAATATATACATATATAGATTTTACATCTAATTGCTGCAATTATTATTTTCATTATTTTTACTAGTAAACAGAAAGAAGATGCGTGCGTCACAAACATAGAAGTATAAAGAATAAATATATTTTACATTTAAATAAATAATGGATTAATTTTATTTCACATCAGTAAAATCATTAATAATTAATTTATACAACAGAAAAATTCAAATAGCATAAAAATTATTTGAAATTTAATAAAAACAATAATAGAAAAAAATCAAATGTCCTACTTAAAGACAATCAATAATACAAAATGCAATTGTAAAAACAATAGCAATGAAAGTAAAAAAACAAATGAATAAAATAGATGCATTAAAAATAAGTTTACTTGCCCAAAGTTTTCAAAAATAATATGCATGCAATATTATTTATAAATATATATTTGTAACTAAATATGTTTAAAAACTTCACTCTAAACAAAAGAAAACACTGTTAACTCCATAAATCAAATTCCCTCAATGCAGTTATTAGATTAAATAAAATATATTAAACAATCTTTTTTTTTTTTTTTAAAAAAAAAAAAAGAGCAAACCAGCGATTAAGCTGTGCACTATCAATCTCAAAATTTTAACAAAATCAAATCATTGAAAGATAACCAATTTCACAAAAATCTACAGCAGAGATTTTCTGATCCACTCAAGCTCTTAGTAAGTGAAAAACTATAAAATGAAAATTTTTAGATAAAATCTTAGCCAGATATATTATTAAATATAATACACATCACAATTGGTCTAGGTTTACTATACAAAGTCATTAGAATACAAGGTAAGTAATCAGTCTTGACTGTTGATTTTAATATGTGAATCACTTCATATATGTAAAATAAATAATCATATGGTTAGTTATTTGGGAGATTATGTGATATTTGAACACTCAAATTTTTACAGCACAACACTTCTGTTCAATTGATCCAACTGATTATATTCTCATTTTGTTCAGTTGAGAATCAATTCAGAATCTTTAGCTTTTAAATTGTCATTCTACTGTACTATTAAATCACATAGAGCCTTTCATATTATATTTACTTTTAAAATCATATACAGTATATATATTCTTTTCTAATGATGTTCATTCTTTCTATTCGTTGACAGAGCAATATCTTTGCTCTATCTATCAAACAAGGATGATTATATTTTTTGCATCTTCTTACAAAAAAAAAGCTGATCTTTTTTTTTATTTATCTTTTAAATTTGAATTAGAATACTAGTTATTGTTATATTTCTCTTCCATTATGTTTTTCCCCATGCACACTTCTATTCAAAGTTCTCAACTTTGATGTAAAAAAGCTTCCACCAATGATACTCCAATTGTTGATTTTTTAAAAAAAAAACACAACTTGTCTTTGCAGTTAAACCAATGTTTAGTTAGCTTTTCCTTATTAAGAAATTAAATTATTTTCACCATCTTCTTAAAAAAAAAAACTGTTCATATTCAATTTAATTTCCCTTCTGCTGCAAAAACAAAAAAAAATACCTATTTACCTTTCACCTTCCTTTCTTTTTAAAAGTATGGCAAAACTACTCATTCTTTATCACATCTTGAAAAATAAAACCTAGAACTGTTTAATTTGGTGGAGAACTTTTAATTTTTATATTTTATGAATCTTGCTCTGTGAATTTTAATGCACTGGTAGAGTGACAGACCTGAAAATTATATGTTTTACATTTTTTGGATTGAGTCTCAACTAGTTATTTAGTAATCAAATATTATAGGACTTCCCAAGCAAATAACCATTTTATTATTTATGGCATTCATAAAGTGAGAATTGAAGTACCATGCACTTATTGTAAACATTTTCAAAATTTCTACTGAATTTTTCAAAAATCACTTCTAAGTAAGCTCCTTCATATACTGATGCATCCTATAGTTCTATTCTTTCTCCAACAATTTTTCTTCTTTATATAAATGATTTTTTTATTCGTCTACACCCAATTCAATTTATAAGCTTCTATTTGATTCTTCATCTATTAAATGACATACAAAATATATTAATTTGATCAACAATAATTTATCTTTTATTTCTTATTTTAATCTCTCTTTTTTGAAAAGAAATACCTAATTAAAAAATTAAAAGCAAAATAAAATTTATAATGCAAATTTTATACATAATTAAAAATGAATTCTCCCCCCCCCCCCACTATTATTACATCCTATAAAAAATCAGACTTGCTCTTATAAAAAATTTGCTCCAAATGCATCAAGCATTCATATATAAATGAATATATTCAAACCTCAGAACAGGCAAAAAAAGATAGAAAGACAAGGATAAAAAATTAAAACAAACTATTCAGTGAATCATAAATTCGGCATGCAAGTATAAGCACTATAAAAAAATTTAAAATTTTATCAATGTTGAATAATTAAATTTTTATTTTTTTAAAAGAAAGTTTATTGCTTATATATATACGTGTGCATATATAAAGTGATCTGCAATTTTTAAAAACCAACTACATTAATGTATTTTTTTTATGGCTATTAAATCTTTATACAAACTGTGAACATATTTTAATTAGGAGAACAATTTAAAAGTGATGTTAAAAATCATAATAAAAATAAAATTTTCTGAAGATAACATTATTAAATACAAAATATGATTAAATATATTTATTTTTGTCATGACAGCAGATGAAAACACTAATTTAAAACTCCTGATAAACTGTAATAAAATATCAAATAGTAATAAATCAACTGCTCTGGAGACAAGTAAAATACATGATGAAGTAGTCATAAAATAAAACAATAATTGTTTTAAGACAACAATCATGCAAATATATATTTAAATATTAAAAAAAAAATCGAAATTGACAATGTAATGGAATGTGGATATCTGATAACAGTCATAAATTCAAAAGTTTCCAACAATTAATACTCGTAATAATTTTTTTAAAAAAATAACATTTTCTCTACATGAAGGCAAATAAAATAACTAGGCAATAAGACACTGCAATCAAACATTAACACAATCATTATAGGTTATAGTTGCTATGATATGTCATACTGTTAATTCTATTTGTTTTAGTAGTTCAATATTTAGTATTCTGATGCAGTGGAAGAATAGCAGTTTCTGGATTACCTTCAGCTATATAAAGTAAAAAAAAACTCAGATTAATTAATGATTGAATGAAACTATTGTGCACTTGGATAAGAAATTTCTCAGTTTCCTGAAAAATTAATTATGCAGATTTTTTTTCCCAATATTTAGAGTATAAATTGCTTATGCATACTTACCTGAATTATATCTCAGTCAACTATTTATTTATCTTACAAACACACACACACACTCTCTCTCTCTCCTCTCCCTCTCCCTCTCTCTCTCCCTCTCTCTCTCTCTCTCTCTCTCTCTCTCTCTCTCTCTCTCTCTCTCTCTCTCTCTCTCTCTCTCTCTCTCTCTCTCTCTCTCTCTCTCTCTCTCTCTCTCTCTCTTTTTTTTTTTCTCCTTATTTTTAGTATAACTAAATATTGACACTTTAAAAGTTAAAATGTATTGTTAGATGTGATATGTTGGACTATTTCCATCATCTATGAGTGAATGTTGAATGTATAGAAAATTTTAAACTTTATTTAAACTTTCCAAATACAAACAATTTATTAGTAATAACACACAAATAGACAACACAGGTTAGTAATTACACAACATTTCGAGTAATATTATTCTCCACTCTTCTTCAGGTGTTGCTGGCCTATATGCATAGTGACAATATTCGCTTAGAAGTTGAACTCGCACCTTTAGATTCTTGAATATTGAATTTAAGACAAATGCTCTAACCATATCAAATGCAACATATAGTAGAAATTTGATATATTTATATATGAGAGTTGTTTTTTTTAATTATTATTATTATTATTGTTTAATATTTTTCCTAAGAGCAAGATTAATTAGATGCTTCCATACATTGTGTATTGCCACACTGGGTTGACTTATAGGATTATTTACCATTGTCATATGGGCAGCTTCTTTAAATTTTCTTCTATGCATTTTTTTCCTCTTTATCCAATATCTTCGTATTTTCCCAATTAAACATATGGTCATAAGTACATACATGATCTGCTATGTAGATACATCTGCTTTTTCACTTTTAACCATTAGTTTGTGTTCTTTCAATCACTGTTCAACAGGGTGACAGGTCTCACTAATATATTTCCTTCCACATTCACATGATATTTCATAGATGCAGTTTTATTCTTCAGTATTTCCAGTTTAGGCTTAGTAGAAGTAAGAATTACTCAAAGTGTGGTATGGCTTTGGAAAGCTGTTCTAATGCTATATTGACTGCAGATTTTTTTTAACTTGTCTGCCATTCCTGGTATTTATGGATACACTACTGTACCAATAATTGTTTTCTCTTTTGGTTATCTCTTTGTGTTGTCTATTGAAGGTTTTCTTGATGTCTGCTGATGGATAACCATTCTTCATATGCATTTGTTTTATGTGAATCTTTTCTTTTTACAAATCACTAGTTTCTGAACAAACCTCCTTTGCTTTATTCCATAGTAATAGTACAATTCTATATTTAGTGTTTCTCATATTATTGGATGAATATGCCAAGTATTTGCATGTTGGTTTCCTACACATTGTTGTTTTTACTTTGCCCTGAGGGAGTCTTGTCACAAGAACATCTAAGAATGCCAATTTTTGTTCTTGTTCCGATTCCACTGTGAATTTAATTGTAGAAGATATGTTGTTAATGTGCATCCAGAATGACTGTAATTGTACCTCACTATGGACCATACCACAAATGTATCATCAACTTTAGGTGGACATAGAGTAATATTTATGGCTATGGTTTCAAGTTCTTCCATGTAATTGTTACTGAGCAAGGGTAACAGAGATGAGATCCCTTGATTCTGTTGGAAGAATTCTAAGTTATATTGAAAGTATGTTGTTGTTAACTCAGAATTCTTCCAACAAAATCAAGAGATGGCCATGGGATCATCACTGTCACTCTTGCTCAATAACATTTACATGGTAAGACCTTAAAACCACAGTGATAAATACTACACCATGTCCACCTAAAGTGTGGCTTTGGTATGTTGGTGATACATTTGTGGTATGGCCACATGGTGAGGTACAATTACAGTCATTCTGAATGCACATTAACAACATATCTTCTACAATTAAATTCACAATGAAATCATAACAAGAACAAAATTGGGCATTCTTGGATGTTCATGTGACAAGACTTCCTCAGGGCAAAGTAAAAAACAACAGTGTATAGGAAACCAACACACACTGGCAAGTACTTGACAAATACATCCACATCCAATCATACAAGAAGCACTAAACAGGGAATTGTACTATCACTATGGAACAGAGCAATGGAAGTTTGTTCAGAAACCAGTGATTTGGAAAAAGAAAATATTCACATAAAACAAATGCTTATGAAGAATGGTTAGTCATCAGTAGTTATCAAGAAAACCTTCAATAGACAACTCAAAGATGAAGAGAAAAACATTATTGGTATGGTAGTGTCTCCATATATATCAGGAATGACAGACAATTTTAAAAAAAATCTGCAGTCAATATAACATTAAAACAGCTTTCCAAAACCATATCACACTTCAATGAATTCTTACTTCTACTAAGCCTAAACTGGAAATTCTGAAGAATAAAACTGCATCTATGAAATACCATGTGAATGTGGAAGGAAATATATTGGTGAGACCTGTTGCTCTGTTGAACAGCGATTGAAAGAATACAAACTATTGGTTAAAAGAAAAAAACAGATTTGTCTACCATAGCAGATCATGTATGTACTTATGACCATATGTTTAATTGGGAAAATACAAAAGATATTGGATAAAGAGGAAAAAATGCATAGAAGAAAACTTAAGGAAGCTGCTCATATGATAATGGTAAATAATCCTATAAGTCAACCTAGTGTGGCAATACACAATGTATGGAAGCCTCTAATTAATCTTGCTCTTAGAAAAATATTAAGCAATAATATTTTTTTTTAAAAAAAATAAAACTCAGGAGGATTTGAACTAACCTTCATATATAAATATATCAAATTTCTATTATATCTTGCTTTTGATAGAATAGCTCAGTTGGTTAGAGTGTTTGCCTTAAATTCAATATTTCAAGAATCTAAAGGTATGAGTTCAATTTCTAAGTAAATTTTGTCACTGTGCATATAGGAGAGTGGAGAATAATATTACTCAAAACATATAATTACTCACCTCTATTGTCTATTTGGGTGTTATTACTAACAAGTTGTTTGGAAAATTTAAATAAAGTTTAAAATTTTCTATACATTTTCAACATTCACTCATAGATGATGGAAATAGTCCAGCATATCACATCTAATGATATACCATCTTCACAAACCTTCAGACAAATATTAAAATATATTGTAGTTATATGTACATATTATTTTTATCTGAGTTTCAGGCATCTATTGAAAAACTTAGAATCAAATGCAGAAGATGCAAATTGAACTGTGATCTAAAAATCTAAAGCTCTTAATTCTATAACTGTGCTATTGTACTAAGGTGCACAAGATTCATAAATAATATTTTAATAAAATATATGCCTTTTTTTTTATTAAGAAAGCTAAACAATAAATAAGCATTGTTGGAAATAGTTTATCATTAATTATTATTTCTTCACACAATTTATTTAACATTCATGTAAATCATTTCACAAACTTTATTAAATTGTAATGTTCAGAAATTATTATCAAATATAAGTTTTTTCTTACTATATCTTTTAAAAGATGGTAAAATATGTTCCATGATATTTCCTTTCATTCTACGATTTAATCATGGATTTAATTTTTCATATAAATAATGTCAGAATTATTAAAACCTTAATAAAAGGCTTCCTAGACAAAACATTCTGTGGTAAAGCTGATCTTGGTTTTTGTGGATAATCAGAACCCTGTTCATGGTGAGACGGATAGAATAAAAAGAAAGAATTACAATTAATAAAAGTATTGAAGGCCTTGAGGGGGGGGGGGGTATAGAAAAAGTTAAAAACAGTACCAGAAGAGAATAGAGCGTTTAGGATCAACACTTCATATATATGGACATGTCTGTGGTTCACATATTCAGTACAAAATTCATTTTTAACTTCTTTTGGTCTTTATCTCTGTCCCCCCCCCCGTCCCCCGATTGTTATAATGGAGCACTCTCATTATAAGAAATTGACAATAATGATGTTAATGATTAAGAATTTGATAATTTTATTAAGAAGTGGAAATAACTTTTTATAGAATAAATAATTTTAAGATATTATCTTAATGATGCAAAGAGCTCCCTAAAATTTATGATAGCTTTAAAAATTGGTAGGCTAAAATAAGCTATAATAAAGATGGTATCGAACAATGATAAATTAATTGCAAATGATGATAATTAAATGATATTATTTATTCATAAATCTTGTTTTTCAGTTATTTAATACATGCATTGATTCGGAAAGAAAATATAGCATATACATTTAAATATATCATTAGTTATTAAATCATTTTTAAAAAAATATATAGTTATGAATCTTGAAAGAAAAAATAATAGTATATTTTAAAAAGTAATGTTGAATGATAAGACGGATCTATTTTTAAATAGATAACTGTTGAACTTAAAAGTATAATATTATTTCTGTTTTAATAAAATGTATAGATATCCCAATTAATTTTTAATTCAGAAATTTCTATACATTTTTATTTAAGTGTAGTAAAAAATATAATAAATTTTGGTTTGCTATTTATAATTTTATGCTTGTTTTTTTTTAATTTTTTTCAAGTTTTTTTTTTTTATTTCATCAATATCTTTTAAATTTTCTAAACTTTTATATATATAATTACATTTTCCTCAATTTAATTTCTAAAAATGGCAATCTTTATTTGTTTATGAAATAATTATAGCAAAAATTAATTATAATAATTCCTATATATATATTAAATCAATGCATAACACTAACTACATTTATTATAAATAAATATCACAAGATTTTAACGTACATAATAAATCATCAATGTTGCTATGTTACAGAATCTAAATTATTAACAAATGGAAAAAGAATACTACTATGATGTTTTATAAATATATCATCATCATCACTTTCAACCATTATCAATCCACTACAGGATGAAGATCGCTCCAAAGTCAATCCTGTTTCTTGGATCTCTAGCTTCTTTTCTTCACATTATCCCAGCATACTTCTTTATTTCATTCATCTCACATGTGATTTCTTTCTAGGTCTTTTACAATCTCTTGGAATCCAGTTTAAGATTTCGACTGTCCACCTATTCTCTAAAAATACGTCCAGTCCAGCTCCACTTCAGTTTTTTAATTCTTTCAATGATATCAGTAATAATCTTTTGTTCTCTCACCTATGTATTTTATTTCCAATCCCTTCTTGTTACTCCTAACATATATCTCCCCATAGTTTTCTGAGGGTCTGAAGTCTCTATTGTTCTACTGTTAAGTGTCCAAGTCTCAGATCCATAAGTAAGAAGTGGCAAAACATATCTATTAAAAATCTTTTTTAAACACACAATTATTTCTACCGAAAGTGCTCCAACCAAATTTAATTCTATGATTAATTTTATTTATTATGTTTCCATGTATTGAAATATCTGACCAAGGGTATTTGAGGTTACCTTTTTCTAATTCGTCATTATCAGTCTTTATTTTCTTCTTTTGAGAAAATCCACTAAACATTATTATTTTTTTTTTTTAGCCATTATCTTTAGCTTTTCCTACTTTCATCTGATAACTCCTGCAATATTTATTAAAGCTCAAAAGCAATATTTTCAAAAACAATACAAAATCTAGATAACTTAAATAATCATATACTTTTACTTCCTTAGCTTATCTTTTTAATTCATAAAATACTTTTTCCAAAACTGCAATAAAAAGTTTTAGACATATGAAGTTACTCTATCCTATACCCTTCTCAATGCTAATTTTCTTAGTAATCATTACTGTTGCATTTTGATAAACATTCTTCAGAACGATAATATCTTGGGTCAATAACTTGATGATCTAATGCTTTAATCACTGAAAAAAACTTTATAAAAACAAATGCCTTTATAAATCCAAAGCATAATTGTAACTCATATTTGTTAGTTTTTTCTATAACTTCCACTATTTCTAAAATCGCTTTTAAATCCAGCTTTTTCTTTTGGGTTGGTTATAATCTAATGTTCTTGTAAGTGAATTGTAATTATCTTGATAAAAATCTTGTATAAAACTGATAATCTGTAATTTCTAAAATCTGCTTTATTTACCTTTTAAAATATTAATATTAGTACTGCATTCTTCCAGTGTCCTGGTATATCTTTATCATTTAGATATTTTGTATATAATTTTGCCAATAATTTTTCTATTTCTTTGCCTGTTCCTTTTAAATATTTTTTTTATAATTACATCATTAGCTGGAGGTTTTCCTATCTTCATAGATTTAATTCCACTCCTTACTTCTTCAGTTAAAATTCTTGGTAATTCAGAAAATGTAGTATTTATAAGTAATACTTTTTTTGTTTTTTACTGCTATATAATTCTTTACAGAACCCCTCCACACATTTCATAATATTATCTCCCTTTTTAATAATAGATACATCTTTACTTCTTATTGCAGAAATAAGTTTTCTGCCAATATGAAATGTTGTTTTACAATTTTAATACTTTTATTCTCTTCTATAGCTTTCTTTTCTAATTCACATTTATATTGACTTATATCATTATTACCTTTTTTTTCACATCATTTTAAAAAATTCTAAATATTCAATCCTTATTAATGGATCATTTTTATACATATTGATAAATTGCTGCTTTTTTTTGTATCATATTAGTAGTATATCATTTATCTTTGTGTTCATTTCATTCAAATCTGAACCATTTTCAAAATCTGTTAATATTTTAAACTGATTTGCAAGTTCTAATCTACATTTATTGAAATGTTTCTGAAGATTAGGAATATCAACTGTGAATACTGTTTTTCTTAATAATTTTGGTTTCTCTAGTTTTGCATTAACACACATCTAACATCTCACTAATTGATGATCACTTCCTGTGTTGAATTTTATTAAGAATAGTATTACAATTTTGAAATACATATTTTTTATTAGTCAAAATATAATCCAATTCTGTTTGTAGCTTCATTTGGATGCTTCCATGTCCATTTTTCTTTAGCATTTTCCTCAAAGAAAGAACTTGTAATTTAGTGTTTTTCTTTAATGTAAAGTCTTCAAATCTCTGCCCTCTCTCCTTTCTACCATTATAAGCAAATCTACCCATCATATTTTCACCTTTCAATCATTTACCAATTCTAAAATTAAAGCCTTCATGTCAATTTAAAAATGTGAGTTCATTCATTTACACTTTGTGTCTTGCTAATAGCTCATTTATGATGGATACATTTTGGGAAAAAATACATATGATACTCATTTCCATTTGGTACCCTGCTAACATTTTCTATTGTCTCAGTTTTCTATCCAAAATAAAATGATAGATGTGAATCCATGTTTTTCTAAAATTTTGTCTTTGATTAAATTGACAGGTGTAACATAAATTCAAAAGTATATCATTCAAATCTAAAGTTTTAAGCAATCTTTATAAATTATTATGGCTGCTTTCTAATACTCAGATGAAAATTTGCAAAATATCATGCCTTATTGATTACACATAAAGTTAATAAATAACAAGCTCAATGAAAAGCCTAGTAATTTATACTTTTCACACATTACTTAACTATAATAAGTAAAAATCAGCCTTTTCAAGCTATTGTGCAAGTGCTTTTTACAAGTGTTCATTTATTATTAACACTCGTAAAAAGCGCCTGCACAATAGCTTGAAAAGGCTGATCTTTAATGTATTACAATTTATAAAATAGCGCTATAAAAATAAATGCTTATTTACATATAATAAGTAAAATTTATGATGCTTTATCTCCATGAAAGTAATATATCTATAAATACGCAAACTGTATTAAAAGCAAAACCTTATTAACAATAAAAATACTGTGGTGCTTAGCATGCTTTCAACAAATAATTGTCATAGACATGGCAATGCTTGTAACAGATGTATGTAAATAAGACCCTGTTTAAAAGCTAACAAATTAGCATATTATTTGCATAATGCATTAATTAGTTAGAACCAGCCATTTTTAAAAAGAGGAATGCAAGATTCTTTCCTATTGATGGCATAATTGTTCTTTGAAGTGTGCCAAGCTTCCTTGGTTTTTTACTTGGTATCATTGTGTTCCAAGTAAATGATGTTGAAACGTAAGTTCAAATTGATATCCAGAATTAGTGAAATGCTAAAAAAAAAAACAGATTTAGTGTCTGAATGTGTTTTTGCCTAGTTATACATCCATTTATGCTGAGCCAATTGTGTAGATATATTGGCCCAAAATTCACCATAATGAACAGATGGGCAGGAAGAATCATGATATTTGATTTTATATAAATTTGAGAATGAAGGAAGATCCTGTAGTAGTTTATCTTTTGAATTATTGATTAACTAGTACAAAGGGAAAAGAGTGCAAAGTCCTACTCGATGAATGACTTTGGATATGTAAGAAAGAGACAGCCAAAGTTTATCTTTGGTTGTTGGGAATGGGTGTCACATTTTATAATAAAATTTCTTGACAGTTTGAATGAGAGATGAAAACTTAAATCCAATGTTGTGCAGGTCAGATATGTATGTGTCAATATTATTTTTACTGACAGACTTGCATTTCCACAGATAAAAATTTCTAAATAAGAATGCCTTAAGTCCTGTGACTTTGTGCCCTGTTGGTGTAACAAGATTTCAGGTGTATAAAACCATGTATGTGGAATGGTTTGATGAACATTTTGTAATTGAATGAGCCAGTTTTTATCAAATATGATGCCATTATAATTGTTTTTATTTTCTCACATCCATTTAAATGATGAAGCAAACTTGAGATCCTGTTGAATTTAAATGATGAAAGAAACCAGAGTGCAAATGAGGATGTGATCAACAAACTATAGGTGCAATAATGCAGAGTTCCATGTGAAGTATTTAGGTAAGATCATTTCTTCAAACATTTTTGAGTAAAATACTTGAAAATGATCCCACTTATGGTAATGTCCATAGGCCACTCCTTTTCCATCTTATATCTGTTGTTGAAAGAAGCAGTGATGACATGTGTATTCAGGTTAGGCAGTCGATGATAGCACTATTTTTGGGCATTTTACTCAACTTTTTCTAACACCTTCTTGATAATCTGGATAGATAATGTATGCAAAACAGACCCATAACATTCTGCTATATCCAAAGATGCTAGTCCAATTTGTTCATGAAGGTAAATATTTTTAATTCAGTCAACACATGCAAATGATAATTTCACCATATATTTGCCAAAGCCAAATAGATTGATTAGCCATTGCCCTATCATTTTTGTGGCTTTATAATAATAAGCTCTGCAAAAATTGACTGTAAGGTGCAAACAGTTTTCCTTTTTGTGCAGCTTTATATTGGCAAATACTCTGAGCGGAATAGCCACAGAAGGATAGATGTTATAATATTCCCATTTAGTGTAGGGTTTATCACAATATTTGTGGAGGGCAGCTACTATGAATTTTTTTTATTTCTTTTGTTGTTATAAGATTCAATCAGCATACATTTTAAATTGCAGTTTTGCAAATTGATTTTAGTGGCAAACTCTTGATTGGACAATAACACAAACAGGTTATTATTATCCTCTTTAAGATATGTAATTTTATTATCCAGAAAAAATTGTTTAGCAGTGAGAATACATTTACAGTACTCCCTGTTTTGAAATTTGATTTGTTTGGAAGCTGCATTTGTTGCAATTTAGCCAATAATAACCTCATGTTGCAAGTTGTTATTAAATGTTGTTTCAATATTGGCAGCAAGTTCCCTAATTGGATGTTTCCATGTTCCACCCACACCAACAGCTCACAAACTTGCAGGGCTTAAGGCATTCTTATTTAGAAATTTTTATCTGTGTAAATGTGAGTCTGACTATAAAAATAATATTGACACATACATTTCTGACCTGCACAACATTGAATTTAAATTTTTATTTCTCATTCAAACTGTCAAAACCTTTTATTATAAAATGTAACACCCATCCCCAACAACCAATGATAAACTTTTGTTATCTCTTCCTTACATGCCCCAAGTCACATTTGATTCAGAAAAGTATTGCTTCCACCATTGACTTGAACTCCACACCCCTCTCCCTTTGTACTGGTTAATCAATAATTCAAAGCATAGACTACCACCAGATCTTTATTTTCAAATTGTATATAAAATCAAATTCCACAATTCTTCCTTCCCATCAGTTTATTATGATAAATCTCAGACCAATATGTTTAACTGATTGGCTTAACATAAATACATGTCTAATGGGGCAAAAACACATTCAGACACTACATGTTGTTTTGAGCATTTCGCTAATTCTGGCCATCAATTTGAGCCCACATGTTTCAATATCATTTGCTCAGAATGCAAGGGTGCCAAGCAAAAAGTCAAGGAGGCTTGGCACATTTAAGGACAATTATGCCAACAATAGGAAAGAATATTGTATTTCCCTTTCTAAAAAATGTCTGGCACTAACTAATTAATGCATTATGCAAATAATATACTAATTTGTTAGCTTTTAAATAGAATCTTATTCCCATACGTCTGTTAAAAGCATTGCCACATCTGTCAAAAGTATAGTAAGCACCACAATATATTTATTGTTAATAAAAGCTTTGCCCTTAATACAGTTTGTATATTTGTAGATATATTACATAACTATTTAAATACTACTAAAACATCATAGGACAACAATTTCTTATGCTTACACAAACTATTAAAATTGTAGCAACTCTTTCTATACAATAATGCCAGCTAATACAAGCAATGGTAATCAATTGATGCTAGAAGTTTTGTGCATTAGATCCAAAGATTTAGATGCATTCCTCTTCACTGATGAAAGCCATAAGCTAAAAACTAGTCTTGGATATTGAATGAGTAGGCACCAGGTAGAGACTTTGATACACAGACCTTCAAGATCAATTTTTAATAAACTTTGCACTACATGGCACTAATATATGGAAAGAATGGCTATTGTATTTAAATACTACAGAATAAAATCATTAACATTTAAGGTTTGAAAACACAGCTTGAAGTTTAGTTGATCATTGCTATGATATCCTGTATATTTTATATTACTTTTCCTAATCCTTATATGTAATATATTATCCATATACAGAAATAAGTCTATTCAAAATGACATTAACTAGTTAAATACTAGAATTAGTTTACATCTTCAAAAAACATTTTTCTCATGAAGCAGGGCTTCTCTAATGTAAAATGTAAAAATATGTTGCTTACTTTGTAATAAAACACAACTAAATTAGTAGGTGCAAAATAAGTACAGTACAAACCAAAATAAATTACAAATTAATTTATACTAAAAAATAGTCATATTTCATAATAATCAAACAATAACAGTATAATGCTACACAATTAAAAAATAAACTAAAGATGCATATCACACACACATATATAAGATCATTTACATAACTGCATAGGGTAATGATTGGATGGAGAATTATTTATTTAAAAGCCCAAGGTTATATAAAATTTAAGAATCTAATATCTTAAAATATTTATATTAAATAAAGACATTTTACTCACAATAAATAAGTATAATTAATGATTTGTTTTATATGTCTATAAAAGAATTATAACTATTGATTATAAAAAAAGTCTGCTAACATTTCTCAGTTAATGAACTAATATGGAGACTGATGCATATGCCTCTTACACTTGTGTAAAAATCCACTATTGTTCTTGGTAATTTTATTATTTATAATGTGAAAATTATTATTTTTTATAAGTAAAAAGCTTTATGAATTAAATAAAAAGAATATATTCATTATATTAAAAAGTAAATATAATTATTTTGCTTAAAAAAATAATTGTTAAAAATTATTTTATGAAAACATATTCTTATATACATAATAGTTATGCAATGAACAAAGAGAAAAAAGAAAACACTTGTCTAGTGAAATGTGTAAATTATTTATTATTTTCAATACAATTTTAAACTTAGAATATCACAATTAGGCAAAATTTACATCACAACTGCCACTGTAACCTTAAAGGTAATTTAATGATAAACATAAAAGCATATACAATAGATATAATTTGACTATAAACATTCAATTATATCACAAGGTAAAGAAATTATTTAAGAAATTAAATTTTAAAATATCTCCTGGAGGACACATATTATCCCTCTTCTTTCTCAGAGTTTGAAACTATATTAGTGATCCTCTAGACATGGAATTAGCTGAATAACTTTTCTTATCACACTAAGTTTATTACATTCTTCAAATAAATGTTGAACCAGCTCCGAATACAGTTTTGTGTGAAGTTCATCTTCAAATCTTAGTTTTAAAAAACACATGGGCAGTATTATGTATATATAAGTTGTTCTTTTACATAAGACCACAATAACTGGATTATTTATATAAATATAATTTTGCTTTATTGTACAATTCTTTCAAAGGAAATACTAAATATATGACATTCATCTATAGAATTTAAATATTTATCGTTTAATCAGGTTCAACATATCTTTAAAAGATTTTCATGTTAAGTGCATGATTCTTCTTTTGTTAGTCAAAGTAATAGGAAAAATGATTTAATTTCATTAAATAATCTAATAGTTTATTTCTCAGGAATTCACAAGAAGTGATGAGGCTGAAAATGCAATGCATGGCCGGACTTTCACTCTACCAATGCAATAAAATATACAAAGAACTTAATTAAATTACATAGGAATAAGTAAAGTGCCATTTATTCTCTTCATTCTAAAAAGAATTTTAAAAATGTCTAGATAAATATTGAATGTTATTAGAATGCAGATCAAACTAATATATGCTATGTACCTCAAAAATATTACACTCTTTGTTGCCAGACATCTTAAGGATATCAATGCCATTTCTAATGATTAGTGTAACAATTTAAATTTATGCATGATAGTGTGTGTTTTATTTACTAGGAATTTTCTTTCTTTTCTTAACAACATTGGCACATAATATGTTCCAAAATTTTTCTGAATCAGAAAGTTCACTCTCATAAAATGGTGAGTGCACTAATCTTTATCAAGCAAAAATGTACTAAGATAAATAAATGTTATCTTTAAAAATGCTTTATTATAACTTGTAACCAAATGAAATACAAATATATGCTTTCTTTTCTGCATAACATTTGTTATATTGTCAAATAAGGTGTGCTGGCTATTTTTCCTTGTGACTTTTAAATTTATTTAATCTTTTTTATTTATTTATTGATACTCAACTTTTCTTCACGGTTATTTGTTTTGAATATACTAATCTTCATTTGTATTGCCACTTTCATATTTAGTAAACAAAAGTTATTACTATTAGATACATTTTTTATTAAAAATATTTTCTTGAAAATTCATCCCACTACTTTCAATATAATAAATAGTTCTGTGTGTATAAAAATTATAATGGCTTGAAAGTTATTGTTATTTTTAATTCATTGGAATACAAGATAAATTTCTGGAAAATCATGTGCTTGCAGAATACTGGAAATTATAGCAAATATATTTATAGTAAACTTTGAAAAACAAAAGTTTTAAGTATATATAAATATTATAAAACGTTTCTTGGCAAATATTTTTTAAATTAAAATAACTATTTAATATATTTCCAATTGCTTATTTTTACTTAGAATTAAAACAGATTTACACATATACAAAAAAAGATTCTTAACGATAAATATCTCATTGTTATTTGTTATTCAGGCTTAAAAATATAATAGAACGTCAAATAAATAGACTAAATTAAAAAGCTATTTTAAAATAAACATTTTTAAAATAATAATTTGTTGTTTTTTTTTTTCCAATAGCATCGGCGGGGACGCGAACCCGCAACCCGGGCAACTGCTTGTAAGACAGTCGCGCTGACATCTCGACCACCAATGCAAGACAATAATAATTTGTTAACTTACTACTTTTTTTTTAAGGTGTTATTTATCTTAAATTCGGCAATACCAACAAAATGGTCCTACAGAAAATATATTTTGTGCAAAAGTAAAGGTGTGAACAGTAAAAAATTTTAATACACCGACTATACTTAAAGAAATTAAAATAAAAGCAGAAAAGAAAAGTAATTCATTCATTCATTTCAAAAAATGTTAATCTTTAGTGACAAGCAACAAAAGAAGAAAAAACTACAGCAAAGTAAAAAGTTTGAGATAACATTTGGCAGAGATCGTGTTTAAATTTATATTCGCAATTTAACTTTTTTTTGTAAGATTTTAACACTTTTTGACAAACACTATTCTAGTTTAAAAAAACTTTAACATTTTATAAAACATATATAGCTAACTATAAACATATGTTTATTTATTTTTGCATTTACTGGTTATATAATTATACTGATAAATGGTAAAATGACTTCATTATTCTTGGAAAAATAATATAATTAAAAACAATACTCTTCATTAATTTAGAAAGTATCATTAATTTTTTATAAACATTTTGTCAAATAGCATTTTCACTCACTATCAATCCACTACAGAATGAAGATCTTATTGAGTTTATTCCTTTTTTTTTTTTTTTTTGATCCATAGTTTTTCTTCTCCACAACATTCTACAAAATTTCTTTCCTCATTTTTCCATTTCAAATATGGCAGTTTTGCACAATCTCAAACTGGATTTCAAGAGCTTAAAATTTCAATTATTATCATAACCAAATTTTTTCCATAGCACTTAGCATCTTTCAATTGTCTTCAAAATCTTACATTAGAATATTATGAGGGTTTGATCAAAAGTATTTAGTACTTCATCTTTCCACCATCATGAGAACTTGTAATGGTATAAGCCTGAATTATCTGCAATTTGTATCTTCTATTAAGTTGAATAACTAATCTTGACAAATCTGATATACATTAATTTTCCAATATTAGTCTTTAATTTTTCATTTATAATGAATCCTATACCTCTTACACTTTCATAAATTGTTTCTTTATAATGAAGCACATGTCCACTTTTTAAATCAACTGTCATCCAAATTCACAAAGTCTTAAATACTAATACATTTAAATTTCCTTCACTTCAAAGTGGTTATATAATTATAGATAGCTACATAAAATAGAATGATGACTTAAATCCATGGCCCAGAAATTCTAATATTTTTTTGCCTTTAGTTACCAACTGCTACTTGGCTGATGATTTGTACTTGGATATTGTTCAGAATTTGACAATATCTTTGGTCTATATTTTGAAATTCCAAAACTTTAATTATCACAGAAACTTTTATATAAATAACTGGTTTTTTTATAATTTACAAACCCAGTTCAAAGTGGCAACTAAAATATTTACTGGTTTGGACTGCAACTTCTCTTAATATATAAATGTAACCTATGACTCTATAAGCACTTATAAACTTCTTGTACCCTTTATTTGATTTTAAAGTCTCTGATATAATATCATTTTGAGCATATTTATTACAAAACTAATAGATCTATAATGTGTATCTTTCACCTTTCTTAAATATCAATATCACTATTACGTTCTTTCAATCTGATATAATAAATACCATTCAGACATTTAATATATATAATTTTGATAGCAGTTTTTACTTTTTTTAGTGTGTGTATATATATGTAATTCCTTCATTTATTGGAGCTTTTCTATTTTTCACTGAAGTAATAATATATTTTATTTCTTCATTTAACATTATTAGGATTTAAAAGATGTAGTAGTTATAGAAGCTACTTTCTTTTTTTAATCCATTATTACTACATTTAATTCTTTGTAGAATTCCATGCTGTCATCCCTCTTTTTAGTAATAGTATATCTTGTTGCTGAAACAAGTTTTCTTTAAATATCAAGATGTTTTTTTTTATTTTGAGACTTTTGTTTTCTTCTGTAGTTTTCCTTGTCAGTTTACAGTTGTATTCCTTATAACATCAATTATATACCACTATATAAAATTATAGATTTCTGACTCTGCTAAATGGATCATTTTAAAATATTTTCAAATACATTCTTTTATTCATACATTGTCTTGTAGCTTAATATAATTACATACATAACTTACATCTCCTAAACAACGATCACTTTCTAAGCCAAATATAATAAATGTATTGTATAAATATATATTTTTTGTTAATCAGTTCTATTCAACTTTCATTCAGAAGCTATCATGTCCACTTATGCATTGCATTTTTTTCCATTTTTTTTTTCTGAAAATTCCATAAACTTATGACTTCTTTATTTCTATTTTCATAATCAAATTTACCCCAATAGCACTTAGCATCTTTCAGTTGTTTTCAAATTTTACTATTAAAATCTTACATTAGGATATTATGTTTGTCTGATCAAAAGCATTCAGTATTTGACTTTTCCACCACAATGAGAATTTGTAAATATATAAACCTGAATTATCTGCAATTTTTATTTTGCATTAAATTGAATAACTAATATTGATATTTTATCTGATATATTATTAATCTTCGTGATATTAGTATTTCATTTTTCATTTATAGTGAATCTTATACCCTTTACACTTTCATCAACTGTATCATTATAATGAAGCACATGTTCACTTTTTGAATCATTTTTTTCTTCACTTTTTCATCCAATTCACAAAGTCTTAAATACTAATACATGTAATTTTATACAATTATAGATAGCTAAATAAAATAGAATAATGGCTTAAGTCTATAACCTAATGATTCTAATATTTTCTGGCTTTTGTTACAAACTGCTGTTTGACTGATAATTTTCTGCCTCTCAAGATATGAAGACCATAATTTATTTTAATCTGATACAAATGAAAATATATACAGACAATGAACATCTAACAAATTTCAGAAAGATATAAAAAATTAATCTAAAATTTTAATTACAGAATAAAAATGTTCACACTAAAAATCCATATATAGCTGTGTGTGTGTAAATTGTTTTCCTGTTGCTTTTCCCCAGGATTCATTAGTATACTAATACAAAAGCAAAATTCATAAGAAGTGAAACCTAATAAAATTTTAAAAATGAGAAAATGTTTTATATTTCAATCTTCCAAGAACTATTGTTAGACAAGTTAGAAAATAAACAGGAATTATGAGACAGCAGTATTGAAGAATTTATGATGCGCTTTTAAATAGTACTTTTTATATTAATTTGAGCAGCAACCCTCCTTTCAAACTATAGAAAATAAATAAAATACAATAATTTTTGTTACAATGATCTTTTTTTTTTATTGATTGCCCATAGCACCTATTGTTGCTAAAATGCTATTTTAGAGTCCACAAATAAAAACTAAATAAATTATATTTTAACATGTTAAAATATATTTAAAGAGATGCTACATTTAGGTTACTGATAAGATTCTCAGATAGTAGATAGTGGAAATATCTTCATATACAAGAATTAATTGCAAACGACCAATAAGTATGCTCACACAAGAATACTTGCTACTATGTTGTAGAATAAAATGTTGATTCATCAAAGATTTGTTAATGATTGTATTTCTTCTCTATGTTTTTTAATGTTACTGTGTTCAGCCTTTTAAGTTAGTATTGAGTTTAGTCATATGAGTTTTTATACCATCAATATTCTGCTGCATTAACTGTGATAATGGAATTCAGAGCTTATGCAATTATTTCTATTCTTTAATTACATGTATATAAATTCTGACTCTAACCATTTTCTTTTTTGAATGTATGAATAATTCTCTCTATGCTGAAAAATAATGAGGATGTGTTTAATAGATTAATAAGCTTAGTTATGATCTTTGCATAAGATAATATAATCAGTAATAAATCACAGTGAAATTGGATATGTGAGATTTAACTTTGTAAAGAATTATGTATAGTCAGCCATAATACTTTTTAAACTAATGCTCATGGATGAGTGCATGTAGATTCATGAAAGCACATAAACCAGAAGTTTGTTTTCTTCTTTACATTACATGTGTAGTCAGCCTTACATAAATAATAAACTATTTATTACAGTAAATTAAAATTTTACAAAAATTAGCAGTCTTATATAAGTCGATAGGTTACCAATGCTTGATTCATTGTTCACCAAACCAATAAAAATAATCATAAAATCAAAACTGATAATAGTGATAAACCAAAAAGCAATAGTAGAAATGAATTCTTTTTCCCCCTACCAAAATGTGCAAATTTTATTTGTTAACTCTTGATGACCCAAATAGAGAAAAGTACTTATAACTAAGAAACTATTAGGATTTAAGACTCTTAATACAATTCATTATGCAGATAGAAAAGGTTTAAATAAACAAATAGACAGTTAAAAGATTTTGGGGAGGGTAGATTTTAAAGTATGTTTGTTGTGAATCAAATATGGTATCTTCTATTCTTGGAATTTCTAAATGCATCAATAAAGGATTAGTTGTCTGGCTCATTTAATCAGTGTTTATACTCCAATCTTAGATTCAGAGAGTCAGAGAAATAATGCTTTTATTTTTTAGTGTTTAGTAATTTTATATCAATTTAGATAAAATATGGATTTCTTCTTCTTGTATACTTTAAAACATATGTTAGTAGAAATAGTAAATTATGAACCAATTTGATTGGAAATACTGCTATTGAAATTGTAAACTAAAATGAGTTTGGTATTATTAAATTTTTGCATAATATACATATTGACTGTCTCAAACACATTGTTTAGATTTTAAAAATCACATCAAATGGATTATATTATAGCAAAAAATCAGACTGTGATTGTCAGATTACACAACTCCTAAGTGTACAGATTGTAAATTAATATGCGAAGATTAAAATAAATAGTTGTATTAAAAATAAATCCTATTTCAAATATATTGGGACAAAATTTGATATGCATTTTACAGAAAAATCTATTATTTGTAATAAATTGTAACAGCTAATAATTGTCAATTAGGGTTTTCAAAATTACCACATTATTGAGGAATGGATTTTTTTTAAGAAGTGTGTTGAGGATTTTAGTACATTCATTCTTGGGTTAACTAGTTCTCTAATAATGATTTTATTAGTAGTAACTTGATTAAATCAAAATACATAACATTTTCCATATTGCAGAATAAAAAATTGATTACAAAA
This sequence comes from Epiperipatus broadwayi, assembly GCA_028023455.1. Taxonomy (NCBI): domain Eukaryota; kingdom Metazoa; phylum Onychophora; class Udeonychophora; order Euonychophora; family Peripatidae; genus Epiperipatus; species Epiperipatus broadwayi. Next base: position 11,330,977 of record JAQFVV010012396.1, read on the forward strand.
CTCCATAAACAATTTGCAGATTTAGTTCTAAAATTGATACAAAGTCTTCAAAATATATGATGGATTCAAATTAATGACAATAAATAGTTATATTAAAAATGTCTTATTCCAAAAAATATATTGCTACAAAATTTGACAAATATTTTTTTTAATTAATCTTCTAATCATGATAAATTACAACAGTTATTAGATACTAAAACTCAATTTAACTTGGTAATTATCAAATAACTGAGACATAAAAAAATTTTTAAGAAGTATATTACAGATACAAATAAGTTTATTCTTGAGTTCATCAAAAAAAAAGGGGGAAAAGAATCCTGATTATTTCTCTGACATTAATTTCTATTATTATGGCTTGATTAATAGAAAAGATATAGCATTTTCTGTACGACAGAATAAGAAATTGAATGTGGGTTTATATACAATATAGAGATTTAAAGGTAGAAATTCAACAAAATGATAAAAACAAATGTAATTGGTAGATTAAAATTACAAAAGGGATTTTATCATTTTTTGATTGTGATCACTTTAGATCTGAAATTAGCATATAGAATTTAAAAATTCATATCATAATCCTATTAAATCCAAAAATGGCAGTATTTTTTTGATAAAGATATTTTGAACAAATGGAAATGACAGCTTTAAATCATATATCCGCCCTACTTTCTTATTTAATTTTGGACAAAAATATTCATCTCAATAAAGTTAAAATAGATCTTAGTAAAACTTAAAAGTGAAAAACCTATAGATTCTAATAAAATGTAGTGGAGTTTCCTATAATGAACATAAATAATTTCAGTTCATTTGTTATACAATCTATTCATTCTAGTATATATTAAAATACATACATCTAAGGATAAATCATTCTAGACCCTCATCATAGAGCAAAGTTCCTATGCAATACAATCATTTAAACAGAAAAATTACATATATATATATATATACCCTTAGGTTTTAAACGCAATATCTATTTAGGTTTTAAATACAATACTTTTATGTTCAATTTTAACGAATACTAAAATCAAACTTTTAATACCATAAACAAACTTACCATAATAAAAATTTAAAAAAAAATCAGATCAGTGTTTTATACATTCCATACTCAAAACTTTTGCTACTTCATTTGAAAATTACTTCTTTCTTGATGCTATTAATACTTTTTCTAGTTATAATAAAAACTAAAATCAAACTTTTAAAAGCATAAACAAACTTACATTAATACACATCATAAAATGGCACAATCATTCTATATCAGAACTTCCACTTGGAGATTATTTCTTTCTTAATGTAATTCTGTTTTTCTGGCCAAAATAAAGAAAAAAATTAAAATTTTAAAAGCATACCACAAACATCAGTCCTAAAAAGTCATAGACTTTAGATTTAGTTATGATAGATTTAGAACTTCCAGCTTTTTATTTGGATATTATTTCTTTTTTCAATGGCAAAGTTAGACTTCTTTGCTTTTTCAGATTCATGGGGGAAAATATTATATATGTGCAGAAGAATAATTATACAAATATGTATAATAATTTCACTGTTAAAGTTACACATAAACAGGTAAAGTGAACAAAATTGATAACTTAACCATTACAAATGGTTTTTTAAGTATTTGTAAAATAATTCAATTTTTCTTCCATTTTTTTCTTGCATAAATGAAATTACATTAAATGTAAATAATATTAATAATTCACTTCAAATATACTATTCCTTGCAAAATGCGACAATGATGATTGTTGCTGTAATATTTGTTCAGTTTGGTTGACTCTAAAAACATTCATTATAGCAAATTCCATTGCATGTTTAAAAAAATGAAAATACAGTGGATGATACATTAGTTTCAAAGCTATTATAATTTATTTTTTTTAAAAATTGGCCATCTTATCCAAAGAACACTTTTACTGTTTAAATTTATATAAAAATAAAAGGTTTAAAATATGAATAATTATTATAAAATATTACTGTTATCGACTCCAAAAAAAGTACTTTTCATTAATTTTATTGAATAGATTACTTTGCAATCATAATGGCTTATCAAAGATTTAATGTAGTCTTAGTAAATCAAAAAAACTATAGATGTAACTTTTATTGTCAGAAATATGAAAATAAACCATCATGAGTAATAGTAAAATGTATATATTGATCAAGGCATTTAACATAATTAATCAAATAGTTTCTGGTAACGTTTCTAATTCACTGATGATTCATAAAAGTTTATTAATATTATACAGTTTTTTTTATATAATGGAATGAACTAATAAAAGATGTGAGGCATTTGAAATAAAAATTGGCGGTAAATTAAGATGAGTACAATCGTTTTCTTTCCATTTGGTCTTTATAAATATTTATAGATGACTTCAGGTATCAAGATGAGAGATAAATTTGTTAGTAAAGTTTTTAATTTAAACAAAAGCAAAAACAAAATTTTTATTTATTTATTTTAATTCTAAACTTCTAATATAGTGATAATTATGTTATTATTTCCAATTCAAATGCTAGTCTACAAAATTTTCTTAATGTTTTGAATATAAACTGTAATGACATTGGTTTAATAATTAATGTTCAAAAAAACTTAAATTCTTTATCAATCAGTGATTAAAGAAAAATCTTCAATAAATTTTAATTTGGGTGGCTATCAATTTATTATGAAGAAGAGTTTTTTCAGTAGGTAAGCACATTTGAATGTTAAATACAACACAGACTTCAATATACCACTGATTAATTTAAAAGATTTAAAAATAGAATATTTTATCATAATGATTTATCTACAGTAACTAAATTAGTTGTATAAAAAATTATTTTCCCCAATTGTGGGACACACAGAGGCAAAACTCTCCATACAGTAGTGCCATTCAGTGCAAGCCAGAATAATCAATCAATGCAGAAAGGTTTTTGCATAAAATCCCTATTGCCTACTCATCCAATATCCCAGACCAGTTTCTAGCTTGTGGCTTTCATCAGTGAGAAGCCTTAGATCTGAGAGTACTACCCTCATTGATGAAAGCCATAAACTAAAAACTAGACTAGGGCTATTGGATGAGTAGGCACTAGATAGGAATTTTATGCAAAAACCTTCCTGCATTCATTGATTACTCTGGCTTGCGCTGAGTGATAGTACTGTATAGTGAATTTTGCCTTTGTGAAAAACAGCTTGTTTGTATAAGCATAAAAAATGGTGATCATGTGATGTGTAGTATGGAAATAAAACCTGGGTATTTTATTGAATTAATAAAAAACTATTAGAAAAATTTCATTTAATGATGCTTCACAAAATGATAAAAAATGAAAGTCATGTTTTTTCAAATTTCTGGATCAAATATTATAAAATCTATTATTGTAAAAATACATCGTTTTATTGGATTAATATAGGAAGCAAATAAATAATAACAAACATTCAAAAAAATACTTTGCTGTGAACTCAGGCATAGAAGATTCAATTAAGTTATAAAAAAATTCAAGACATTCTAAAGAGATGCAATACTGATTGCTTTCATTGAAAAGATAAGATTGAAAATAGATTGTAATGGAAAGCTACAATTAGATAATTCTTTCAAAAAGTCAAATTCTCTATCTAAAAACAACATTCTAAAGCAACAACCATATGATATATATATATATATAGAGAGAGAGAGACTAGTGATCTAAGAAATGATTTCTTCAGGGTTTTATTTATTTTTGCCTTACAGTCTTTTTCTCTGTCTCTCTTCTGGAGTAAAAATGGCCACCCACCTTTAGGAGTACTTCCTAATGATAATGAAGAGGTGCAAATAATTTTATAAAAATAATAATTCTTTGTAAATTTAAAATATCAATATGATCAAATTTATTCTTAATTTTTTTAAACTAAATATAGATACAAGACTTAAATAACAAATATTATGGTTAAAAAATATTTCTCTCTAACAAATCTTTTTATACACTTAAAAATAGATAAAAAATTTCAACATATTGACATTTTGTTTTGTTTTCTGTAATACTCTGATTAAACATCAGCCTATGGAAGGTTTAAAATGACTACTTAACTCGAAAACGCATAACATCAAAAAGTACAGAGAGTGTTATTTTCTTTCATGATTGACAGTAAATGACATCTGCTAACACGAACTTTCAAAACATAGATGAGTTGTTATTACTCTATTACTGAACTCTACATCTGCTGCCACCTACAAGAGATATGAACACAAAAAAGGTCATTCATCACTTAAATTACCATGTTAAAGCTTGGCCATGTTATTTCTAAGCAAGCTGTGACTAAGTGTTTTTCACAATTCCAAAATAGTTTTAACATTTAAAGAAGGGAAATCTTCTTTTTAAAGAAAACTAATTTAACACAAACCAATATTTCTTGCATTTAGTGATTTAATTTCCATTCAACAGATTTTTAGAAAAAAGTTATTAAGTCAAGGCTTATACGTATCAATCTAAGCTGATTTAAATTCACATACTTGAAGCAACAAAATCTATCTTTTTTTTTCTTCTTCTTAATAGCTAAATATTTATTAATAAAGAAATATATAGATAAAAAAAGTTATCCTTGGTAGTTAAGAACAGTGTTAATTTAATAATTTCACTTAGTAATAAAAAACCACAATTTTAATATTAATATAATAACAATTAATCATATCAATGCATTAAAATTTTTAAAAAAAAAACAGTACTACAATATTTCTAAAAATTAAAAAAAATTACTAATAAATTTATTTTTGGTAAATTATTTACAGACAAACGGTAGTAAATGTTAAATCTTTATTAATTAAAATAAATTCATACATAGTGTTATGAAACAAGTACTTAAAAATCTTTTTTTAAATTAGTAATGCCACCGAAGTATATTGTAAATATATAAATAAGGACTGTATAGAATAAAAACACAATCATGCCCATATATAAAGTAAATAGAGTAAAGTTATGTAATTAAGCAAAGTTTAGCAAAATACAAAGAAATAATAAATTGAAGTAAAATAAAATAGAAATGTAAATTGTGAAAAATATATCCTGCCTACATACATTAAAAGGATAACATAGAAACATTAATTGTTACCAATTTTGTTCCTCATTCTGTGTGGGGGGGGGGGGTATTATATGTAAAATGGATTCACAAAGCCCATTTATAAAAAAAAGCTATGCAAAGATGTAAAATTAGGAAAATCAGCAATAAGGATATTAATGTTGTAGTGACACAGGCTTCAAATTGAATTAAAGTAAAATAAAAGCATTTAATGGATTTAAATTATGTATTATGTCAATTCCATCTTTATGTCTAAAATATAATATATAAATATTAATTGTTTCAGTAACATGTATATTAGTTAATTCATACTATTTTATAAAAATCTTAGCCTAAGATAAAGAAATTTAATGGCTACTATGAAAACTATTCATGGTTGTATAAAATTCATTTTAAAAGTAAAAAACAAACAAATATAATATTACTGTACACCTGGGTCTCTGTTTTATGCTGATTATTTTAATGTGATTTTGAAATTATGCAATTCATATTTCTTCTTAATATCTTTCATATTTCACTATATTTATTAGATATCAAAAAATTTAAATTATTAATAACTTATTTTGACTTGAAATTTTTTTTTTTTCAAAAATATGTTATATTAGCAGCTAACGTGAATATGGCCTGAAGCTGTATTTAGAATCTTAGCTTCTATGTAAATAACCTCCTTATACTAATGAGTAAATAATAATAGATTTATATTTACATATTAAAATATCGCAACAAATATTCAAAAATTTTAAACTTTTAAAATGTATTTTGTTAGATATAACAGAAATAAATAATTTTTTAGATTGTTAAAATAAATAATGAAGATTTTATTGATTTTGTAAACTGAAAATAATCTTTCTAATGATAATGTATAATCTTTTTGTTTTGATTGCGATCTCATTTTTTTAATATAGAAACAGAAAACCAGTAACACCCTACAAGACTGAAAGTGGCTCTAGTTGTACATCACATCAGGAATCTGATTTCTTACCAGTTCACAAACGAATGCATATTTTCAAATAGTGGTAATGATTAAAATATGTATTAAAAAATATAAAATTAAATACTGTAATTAATAAAAAAAAAGTTAGTCTTGTATTAATTTTTTTCAAATATTTGAAATTTTTTATTATTCATACTTTATTTCCTTATTTTTTTAATGCGAATTTTAAAGTAATTTTTCCTTGTTGCTTTGCTTATATACGATTTCTGAAAATTACAGAACGTATTCCTCATTTTTCAAGGTAAGTTAAGACTATTTTTGTGTGATTTCTTTTGTGCGTGTTTTCTGAGGAACCTATCTACCACATAAAATGAGACCCAGGTATATTTTATTTTATTCTTTTAAAAGTTGATAGCAGATCCCACTGGCTCAAAAATATAGTATTTCTTTTTCTGGAAGGGTGATGCCATTATTTGTGAATAACAAAAAGTACATTATGTAAAATATAGTTTAATTTCTATATTTTTTGTAAAAATTATTGTTAGGCATAAATAAATATATTGTTTCTATAAAATAATGTAATTTAAAGTGTTTATCAACAATCGGATCTAAGCAAATGGGATTCTAGTTTTGAAAATTATATTTATTGATCAGCAAGAAATTTGTTTATAAAATCAGTAAAAAAATAACTTTCAAACAGTTATCAGTGAGTCACTGTTGTTGTCAGTTAGTTTGTGACCAGTAGGTATTTAACAATGAGACTAAACCTGAACTGAAATTCAGATGAAATAAATAAAAAGGCCTTGTGACAACAAGCATAAGATGATCAGCAGATTCTAATATTCTACACTGATTATCATGATAATAAAAAAGTAACAGGTTAGCATTGGAAAAGTACTTTTTGGTATGTTCCTTATTCAAAGCTATGGAATCTCTTACTGAAGCTATTACAATCTACAAAATAATTAGCTACAGACTCCTAGACGTGTTTTAATTATTGGCCTCACACTAATAATTCTTCAGAAATGAAAAAATGCTGTTATGGACGAATCTACCAAGAAATCTGTGAAATGATAGGTTGAAGCCTGTTTAGTGTTATATCTAGTAATCCTGTCATGGAGAACTATCTTCTTAAAAAAAAGTTGAAAAAAATAGAGCATTGTTACAGACTCATGCAAAAACAAGCATAATACACAGGAAAAAAATTATACCATAATTATGATAATCTTTCTGAAAATTCAAATATTTTTCTATTTATGTTAATCATCTTTATCAAAAGGAAAAAAACAAATATTCAAGATCTGCTATAGTCAGATTAAAGATATATCTATATTAGTTATCTATGAAAATGCATATATAAACATTTCAAATCAATTGATCAGTAAAGAAATTATTCAATTTCTAAAAAGAATCTAAAGTTGCCATTCTGAGGACATATGTAATTTTTTTTTTTCCTTTTCTGTATTTGTAATATTTTTTGAGAGAAAAAAAAGATCACTTTTTTCTTCTGATTCAATCATCTGTTTCTTCCTCATCAATGGTAGTATAATTTTAAATCTGATTAATTAAAATCCTTAGCAAATGAATCTATTCAAACTCTGAGTTCTATTATTATAACATATATTAAATTCTGTGATATACTATTTTGATCATAATAAAATTGTTATTATTGGTAAAGATTTCTATTTCTTTCTCAATTACTTTCATACACATATGTATGTCTTATTTCTTATAGGATACATTTAATTAGTTATGGGTATTAAACAATTCATGTAGAAATGTCCATATACAACATTCTACTTAGCAACCAAAAGTAATAACAAGAAACAAGTTAATTTTTTTTTTATAGAATTTTATATAGATTTATAAAAACAGCCTTCCTAAAGAAAAAAAAGATGATGCTGTTCTATTTATGTACAAAGAAAACTATCAGATAACTCTTTGATTGACCAAGAAAGACTTAGTTTATAGATAGATTACATATTAGAAATATAACCATTATCATTAGAAAAATCAAATGCAATTAACTTACAAGTAAATTAAGATTTAATTTGAACTCCATCATTTTTTATGGTTCTGTAATATTTGAAGATCATGAGAAAATTAGTATTATCTTCATGTTATATTTTGGTGCATCAATGTGTGATCCAACTCATAACTAAAGTACTTCGCATTAGATAGGCATTTTCAATTTCCCATTATAATATAAAGATCAGCCTTCTCAAGCTATTGCGCATGTGCTTTTTACAAGTGTTAATAATAAATGAATACTTTCATTCCCAACACAAGATATAGTTCTTAAGATTTGCCCATATATAAGCATTTGGGTTGGAAAGAATAAGTGGATTTATTTTATTCTTTCATAAATACTATATTTTGTGTTGGGAACGAAAGTATTCATTTATTATTAACACTCGTAAAAAGCGCATGCACAATAGCTTGAGAAGACTGATTTTTAATGTATTACAATTTATAAAACATAGCGCTATAAAAATAAATGTTTATTTACATTATAATATACATACATTTTTTTAAAAAATTCTAAAATAAATGGTACAAAAGAGCCAACATTCAAATATTATCCTCTCTCTCTAGACTTGTTTATGTTAAATTAGCAATGACTTAACAAAAGATATAAATAATGCATATGTGCAGCAAATGTTGCAATATATATATATATATTATATCAAATATTATTATTATTTGGATTATACCATGTGTTATATCTTTATTTTAATTTCTGATGTTTCGATGAAATAACATTCATCCTTGCCAAGGCTAAGATTTCAATGAAAAACTATTATGTCATTTTGATAAAGTTGCACATGAATCAAAGAACAATCACTCATACATATATATATAATATAATAGTTGACTATATTTAGAATATAATATTTATTGAATTAAATGTAAAGGTATTTAAAGCTTCACGCTCTTAGGTCAAAATGCTTAAGGCTGGCTTATTTATATATAAATTTAAGTAGAGAAGAAGGTGGAACCATCTTTTTCTCGCAAAATCTCTGCTTTGTGTTTTGACTTGAGAGTTCCTTGTGCAGTCATTATTATATCTGATTGGCTGTTGTATAAGCATTTTTAAGATGCATCTGACAAAGGTTTTAGCCTTTCACATTATTATTATATAATCTGCTTGCATTTAATAAATTAATATATTTACATTTATTACTATCAATTCATTGGATTTGAAAATTACTTTGTAGTAAATCGAAAGATTTCACGTTATTTATATATAATATTTAGTGAATTAAATGTGAAGGTGTTTATAGCTTCATGCTCTTAGGTCAAAATGCTTGAGGATAGTTTATTTATATATAAATTTAAGTAGAGAAGAATGTGGAACCATCTTTCTCTCGTAAAATCTCTGCCTTGTGTTTTGACTTGAGAGTTCCTTGTGCAGTCATTATTACATCTGATTGGCTATCATATAAGCATTTATAAGGTGCATTTGACAAAGGTTTCAGCCTTTCACATTATTATTAATAGGTAAATTTAAAAAAATAATCTTTTTTTTTTTTCTGTTTCATAATTAGTTAATTTATTAAAATTGATTTTAGAAAAAAAGAGATAAAATGATTGGTGCACATAAGGCTGAATATAGTCTATTTCATTACATTAGTTTAAACCATTTGATCTTTAAACATTTTTTTCTAGACTATTTTAATTATTAGAAACCCTAATAATTCTTTACCAATATATGCCTATAGAAAATCCAACCATACAAACACATATTTCACTTTTAATTCTCATCATCATCCTGTTCGTATATTGACTGTGGCAAAAAATCTTTTGATGAGAGCAAATATGTTATCTTATAGAGATCATCTTTCTCAAGAAATAGCACTAAATAAAAACCTAATTTCTAATGGTTGCAGTAAAACATTATAGTTTTTGCATAACTATGATACCAAGAAGAAAAAAAAATGATAAAATTAACATCTCTTCAACTAGTAATTGAGTTGATTTGCCTTATATTTAAAAGAGTCATTGATAAAAGTAGTAGAAGATTATCTAATTTTAATATAAGACTACCTTTTTCATTAGCAAAAAAATTGGTAATTTTTTCCTTAGAATTAAAGATTCAGTATGTATGGAATACAAAGATGTCTAATAAAAGCCATATTCACAGTGCCCAAGAAGCTATGTGGGGTTAACCAAATAAACATATTAGGATCAACATTAGGGAGAATAAAAAAATCTTGGTCACACCTGACTTCGATAATACTAAAACATTTGCTAATTTGAAAAAATATGACTTAAGAACTATAAAAGAATCTGTTGAAATATTTAAAATCAAATAGTTTAAACAAATGTGATGAAATACAGTATATTCCAGCCTTATGGAAAACAATTAGTTTATTTATTTCTTCTAAAATCAATTTTAATGAAACAACTAATTGTAAAATAGTAGGAAGTAAAAAAAAATTTTGTTAACCCACCTATTTTGAATGGATAACTGTCTAGTACATGGATGTGAGTGACTGTTCTTTGATTCATGTTCAATCTCACTATTGCTAAGACATAACAATTCCTCATTAAAATCTTAATCTTGACAAAGATAAATATTATTTCATCGAAACATAAGAAATTAAAACAAAAATATAATACATGCTATAGCCCAAATAAGATTTTATTTTCAATATATATTTATTGTTTTTCTTATATTCTTCCCTATCCCATTTCCACAACATTATCTTTGTCCACTCCATAGCTTTTATATCTAAGTCTCCCTTATCTTTTTCCAAGCCCAGCATAAAGATCAAGAACCAACTTTCTGTCGAATCATCTAATTTATATTTATTCTCCCACAACTTCATTATTTGTACCCTTCTGCTTGTAAGCATTTACATTCAATTAGCAGATGCCGAATATTTTCCATGCCTTCCTTATATAACTTGCAGCCTAAATCACCCTCATTTCTCCATTTATTTATATATTCCCTGGTTGCTAATGATCCTGTTCAAGCCTTTAACATTAAACTACTTTCCTTGCTATTATCAAAAATTAATTCACACCCAATATTCTGTTTACTTAAATACATATTTAGACTCTTTTTTACTCTCCATACTAGTTCTCCATCTCTCCAGCTCCCTATTTTTTATTAATGCATCTATTCTATCCTAGTCTTTGCTACTATAGCACTTCACAATCCTCCTAACACAATCATCCCACTCTTTTGTATAAGTATATTGACATAAAGTTTTTATCCAAATCTTCTGCATACTATACTACCTTTCTTACCCATCATGTTAACTGCCCTTTACACTTAACCCAATTAAATACTATTATGCTATTCTCTTATTATCCATAAATTGCAATTTACTGAACATTTTCATTTTTGCATCTCTCATATAAAAACTTGACCATTTCATTTCTCCTTAAATTTTCTCCTTTGCCATCCACACATCTGCATCTAATTCACACCTTCCTACTTCCCTTTGTACTTTTTCTAAGTAATCTAACAGCCCTTTATTAATGCATAACACATCATTACCATAAGTTAACCTTGCTATTGCAACTCCGATACAATCCTTGCTACATTATATTTATTATATGAAAACACTGTTAATTTCTTTATCAGTCCTTTTCTTTTCTTTGCTTCATTTATTAATTTTTTCTCCCATTCAACCAAGCAATTCCTCTGATTACTTAAGATAATTCCCAAATAGATATATTTATTCAACACATTTATCTTTATATTCCCCAAGAAAATTCTTTTTCTTCTCTTACTCCAATATTTATGATCATTATTTATGATTTTTCTTCATGAAATTTGATCCCCATCTCTTTACCCATCCTTGTGCAAGTCTTCAGCATAACTTGAATATCTTCCCTACTTTCTGTGCACAAAAAAAAATATCATCAGCAAATAAAAGACCTAATAATGTAAACACTCCCTTTTCATCTATTAATGGTATTTTTACCTCTCTTACCCATAATCTATTTCTATTTACTCTATCATATGTCTTCTTTATATCTATAAAGATAACATATAACTGCCTACCTGTAGTTTTGTGACTTTAAATCAACTATCTCCTATATGCCTATCCATTCTAAAACCTACTTGCATACCTCCCAATATATTATTTGATTCCATCCATTTTGCACCCTTTCAGTCACCATCTATGCAAAAACTTTATACAATACCAATGTTACTGCTATTTGTCTATAATTTTTTATCTTTCTATGGTCCTTATTCTTTCCTGTAAATAAGTATCACTCTTTTATTATTCTAGCTATCTGGAAATTCTGTCTTCTGTGATAATAGATTTCATTTTGCCCTATTTCCCAAATTTATCACCATCTCTGTTGCCCATCTTGCCTTTCTATTTTTCAAATATCTTCCCTGCCTCATTCAATTCATTTCCTGTAAAAATCTTCAAATAATTTACTATTTTAATTTCATTCTCTCTATATAATTATCTATTTTGGCCAACTCTTTTTAATTAAATAGTTTTCCCATTTAATACTAACATCTTTTTCACTTTCTTTGTTTTTAATAGCACATTTATATTCTCTGCATGCTTTCCCCCTCTCTTTTACACTTTTACTAATTCTCTCTATTTTATTACTTTTATTCTTCTGAATATTTTCCTTTAAAATCCTATTTTTCACTTTTTCTACTTCACCACACCAGTCCTTATACTCATCCCCAACAAATTTATATTCTTATATCTTATTCTTATCATTCATTCTCCATCCACATCTTCACTATCCTTTCTACTTTTATTGCTATTTTCCATCACATTACTAACCATTTCTATTACAAAGAAATTGTGATCACTATTACATACTCTCTCTTTATTATCAAACACTTTAATTTTCTGCACTTTATTCATTCCCTCTTTATCTACTAATACATAATATATTATGTGAAATATATTATTTCTAGACCATGTGTACCCCTCATAAATATGGGAAATTTTCAATGCTCAAATTAAGATCTCTGAAAAGCTGTCTATTCTTGTTATCCAAGTCATCAATTTCTTCAACATGTACATTCTGTAACAATCATATTTGTACATTCACATAACAAAATTCAAAGTTCAGGCTAAATGTAACAAAGCTGACTGAATCAAGATGGTGAGATTTCGAATCTGACCAACTTTAACTCATTCACCAGTACTCTGTGATTTAATACCCTATGGATGACATATGAGGTTACCCTTGGTCTCAATTTCTTTTGCAAACTGGCTGAGAAAAAGGTGGAACAAGAGACTCAAGGGAACAATCAATAAATTAAGTAAATAATCTACTCAACACTCTATGACTTAATTAAATAATGCATAATATATATTAATAAAGATTAGAGTAATTTGGAGTAGGTTGCGAGAAAACACATCAAACAATAATAATTTTAAATATATTTATTAAATAAGAGTTAAATGAATTAATTAAAAATAAAATAATAGAAATAATATGCATTGGTTGAATGAGTTACACACACAGGTGTTACAATAATGATGAGATGGAGTAACAGTACACTGGTCTCATCTTAATAACAATGGCATTTATATAATTCATTACCTGCATTCTATGATTCATGCCTAATATGATATGCCAAACTATTCTCTAGGTTTGCTCATAGTAAGTTTAGTATCTAACAGGGTGATGCAAATAAAAAGTGATAAGCTACTAATTCTAATATTACCTATAAGCAATTAAATATGCTCGAAATACAGATTCACTAGGTAAATCAGATTCCAGGTTCAGACTAATGCTGCAGTTTAATAATAAGGCAGATTGAAATGGTTACCATAGATTGCCATCTGAGACTGCAAATGCGCAGTTAATCAAAGAATTCAGTACCTAGTACTCAGAACTCTTAAACCAGATGACTTGCTAGTGCAATAAGGAACATTTTAGTTTGGTATATCAGATCAGCTTTGAAAAAGGTTCTGGACCCTTGTGTTTCAGTTCTAAAAATATAGCTACATGAACTAAAGAATGGGGTGGTCTGTCACCATAAACCCATTTAAGAAGGTTTATCAAGGCATTATTTCACAGTATGTGCTTAATAAAACCACATTAGCAATGCTTATTAATAATACTTATAAGTATTTAAATAACTAAGAAGTGCGCTTAAATATTTATAGTTTCAATCTGTTGAAACTAACCCAACCCAGTTCTCAAAATAGCATATAATAATTATGCTATGGGTTAATTAATAGAAATTTAGTTTATATATTGGATCTGTATATAATTCTTTATCATAAAATTAGGGAGGAGAAAGCATATTTCGGGCCTTATAACATTTACAAATATGCCTTTGATATGATCTCTAGCTGTTATCTAATTAAGAGATATAATAATTTATAAACCTTATAAATACATATTAACTAACTAAATATAGATATCAACAAGTGCATAGTGATCTGTTGTTATCTCTTAGAATAGATTTCCAAGCAGCAATTTCGATCAGCTAAAAAGTAATAAGAACATTACACTGGAGAGCTTCTAATTACTCTCTGCTTTGAAATATTAAACATATAAATTTAAGAATAAAATAAAATAATCAAATTAGAAAATAGGCATAGCCACAGATTATAAAAAGGTTAAAATAATAACTGATTAGTTATTACAGTTAAAGAATAATTTTTAGGTTACATTTATAAGCAAGATTACTACAGTTAGATTTAGAGATTTTTATTTTACAAGTTTTAATTACATAAGAATTTAGAATTTAACAAACATTCATAATAGCTAGATTAATTGAAATATTATAACTTTTTAAAATAGATTTACAGAGCTCTGCAGTGAAAAAATATTACCAATCTTCTTGGAGCTGAATTCTCCAGCATTGGGAGTAGGCACTGATATTTCTCTGGGTGGTTGCTTCTCCACAATGTCTTTCCTTGGGCAGCAGATAGTAGCTGAATTTCATCCTGATGGTGATGATGATTACTGTGGCAGTATGCAGAATGATCTGGAGATTACCATTCTCCATATTAAGATGGCAAATTTGTGGCTTCCTAGCCACTCATATCAAATTTCTGATGGGCATAGCTTCCTGTAGTAACTTGCATGAGTTATATATTAAATGTGTTTTCAGTGCTGAAATATGGGCTTTATATATTAATTTTTATTCCTCTGTGATGTTTGCCTACAAGCTAGGTTTGCAGCCTAAAAACTATTAGCTTGTTTTCAATTCTTATTTAAAATTATAAAATTTAGCTCTTTCTATTGTTAAATTTCTTAATCAAACACTTTCATCATAGTGCAGGCAATGCAATTCCCAAGTAAATAGAAAATAGTGTTGCATGATCATGTTTGGCTTTACTAAGGTGTACATTAAAATTTGTTATTGTAAAATTAACATTTAACCTACACTCAATTTTAAACAGGTGCATATGGTGTAATTTTCTTTTACTAAAAACTGTTTTAAATTTAGAAACCAATAAATTGTTATGTAAACATTTTGTTATATTATTCTTTGACTTCCAAAACCCCTTGTCAAACTCTCTCAACGGTTTATACTTTCAACTGAGTTAGTGCAAAATTGGTAATTACTATATTTATGGGTCTCACATTGTTCTTTTCATCATCTTGTTTTCTTCAAAAAGATGTACGTATTTTTTCTCTATGATAAAATTTAGATTTTTTACAATTTTTTTTGTAAAATGTATCTTTTAATTATTTTTTTTCTAATTTTTTTAGATTTAGTCATCAGGAAAAAAAAGACTTCTTTCACTGTATATTTTAGTTTATATTCTGAATCGGATTCAGATGAGTTCTCTATTGATGATGTTTGTATTTTGGAGGCTTTTTCTAGCAGCTCATCAGATGAAAATCTTTTTGATATTTCAGATGATGGAGAAGCTGCAATGTCCAAGAAAAGGGGAAAAAAGCTTTATGAAGTCATCAGTAAAAAGTGTTGGTATGGCAACCGAGCTTATGTCTGGGCCTTCATCATGACCTAACATGCATGTGTTTTTGGATAATGTTCATGATTCATGCGTGCCATTTGAAACATTTACTAAGTCTCCAGGGCTAAATTTTCTCATCGTCCATGAGTATTCAATTACTGATTTTTATTATTTACTATTTGATAAAAAAAATTATGATTATACATATGCTGAGACCAATAAATATGCTGTGGAATGGAAAGCAGTTCTGAAGTGGAGTAATCTGTCACTCCATGAGTTGGTGCATTTTTTGGCATGATAATACATATTTGTAGTGTATCATGCATGAGGAGATTTGAATTCATTTGGTCTACAAATGAATTATTGCATCACTCAGGATTTGCTGAAGTTATGACCTGAAATTGATTTAAGGAAATTTTAGGCAATTTGCACTTCAGTGATAATAAAAACATGCCACCAATTACTAGTAAAGAGCATGATAATATTAATTTCAAAGCTGCATATCAAATGCACTAAGAAGTAGCAATTGATGAAGCCATTACTAAATTTAAAGATTGTAACACCATGAAACAGTTTGATGCATCAAAACAAATAAAATGAAGCTTCTGTATAGATAGCCATAATGGATATGTGTACCATATGGAATTGTATACAAACAAAAGTGCAACTCCAAATGCTGGCCTAACTCTGGGAACCCGAATTGTGCTGTCAGTGGATTTGCCACATCTTGCAAAACAGAACCATATTAATTATTCATTTTCATATATTCAAATTAATATATCACTTCAATTATATATAAATATTATATCACAAAACATATTACAAATCTCAACATATATATCTTTTTATATATTATAAACAATCATAAGTCAATGTATATAATTTCTTCCCATTGTAAAATCACCAAAAAAGTCATTCTTTTTTCCTTTTATATTGTTTCTTATCTATATGTACTTCTTCATAAGCAATATCCTCTTCAAAAAAAGTTAAAATATAAATACAAGTTTACTAAATATATATTGTACAAATTGCACCTATTTATTAGAGTAAATAAATTACCTTTCTTTTTTTTTTCCATAAACTAGAAAGAAAAAAAAGAGTAAACAAACTTTAATCAATTAACTTTTTAATATATTTCCTTTGATTTTAATGTTTTGTTAACAGAAGTGCAATTAAAATAACTATAAGAAACTTTTAAAGAAAAAAAAATTGGGGGGGGGGGAGAGACTTAATTATTAAATCTTATTTAAAAGCTACCACAAACATTACTACAAGAACACAAACTCAAATTGAAAACTTTAAACCCTACTTTTTTTTTTATAATACAAATATAATAAATATTTATCATAGTACGTATGTACTGA
The DNA here is from genome assembly GCA_028023455.1 of Epiperipatus broadwayi. Lineage (NCBI taxonomy): Eukaryota > Metazoa > Onychophora > Udeonychophora > Euonychophora > Peripatidae > Epiperipatus > Epiperipatus broadwayi. The sequence continues at coordinate 11,348,161 of JAQFVV010012396.1, forward strand.
AAATATGTCTAATAATATTTATTATTCATATTTATATTTAAAATTCCCTTAACTGATTATCAGTAACAAAATCTTAAAACAATCTTATTTAAAAAATAAAATTTTCTTGGTTTTTAATTTAGATTGATAGAAAATGGTGCAAATTACTCAGGAGCATGATATGTTATCTTATAGAGAATTTATTGAGCTTTCCAATAATGACTGCTATAACTGTTATACTATATTGTAACGGAATAGCGTTACATGGGATTTGAACCCAGGCAAATGAGGTTATATTAAACTATAATCAATTGACGAAATGAATGACAGGAACAAAACCTTTAAAAAAAAGCAGTCTTGCTTTAATAATAAACGAGAAACAGCCGTTTCTAAAGCATGATCGCAGCTATATAAGAGTACCTGTCAAATTTATTGAAATAAATTTGTAAAAGAGTTTTTTTTTATTATTTTGTGTTTGTTTGTTAAGAATAAATCTATAATCATTAGTTGTAGTTTTTTTTTCATTTTTAATTAATTAAAGAGAGGAATGATTGAGCGCAAGTTTAACTTTTATTAAATCATTTGAATCATTTTGAACAAAAGGGGAAAAATGAATAAATTAATTTGCAATATGTTCTGAAATTCCAAGCGATCTAAAATTATTTTAAATAGGGGTAATTGATAAATGTAAAATTAGAGAAATTGAAACAATAGACAGGATATGTGCTGGTACGCCTAGATAAAATAAGCCAAATTTAGAAACAGAGGCGAGAAAAAGTGTACACTGCTATTGTACAACTCAGACTTCTGTCTCCAGTGAAACAATACCTGAAAATAATGGTCAAATTGAGTGAAATTCCAAAGTGATGTAAACGATCCCAGAAATCATGGAATTGAGTTAACACTCTATGGACTTATAGGATGAAGGGACTCACAGGTGCATGGGAGTCATTGGGTGAGAAAAATTCAAGGTGTGAGGGCGGGAAGGAAGAGATCAAAAAGGCTGGACAGCACTTTTCAGATTTTTTATTGAATTAGACTATTATTGATTATTATTAGACTATTGAAATCTAACAGAGATGCGTTGCTGAACATAAAATTCGCGGCTTGACCGCCGGACCTTCGTGTCCAGCTCAGCTGATTGCCAATAGGATACTCGTAACACCGGAGAAACTTCACATAAGGACCACACACGCTTTTGAGACCTTGCAAATTGCCGGAATGCTTCGTTAAAGAAGAAACCATCGCTCAGGATCCCATTACAGTCTTTCTACGTTCCACAGGTAGCTATCTTTAAATTGTCATATTCACTTATGCACCAAAATAAAATAACTTTAATAACCAGAACTATTAAAAAACATTAAGCTAAAATGATAAAGTTACTCTTGACCATTAATGAACGATTCGAGAATCTAACCAAATAAGTTTGCCTACAGATTAACATTCTTTAAAATATGTGCGAAGTCACCTTGAAATCTATATTTAATTATCTCGGCTTGCCGATCATATACCTGCATTAATTGTTAGTAAACAGATTAAATAAAACATTTATTTAACTAGTATTTTTTGTTATTAATTGCTTGGAATTTCAACATAACTTTAGATAATAGGAATGAGTGCTAGAGCGATCAAATTTGTTTGTATATGAATGAATGCATTTGATTTTTGGTGTTGGGATTTTATTTTATTTATGCTTATGTTTGTTATGTTCTCTTAGATTAAGTTAAGTTTGATTAATGTATTCTGTGGGATATAGGGCGGGCCCTCATATAATAAGTAATTGATTGTGAGTGCAAGGTCACAGATACAATGTAATTTGAAGGGTAATATTGGCTGTGTTCGTTTCTTGCTTCCGACTGGAGTGATGCACGGGCATGTTTTGTGATATAGTTGAGTGAGCTTATGCACATACGTGGCGGACTCTTATAAAAGTTCTCCTGGCGCCTATTACTTGGATTCAATCCGAATTTACATATAAAATAAAGCGTACGTGTATATGTGTTTGAAATTATCTTCACAGAACATTATGTAATCCCCCGGAGCAAGAACACAGCAGATTCGTAATAGTGACGTTATTGAGAGGGCGGTAGCACGCTCACACGCAACACCGGGCGGATACAATATATATTATACATTTTTGCTTGAAACATAAATTGTTTAAGGATTTTTATTTTATAACAAATTTAAAATAAATAATGAAAAAATTGTGTAATCACTTATAAACTGCAGTTATGGATTAAGAGAAAAATTAATGATATTTTCATTAATAGATATAACCTTTCTATAATAAAATATATCCCAAATGTATAAAGACTTTGATGAATTATTATTTCAAAATTATTTTTCAAAAGATAAAATTAGTCATTATTTTTCTGAAGGTTAATAATGATGGTATATTAGATGTGATAATATGCTGGATTATTACCATTATTTACCATTAACTGTGAATGTCTAGAAAATTTTAAACTTTAACCTTTTCAAAAACAAACAACTGTTAGTAATAACACACAAATAGACAACACAAGTTAGTAGATTACACAACATTTCAAAGATATATTCTTTGGCAGAATAGCTCAGTTGGTTAGAGTATAGTCTTGAAATTGGATTTTCAAAAATCTAAAGATATATGTTCAATTCCTACATTAATATTGTCATTAGTCAGGTCAACAACATCTAAAGAAGTACAGATAATAATACCATTCAAAATGGTATGTAATTTACTAACCTGCGTTGTCTATTTGTGTATTATTACTAACAGTTTGCTTGTATTTGAAAAGTTTAAATAAAGTTTAAAATTTTTTAGAAACACAACATTTAATGGCAGATAATGGCAACAGCCCAACATATTATTACATTATTTGCTATTATCTTTAAAAAAAAATTAATTGGCAGTTTGTGCCAAAAATTTGTCTCTATAATATATATGTGTGGTGTGCATGTGAGACAAAATGCATAAAAGGTGAACATATTTGCACCTTCAAATTATAATTTATCAGTGTTATTTTTAATAAACATTTGAATAAAGATTCTTGCATAATCTAATATTTGTTTATTTTGTTAGGGGAAAATGATATTCCTTACATATCATTTCAGTACATATAGTTCCTACATAAAAAATATAATTATAAATTATTATTTTTTACTACCTATGGCAAGAATAATGAAAGATATATTTTATGTATTATTCCAATTATAATTTTTTGAGGATTATAATAAATCTGTTATAAAATATATATTTTAAAATTTATCTCTAACAAAATTTTCTATTTGTTAATAAATGCAAAATTAATTTTAAACATATTAAATTTTTTATATTTTCTTTTGTGACAGTGACTCCATTTCCTCAACCCTATTACTTTTTATGGTATATTAATTTTAGAACAATGTATAATATTTACTTTTGCTATGCACTGAAATTAATATGAAAATTGTATTTTCAACTAAATGCATAAAAATTCAATGTAGCATATGGGTGATTGAGAAGTGAAGTTTCCAAAAGTCTAGATTGCTTTAAAAACATAGAAATTGCTCAACTTATACATGCTTAATATTGTCATATGATACATAGCATATATTTTCTATATTGAATGCTATGCTCAAACTACTGGTAGATTCTACAAGTGGCAAATAGTAGAATGGTCTTTAGATATGAAGGCCAATTGTGAATAACAACAAAGTGACTGACCAAATGATCCTACTACCTTGTAGGATAGGATGTTGGTTCATCAAAAATAAGTTACTGTTTCCAATACAGTCTTTCTCACTTTCTTTTCTTTCATTTCAGTTATTGTAGAGTCCAGTCATCAAGAGCCTCCCATATGATCAGACATCTCTCTATACTTGCTATAACAATAGAATTATGGGTATGAACAATAATATTTCCATTCTTTAACTACATGCATAAAATTTCTTACTGCAATTCCCTTTTTTTTTTAACTCAAGCCCTTGAAAATTAAAAAAGCAATCACACAGATAAGCTTGAGTCTGAATGAAGGAGGAGTTTTGGCTGGCCTATTTAAGGGTCCACCTGTCTATATTAGAAGCAGAAGAGCCTTAAAATGTGATCTAAAAATGGCCTGTCTTACACAGTTTAGCTAGGTTGTCATTCTTGTGAATTACTCATTTCAATGATGATGATGATGATAATAAGAATAATAGTAATTCTAATGCAATTTTATTTATACTGAAGAATCCCGAGTTCAAATTCCTCTATTTACATATTTAAATGATAATAATAATATCAGTAATAGTAGTAAAACAAAAGGAAGTATTAGTAAAATAATAATAACAATAGGAATGATAAAGCAATAGGCAGCAGTAAAGGTAAGTATTATAAATCTATTTTTTCTAAATACAGGTAAAAGGAATGTGTAAACTTTACATGATGCAAGCTCATCAAGATCAAAACAAAGAATTGCATTGGTGTCTACGAAGATATCAAGTTTTAATATCAATATAACTAGCTTCTCTTAATGAAACTTTCAGAGAAAGAAAGTTTAATAAAAGAGATAGATGTATAGAAGTTTTTTTAGAATGGCAGGTCAATCAGTAAAATAAGAATATGTGGTATTGGATAGAATGTAAAATCTAATTTAGTATCTTCTATTGTTGGAATTTCTTATAGTATCAATGAAAAGTTAATGGTGTTAAAATTTGCCTTCCATAATAATACTAGTGCTCATTTTATTAGTGCCTATGTTCCAACCCTAGATTCAGAGAATTCACAAAAAACTTTTATTCCTTGTTGAAAAATATTATTATAGTATTATTAATAAGATATATTGAATTTTTCTTCTTGGAGACTTTGATGTGCATGAGAATACAAATCATAGACTTTGGCCAAAAGTTATTGGAAATAATGGTATAAGTATTGCAAATTCAAATTTTTTTATTATTATTGAATTTATGCTTAACACATGAGTTGATTATCAAGAAGACTTTGTTTAGGCAGAAAAACTTCTATAAAGAAACATGAATCAATACATACCATATTATAATTAGGTATCAGAATACAAGAGAAATTTACATAATGTAAGCACCTATAAGCACTGATTGTTGAACAGACCATAGATTAATCATACTCCAAGATTAAAATGATAGCAATAGATATTATTCCAATTATAATTATAAGGAAACTGGTGTTTTTTTCGTATTAATGAAATAGGGAATTCTCTCATGGATATGTGATGGATTCAAGTAAATCTATTCTTGAGTTCTCTAAAAAGAACAATCATGACTGGTTTTCTGACAGTAACCTTATTATTGGTTATTTAATTAAGGGTAAATGTGTGACATTTCCTGCTAAGCAGACTAATAGATTAAATGTACCACTTCATAGTAAATGTAGAAGATCTGAAGATCTTCAGTCAATAAGTTATTATAGGTCTCAATCATCATGAACTTCTCATGCCATTTGCCATCTTTCCATTCTAATTGTATTGTGATAACAGGATTGTATATCTGTGCCATCATATTTCCAATCTTTAACTATCCGAATAATACTTCTGATTCTACATCTCTTTTTCATTTTTTTTAGTTCAAAACCCTGGGAATTATAAAAGTGATGATGAGGATAGACTTAGTAGGCTGATAATATTTACTTGTGATCTTTTCTGAAAGCAATACAATCAGTAATAAATCGGTTTGGAAGTGGATTTGAGACAGACATTTTAGCTAAAAAGCATTATTTAGGAATCAATCCCCTTGCCAGACAAAAAAGTAAAGGAATTTAGAAAATATCTAAAAATGTTCTCACACAGACTCACTAGGTTGTCATGTCTGGCGGATTACTCATTACAATGGTAAAAATAATGATAATAATAATATCAGTAGTAATGGGAAAACAGGGTTCATTGGTGGTTCTCAAAATGAATATTATAAATCCATTTTTCCCCAACTGTAGAAACATGAAATGTGCAAATAAGATCAAAAAGAGAATTATATTGGTGACTATAAAGTTGTTATGATTTAAGGTTCACATAACTGCTCTTACTGAAACTCATCTCTCTGAACAAGGAAGTTTAATAGAAATGATGGATGACTACATTTTTTTGGGGGGGGGTGTTTATCAATCAGTGAAAGAAGAATGCATGATATTGGATTTGCTGTGAAGATCAATTTAGTTTTTTCTAATCTTGGAATTCTTTTTTTTTTTTGGAAAGGCATGTCAGTCAGTAAAAGGAGAATGCATAGTTTTGGATTTTCTGTGAAATCCAATTTAGTATCATCTAATCTTGGGCTTCCTTGTTGTATCAATGAAAAGCAATAGTGTTAAAATTTTCTTTGCATAATAGTACTGGTGTTTATTTTATAAGTGTATATACCCCAAACTTAGATACAAATAATACAGTGGAAGATTTGATTCTTTGTTGGATACCTTCATTACAGCAAGAACATTCAAAGATAAAAAAAAAAATTTCTTGGAGATTTTTTAAAGTATGCATTTGGAAGAATAATAGATTTTGGCTAAGTTGTGGAAAGACTAATACTGGTAATGTAAATGCAAATGGTTTGTTGCTATTGAAATTTTTTTCACATTAATTGACACAGGCAAAACTCTCCATACAGTAATGCCACTCAATGCCAACCAGAGTTATCAATGGATTCCAGAAGGCTTATGCATAAAATCCCCATCTACTGTCTACTCATCCAATATCCCCAGACTAGTTTCCAGCTTGTGGCCTTCATCAGTGAGGAGCTTTGGATCTGAGAGCACTGCACCTAGATCTTAGGATCTAATGCAACCCTTCAGCAGCCATCTTTTATCACTGCTTAACTACAAAACTATGAGAATAAAATTGAAAACACAATATTTTCAATCTAAGCTTAATAGCTTACATAGTCATATGGATCTGAACTCAGTTCAGCACCCATACATTTTGTTGTCTTTGGCTCTTTAACAAGCATAGCCACCACTATCCTATTAGATGAGTAGACACTAGATGGGGATTTTATGCACAAGCCTTCTGGCATCCATTGATTACTCTGGTTGAGTGGCACTACTGTATGGAGAGTTTTGCCTGTGTTAATAACAGTTATGTGCTAACATAAAAAATGGTGATTATGTGATGTTTAGTGGTTTAATACATTAATTGACAATCATGAACACTATGTTTATGAAGAATCATTATAAAAAAAAACTTGAATGCATCCATGCTCAAAGCAATGGCATTTAATGGATTACATTATAATTAGGAACCAGAATACAAGAGATGTTCATATTACCAGAGCATGTACAAGTGAATATAATTTGACAGATCATAAGTTGATACACTTTAAGAATAAATAATAGTTGCATTAAGAAGTAGACCTTATTTCAATTACAATCATAAGAAATGGTTTTTGTTCTTCCCAATTACCTTACTATATATACATACTAAATTTCAACAACAATTAAACTATAACATTAATTTAGATCTTCAGGATTGTCATATTACTAAACCATGAAATTATCTCAAGAAGTGTGCTTTGGATACAAGTAATTCTCTTCTTGCATTAAAAAGAAGTCACCACTGATTTTTAGACAATGATCTTATTATTAATGATTTAATTAAAAGAAAATTTACAGAATTTTCTTCTTGGCAGAATAATAAATTAAATGTGGAACTTCATAATGTATATAAAGATCTGAAGGCAGAAGTTCTACAATTAATTAAAAGGCTTTAAAATGATTAGTGAATTAAAACTGTGAAGAAAATGGACATTCAGTGATTGTGGTCACTCTAGATCTTGTTTTAATAAACTAAAAGCAACATATCAATGTGAGAAATGGCATAACAATCCTATTAACCCAGAAATTATATTCTCTTATATAAGAACAATGATATTTTGAATGGGATAATCACCTTTTAAATAATGACACAAGAACTGAAATGACAATTTATAAAAATATACCTATTTTATCTACTCATTTAGATTTGGGCAAATATATTCAGTTTAGTGAATTCAAAACAGCTCTTTATAAAGTTAAAAATGGAAAAAAACTGCAGATCCCAATGAATAGTGATGATATGTTAGCTTCAAAAATACTGGAATTTTTTAGGGGGAATATATGGAACCATGAAATTGTGCAGTCTGATCTTAAGGATGTTTCCAATGTTAAAAAGTTGATAATATTGCAGTAATAATCATGCAATATCAGCATTATTATCTACTACACCAAAGGCACTTTTAAGAATTTTGTTGAAGAGGTTGCTTTCAGTCAGAGATAAATACATGGATACCAGAGACCCAAGGTAGTTTTAGAGAATCAAAAATCACTGTAGAAAGTATTTTTGTTCAGGAAAATGCAAAAAAAGTGTTGGGATCAAGAGAGAATAAATATGTTGCTTTTATTGATTAGTCATAGCATTTGGTTCAGTTAATAAGACACTTATATGATCCTGTTTAAAATTATTTGATTGTTCCCCAAAGTTACTTGTATTATACAACTTCTACATGATAAAATGAGAGACATTATTACTATAGGGGATAATCTGAGGCATTTGAAATAAACACTGGTAGAAGTGTACTTAGTCCAGCATTCTTTTGAATTCTATAACGTGATCTTTGGAAACCAACAAACATCACGATACCAATCCTGTCTAATAGAACTGGTGGCTATGGTTATTAAAGAACCAAAGACACCAAAATATATGGGTACTGAATTGAATTCAAACCTATAAGACTATATAAACTAATGAGCTTAGATTGAAAATAGTATGTTTCAATTTTATTTTCAAATTTTAGTAGTTAAGAAGAGATAAAAGGTGGCTGATGGAGGATTGTATTAGATCCTAAAATCTAGGTGCAGTACTCTCAGATCCAAGATTCCTCACTGATGAAGGCCGCTAGCCAAAAACTAGTCTGGGGATATTGGATGAGTAGGCATTAGATAGGGATTTTATGCACAAGCCTTCTGGCATCCACTGAGTGGCACTACTGTATAGAAAATTTTGCCTATTTTAATAATGTTTGTGGTCTTTGGATAGCCAAGTTAATGAAACAAAAATCAAGATATGAGTATAATATTGGAAATTTCAATATAAATTAATTAAAAACAAAATCAAGAACTTCATCTTCTTGGATTCTGGATTTATAGTACAATGATAATTATATTGTTTTTGCCAGTTCACAATGTTTTGAATGCAACATATAAGAACTTTGGTTTAATAATTAATATTCAAAAAAACTGTTCTTTATCAGCCAAAATCCTCTCTTTTAGCTTGAATAGTCATCAACTTGAAAATATAAATCAATTTAACCATTTTGTGATTGGAAAGATGATTTTTCATGATGAATTTAACAAATTAAAAAATATAGAATATTTCATTACAGCAAATAACTATTGCAACTAAAGTAAATGTGTATAGAGCTGCAATTTTATCTAATTTATTGAATGAAAATGAGGCTTTGACACTTCATCCACTCAATATGAATGCATTAAAGAAGTTTCATTTAAGGATATTCTATAAAATTCTAAAAATGCAATGGTAAAATGATAAAACCAATCAATATGTTTTTCACCTTATTGGATATGATATTATAAAGTCCACTATAATAAAATCACCTCTTCATAGGAGTGCACATGTCAAAAAAAAAATGAACAATTTAATATTTTCATAAAAGGCCACTTTACAGTAAATTTGGGTATAGTTGTCATGATGAAAGGCAGAAATTGTTTACATTATAATGACTATTTCAAAGACATTATGAAAAGATTCAAGATTAATTTTTACCATTGGGAAAATATGGCAGAGAATAGAATACATTGGAGAGGTACAATTAGACATGATGTTGAAGTATTTCAGAAATATTTTTTCTGAATAAATTAAAAGACATCATTACAAAGTCATTGTAAAACTCATTTTTAGAGCAGTTTTTTTTCCTCTTTATTTTCTTGGAGTTAAAAGGAACATACTCATTTATGAGAGGCTGTTCTATGTATATGTGTATATATGTACACAATTTAGAGTTTGATTCTAGTGAAAACTGAAATTGAACTTTTAAAAACATAAAATAAACACAATTTTACCAATAAAAATACAGAGATCATTGATTTAGCCATATCATATTCATAACTTCATTTTTTAACTTAGAAATTATTTTTTCTTTGATTCTATATTTTAACAGTTTTTCTCCTCATAGAAAAAACAAATGTTGAATTTTAAAAAACAAGCAAACTTACATTGATAAAAATTGCTTCATTTCCAGTTTTTCATCTGAAAACTATTTTTTCTTTCATGCTACATTTTAACATATTTATTAGCTTTTTAATGCTATATTCCAATATTTATTTTGATCCAGTGAAAAATAGTCAAACTTTTAAATGTGCAAACAAATTTACTCGAATAAAATTACTTTACTTTCACTTTTTGATTTAAAAATTATTTATTTATTTGACAGTGTTAAATAGATTTCTATCTCTACTCTGGAATAGCTTATTAACATGTTTTCTATGCCAACTAACGAAAATTATCATAACATTTCTGAGACAATTTTACATTTTCATTTTTTTTCATGATAATGTTAATTACCTTTCTAACTTTCACAATAATATTAATCTGCCTTTTTTTTTAATTTGTTTATAATTATTGTATGTTTACTGCACTATAATTTTACACTATATTTTCATTGCTAAAGATATAAATAACCACTTAAGCCTTATTGAAAAAAGATTTTTACTTGTAACATTTTGCATTCATCATACAAATCTAAAAAGAGTGTTACAGCAGAAGTCTTTGCAGTATTAGACTTCACATATTTGATTTGTATTTTCAGATTTTTTCTTTTAAAATAATTGTTTTTAGAGGGGTTTTTTTTTATTGAGTATTTAAGTTTATTTGAGATTTTATTATTTTTTTCTTTTGATTGTATTACAGTTACTTTTGATTCTTTATTTCTGAATGATTTTAAATTAGATTCATCTTTAATTTTTGTTTTTAATTAAATACAATATTATATATATTAAATACAATATTATATTAACCCTTTTAAATATATACTGTGTATATTCAAATAAAATTTGTCAGTCAGTTTAAAAAATAAAATTAGTTAATTATTTATATGCAGAATGTTTTTTAAAAAAATTATTTTATTATGTAAAGTTCTGTACAGTTCAGAGTAATAAGAGAATGATGAACTTGAGAGTTAAAGGCTCTTGAATCAAAACTCATCTATTGTTGCTCAAACATCACAAAATATCCTGAGCATCAAATCATTTGGTTATTTACTATGGCTAGTTCTATATAAAATTAATTACTATATATATATATGTACTTAATTTATTAAGATTGAGAGCAGCAAATCTGTAAATGGTAGAAAAATTAAATGTCCAAGAAAAAAATAAAATGTCATTAGCTTGTATCATAGTGCCTTGAAATTTATAATAGTCAAGCAATATCTTTATTTTGCCAGTAGAGGGACCCCTCAAACCATGACACTAGATAGTGACTTTTATAAAGATAAGAGTGGTGTCTCATCTTAACCTAACTTTCCACTTATATAGGCCAACCTGAAGCATCTTGATTTGGGAGCATGAAGTTGTTCTATTTAATGTTTAAGTCCACTTCATGCTCACAAATCAAGATGCTTCAGGTTGACCTATATAAGTGGAAAGTTAAAGATAAAATGCCGCTCTTACCTTTATAAAAGTCACTATCTTATGTTGTGGTTTGAGAGGTTTCTCTATCGGCAAAATAAAGATAATGCTCGACTATAATAAATTTCAAGGCACTACGATACAAGTTAAAGTCTGTCTTAAAAGTATTTACATATACTTCTTGTGTGCTTAATAAATAATTACAAATTTAAAATGTCATTAGATTTTTGTTGTAAAATTGGGATTGTAAGTACAATCAGAAAAACTACTCCACAGATTAAATCTATATTTCTAAAAGCTTCTATCTACTTTATCTCTCTTTTCATACTTACCCAATTCTATGCATATTTGATTTTATATTCTATATAATTTGTTTACTAAATCTTCCAGGTCTAGCTTTCTTTTATCCTTTTCATTATGAATGTCTGCTTAAAAAAATAATCTGCTTTAAAATTTTAGAAGTAAAAAGTATTATAAGAATAGGAATATGTAAAATTAGGACTATGAACTAAATGATAAAATTTATTGCCAGAAATGAAAAGGATTAAATATTGTAAAACTCTGTGAAACAAGATAAATAGATTGTGATGAAATGAATGAAGAAGATGGGAAATTTTTTTTCTGTAATTATGAAGAGATATATTGATGTAGATATTGTTTTAAGTACAAGATCAAAGGATAATTATATAAGCAGTAATTCTAAAAATGACAAATTATTGGAAGTTATACTTAAAGAAGTGCCAAAGTATTAAATAATTTTTCATCTATACATGTCAGTTAGTGACCATGATGATGACAAGATAGAAACCATATATTTAAAAAAATGAATATCAATTGAAAAGAATACAAAAGTAATAATGGAATGTTGAAATACTATGATGGAACAGAAATAAATGATAAAGTAATAGAATACTATGAATTAGGAATTAAAAATGAAAAAAATGAAAGTTTGATTGGTTTTTGTAAAGAAATTAGTTTGAAAGTAATGGTCTAGAAAAAACATGTAAACGAAAATTATTTTCATAACAAAGTCCAGAGAGTAGATTTCAATTAAATTATATTTTAATATAAAATAATTTTAAAAATAGTATTATGGCTGCAAGCTTAATTCCTAGACCTGATTTAGATTCAAATCATAATTAAAGCCAAGACTGCTTTTGTGATAGAATCAGAAAGGCTGAGATAAAAAAAAGATCATTAATAAAGACATAATTAGATACAAATTAATAAAGTAAAACATGGAAATTATAGAGGAAGATTTAAAAGATGATAGGCTATGAAAACAAAACGAAGCAAAAAGGATAGAGTTAGCAATGCTATTACAAATAAAATAAAAAAAATTGTCTATGCAGAAGGCTTAAAAATAAATTAAAACATAAAATAAACAAATTTATGACAAAATGATTAGAAAGAAACAGAAAAATTATTTTAAAAATAGTAGATTTACTTTAATATACTTAAACGTTTTATTTCACTACACACACTTTAAACACATGAACAAATCCCCAAATTACATTTCTGGCTAAACTACCACTCCTCTGTTGGCCCAAGTAAAACAAAAAAAGTCATAGAGGTGGATTAATGATGCCACAGGTTGTATTTAATAAAAATAGACATATCAATCTTTAATTATATTTGTAGTTTATATTTGAATTAAAAAATATAATCATCTTTAGCCTATCAAATGATTAGTAATAATCCTTGATGTATTTCTCTGAAGAAGATATCAAATTTATAAGTGCAAATAAAATTGGCACATGTAGATTAAATTATAATAATTTAATTTAATATACAGATAATGAATTAAACAAATTTTGTTGTCAAAGCAAATTTATTAGAACCAACCCAACAAATAAAGAAAAATAATACATTCAAAAGATGGAAAGCATTTCAAAAATGATTTATATGAAAGAAGTAATTAGACTTGAAAATCATGGAAATAAAGATGAAATAGGTTATGCAATAATTAAGAAAAAAATTGTAACATTTTAAGTGAAATGGTAAATAACAAAGCATATGAAACTTATAATATTCCATTGAATTATTAAAAGAAAGACTTAGAAAGTAAAAATGTTTTAAATAGTTAGTTAATATTTATAATGTGATCTATGATTTAGATGAATAGTAATTAGATTTTCTCTTAAGAGTTATCATCTTAATGGGAAAAAGATCCAATGTAAATAAAAAGATTTTAAAACAATTAGCTGAATCTCATATGCAGTGAACAATTGAGAGATTTGAATATATGAATTTCCAATAGATTATACATATTTACATCTGATAAATAGTTTGAATTTAGAAAAGTAAAAAGATGCAATTGGAGTATTGAGAATTATTATTTATATTAGAATAAAGATTTTCATGATTATAAGATAAAAAAAAAAACTTTTTTGAGTCATACTATGTATTAGTTTACTACATAGAGAAATTATTCTGTCCAGCACACAAAGAATCCTGTTTAAAGTAACAAGTAATGAATTTCTTTTCCTCGCCTACATTCCATTTGCACAATGACAAATTTTAATTAAATTGTCAGTGCAATAGTTTATGAAGTAATGAGGTCTTTCAATCATATTTGTGCGTTGATCAAATCAGTTGAAATGTACAAAATAAATTGACATGTCTTTAATTTATCATTCACTGTGAAGGCTGTCAAAAAGATGAGTATAAAATTAGAATTCATAAATAAAAAAATCTTGAAAGTGCAAAGAACAGAACAATCAAACATATGCTGAAACATCTTGGTAAAGTCTCAAAAAAAAAAAAAGATATCTTTGGACAAATAAATAATGTATAATTACATTTAAATATTCTAAAAAGAGTAACATTTGGAAGTTTGACAATCATATTCTTACTTCTGAAATTCATATAACAATTCTCAGATATCTTTAGCGTAGTTTGACTAGTTTGACGTATCAACTCTTTCCATCATGTGATCATCTATGCATGTCTAGTCTTGATATTTAGCATTAGAAAAGTTAAGATGATTAAATAAATGCATTAGTATATTATCATCCAACCATCTATGAGTTAAACCACATTCTGTATCAATTCTAACAAACAACAGTAACATTATAAATGTCATGACAAGCTAGGTACAGAAACAATTTTTGCAGCGTAGCTTAAGCAATTCTGAATGTTCTTGTAAGCTAATTTTATTTTATACTTTAATTTATCTGATTATTATTTCATTTGGGCATATAATTGATGCAAGATTAATATAATGAAAGATTGCTGGAGTCAATCTAATATTAACACTCTAATGATCTGCTGAAAGGGACTGTAATTCGTTGTTAAAGGATGCTGGAAAGACAAACAGAAAAATGCTTATTATTTTCTTACTGTTACTTTCTTATAAAATCATTAACAAAAATTTATCACAATAAATGTTTTAACATATCACTCAAACAACATTCATTATTTTTTATTATATCTTTGTTTACGTTTAATCCTTAATTCAAATTTATCAAAGCCTAAACTTTGGATTCTTCTCACCACACAACAATTCGGAAAATGATTTAGGTAGTTCATTTTGCAATTGCAAATAAATAGTTCCAAGATTATTAAAATATATATATTTTTTTAAATTTTCAAATAAATATAGACCTTCGATTTCGTAACAAATAAAAAAATTTTGATCTAATAAGCATAATTTTAAAATTAATAATATTTTTATAAAGAGTTTATGAACGTATGACTTTAATTATTTTATTGTAATAGTACCTTTCCTAAAAGCTGAAAATTTTCAAATAAGTTCAGACCTTTTTCGTGGACCTGACTCCTATCTGATCAATTACCAACCTAATATTGATTAGTAAGTCTGTGTGTGTCTATTCTGGGCTAAAGTATTTCCCAGGTAATCTGCATCAGTTAAAACGGATATTAATTTTTGACCACAAGGTAGTCATTATTTTACTGGTGTGTGTATGTATGTGAGTCATATATTTTTTTATATAATAAATAAATACAAATTATAAATAAAAACATATTTTTTTTATCTATAACATATTAAAAACTTCCACATTATCAGACTGACTCATATCATTTCACTTTAATTTGTTAATTTACTCTAACATTCTGTTCACCTGACTTTTTCTTAGCATTTTCTTAATCATCTCCTGAATGAGTTTATAAGTTAATTGCTAAAAAAAAAAAAAAAAAACAACTTCAAAAGCACTTTTACATTTAATTATGCATATGCAATTTTAAAAATATACTCATTTTGTTTGTAAATTTTTTAAGCATTTTTTTTAATGTTTTTTTTTTTTTGTATAGGAATTTTTGGAAGCCATAACTATTCCATTTAATTAGACAGATATATCCCCCCCCCTTCTCTCTCTCTCCAGTATTTTTCTTTATTTTGTCAATTGGGAATAGATCCAAAAGCCTCCTGTTTTGCAGGCAATCACTTTTATTGTAACTGCTTAAGACATTTTTACTTTTAAACTTTATTAACTTTCCATTAATGATTGTATTAATCTAAATTGTGTTTGTAAAATATGGCTTATTCAGACGTTTTGTTTATATATACATATATAACAACTTCTACATAATACAATCTAATGGTAAATATGTATATGAAATTGTCTAATACAAATTCTATCCTCTATCATATATCATCTTTATCATCATCAACCATTATCAATCCACTGTAGAATGAAGGTCTCTCCAAGTTCAATTCAACTTCTCCAATCTCTAGCATCTCTTCTCCACATCATCCCTGTACACTTTATTTCATCCCTCCATCTCACATGTGGTCTCTTTCTGGGTCTTTTACAATCTCTTGGAACCCAGTTTAAGATTTCAATTGTCCATCTATTAGCATCACTTCTAGCAATATGCCCAGCCCAACTCCAGTCTTTTAATTTTTTCAATGAGATCAGTAACACTTGTTTGTTCGTTTTACCCATATATTATTATGTTTTCAATCTCTTCTTGTTACTCCCAACATGCATCTCTCCATACTTCTTTGAGTGGTCTGAAGTCTCTGGTATTGCTCTTCTGTAAAGTGTCTAAGTTTCAGATCCATAAGTAAGAACTGGTAAAACACATTTATTAAAAATCTTCCTTTTCAAACACATAGGCATATTTCCTTTTAGTATCAAGTTATTTCTACCAAAAGCACTTCAAACAAGTTTAATTCTATGATTAAATTTCATCCATTATGTTTCCATGTATTAATAATCTGACCAAGGTATTTGTAACTGTTAACTTATTCTAACTCATCATAATCAATCTTTATTTTCATATTTTGAGAAAATCCATTAAACATTACTTTAACATTTATCTTTAGTCCTACTTTCATCTGATAACTCTTGCAACATTTCCTACAACTCTAAAGTATTATTTGCAAAAACAACTACATCATCTGCAAAATCTAAATGACTTAAATAATCTCCATTTACTTTCATTCCTTTAGCTTCCCATTTTAATCCCCAAAATACTTCTTGCAGCACTGCTGTAAAAAGTTTTGGAGATATGGAGTCACCCTGTCTTATACCCTTCTCAATGTTGAGTTTCCTAGTATCATTACATAATCTAATTGTTGCTATTACATTTTTATAAATATTCTTTAAATATTCTATCACATATATATATATTGAATTAATTATTTTCAAGAATTATATATATATATGTAAGTCCCCCCACATTTGCAGACTCCTCCCCCCCCCCATCAATTGTTTCAGTAACTCAGTTTGTAAATATTAGATAAAAATTCATAAATTTAATGCATATTCCAAACTGTACAAGCATCATCATAAATTACTCACTGCTAGCCATATTATCTATCATTTTGCAAATTCAATGTGCATTCATCCAACCATGTGGTTACTTTCTCTCCAGCTCCATCTTTCCCTCTCTATTGATTTATTACTGTAATGTTTTTTCCATAACTGTATAATTCTAGTTTCTTAATTACCTATTTTTATTTATCACTTAATGTATACACTTTTTAAATAAAACTGTACTGTACTGTACTTGTTTATTCATATATTAAACATATATATTATATAAGATTTGCTTTTATTCTAAATACAGCGGATATAGTAAGATTACTGTATATACTATATAACTACTTTTTTAATCTTTATATTGAATAATAAATGTAGTTTATTTTAAAAAAACTTTTCGTAAATTCTTTTTTTTTAAATCTATTCTTTCAGTATTTTTTAATTTCACACAAATAATCATAAACAAATTGAAGTGTTCAATCTTGGGATTCTTATATAGTTTTTATTTTTTATTTTCTCCAGTAAATCTCAATTAAACTTATATCTAAAATTCATCAATTTGTTTTTATTTAAATAATTACAAAACATTTCATTATTAATCATTATTAAATCAATATTAATGTATGATACCACTACACTATCCCAGTCATAAAATTATCATAGAAGATATGGTAGCAATTATAAATGCTTTCACTTGCACAGTTTGAAACAATGTCACACTACTGATTCAATTGTAATTGCTACTAAGATAGACACTGAAAAATTTTAATAATTAACTAATCATATTATTTAATATCCCAAGAATTCAGTGATGCCTAAACATTCTATGGTAAATCCAAATATTTAACAATTTCAATCAGTTGATCAGAATTTTTTTTTTTTTAATTACTCATTTGAGAATCTTTAGTCTAAATCTGTCACTCTATCACTGTACTAAACTATAAAGACGTAGATATAAAACATTCAGTAAAAATAAAACAAAATAGAAAAAATAAAAAAAAGACAAAACAGAGGTATGATAATAGATGTAAAAAAAAAAAAAAGAAAAGACAGTTTCCTTTCAAAAAATTATTATAACACAATCATTGAAATGTAACAAATTTTTATTCATGAAAAGAAACATTGAAAATTGTAATTATAATCTTAATGCCTCAAGATTAGTTAACAATAAGTTGATAGTTTCTGACTGGTAGAACCTATTAGAATAAGTATAGGTATTGATAATCCATGCATTCAATAACAAAATGGCTTTTTCTCCATAATCTTTTTCAGAATTAGAAATGCCTTGAGAATGTGAATTGAATGGTGCTTTTAACCTATTTGGACAATTATTATAACAACTTTTAGTTCTTCTGACATCAGCAACTTCACAACCTTCCAAATATGACAATATTGTTCTTCTCCGATACTTTGTTGTTCAAGTACTGCTCCATTTTAGTCATCACTTTAATTTTATAATCACAAAATTTCTGACTTGTAATTTCTTTGATGAAAAATTGATTGGAAATAATATCAGATTATAAAAAAAAATATATAATAAGTTGATAAATCATCTCTTCCAGCCTATTCAATTTCCTGATAATATGATTCTATATCTTTTGGGGTACCATAATAAATAATTTTTCGAACATCAGGTTTATCCATACCCATACCAAATGCTATTGTAGCAACAATAATTTCCACCTAATTCCAAAAGCCATTTTTCAATTTTGCTGAGATACTCCTGCATGATACATTCTGTGTGATAAATGTATTTCTTTTAAAACAGTTAAAATTGATTCTTTATCTTCTTTAATTCTGCAATAAATTATTGTAGATCTACTGAATGAATATGAACAATTTTCTATCTTGCCAAATATTTTTTGATTTCTGATAGGCAGCCAAAAAAAGATTAAGTCTATCAAAGCTTGTGTGAGCCACAAAATGATCGAATAATGTCAAAGATGTAACAATATCTTTCTGAACATCTGGGTAGCTGTAGCAGTTATTGTCATAATTGATACATTAGGAATTTCTTGTCATAATTGATACATTAGGAATTTCTTGCCTAAACTTTCCCAATTCTCTATATGATACTCTAAAATCATGACCCCACTGTGATACACAATGAGATTCATCAATAGTAATGACTAATGTCAACTCTATTTTTTAAATTGATTAAAAAATCTAGTATGTTTTACAATATTCTGATGTTACATATACAATTCTGAAATGGCCATTTAGAATAGCTTGTTTTATTGTATATTTTTGTTTCTGAGATGATCTCAAAAAGCAAACAGAAATATTTATTAAATCAAGTGAGTGCCATCACTTGATCTTCCATTAAAGAAATAAGAGAAGAAATTACAATAGCTGTAGCTGAAGTAAAAACAGGTGGATATTGATAACATAGCCAGTAGACATGATAACACAAACATCACTTTCTTCATTTAAAATAATATTTATAATTTTCCATTGCAGAGGTTGAAAATTTGCATTACCAAATGATTGCCTTAAAACATCAAAATAATGTTTTTCAGAATGAACTGATCCAAAATCTTCTTCTAGAATAATGTATGCAAATTCATCTTCCATAAGAGAATAATTTTGTTCTAATTTTTGAAATTGTTCTAATATTTTCTGATTAATTTCCATTCACAACTTCACATGAATTATTAAAGACTTCTTCAAATTCATTATCTCTGAAATTATCAATATTATCAAACATAATATCTTTTGTTTCTTTTAATTCATCATCAGTATAAGCAGACTTTTCTCTGCTCTTTTTTTCTTTTAAATTTGTTTTAATTTCATCAGATAATTCTTCAAGAGAAATTAAATCATCAATTAATGACCAACTTTTATGAAATAAAATAAGTTCTAATTTTTTGTGATTCATGATTTTAAATGTTAAATTGCTGAAGAATTTCAATCGCTATCTTATAGCAAAAAATTTACAGAAATAGCCATTTAAATTAATAATAACTAGATTATCATGCCATTTTAGTGATCTTAGCATATGGTTTTAATAGATTATCCTTCTGAATTAATAAATGAAAAATATTATACCTATTATAGGATTTGAAGAATTATATTACAAAATTGATTTTTATTATATTTTTTAATGTAATTGTTAATTTACTTCTCAATAAATGACAAAACCAGAATGAAAAACATCAAAATCTCATTATCAAGCCTCATGAAAAGTATTCTCTCCTTCAATGTTGAAGAAATATTGGAGAGATTTAACTTTACTTTTTTATTATTATTACTTAAATCTCCTCATTCTTCCTTAATTTCATAATGAATAATTGTAAGCTTAATTACTCATGAGATTATATTACGCATTAATATTTTAGTAATAGATTAAAAGACAACAGTTTAATCCAATTAATCAAACTTTTTTTTTTATGTCCTAAGATGACAATTAATCCAGAAAGCTTTATCTATTTAGTTTACCTTTCTATTATTGTGCTAATCTTCCCAGGAAATTAATTTATTTGTATTTTAATTTAATCATTAATGTAAGAATATATACATATTAAAAAAAAAACCTGTGGTATTTTATTTAAAAATATTAAAATTATATTTCTATAAAGTATTATTTTATAAATAATTTTCTTCTTAAAGTAATTATTTTTCCTCTATCTGCAAAGTGCAATAAAAATTGGTGATACTGTTTTATACTTTTTTTTTTCATATGTCAAATGCGTTGACCGGGAAGCGAACCCGGGCCAGCTGCTTGGAAGACAGCTATGCTAACCATTAGGCTACCAACGCATTGACATACTGTTTATACTTGAAGATCTTTCAATGTGAATGGCGATTTATTTTCATTGTGTGACAAAGAATCGCTACTATCGCTATAAGGTAAGAGAATTTACTTTCATATTTACAATCTAAATCGTTTAAATTTGATTTTTTTAAAAAGAACTACATTAAAGTGTTTACATTAAAAAAGTACTATATAAAGTCTTTGCTTTAATTTATATATCAATTAAACAGTACTTCTAAAACATATATATATAAACCAAATGATTCATTCAAAGCAGATCAATGTTAAGCTTAATCAAGGACATCTGATTTTAATCAAGGGTAAATTCAAGCATTAAAGTATTTTAACTTCATAATAAAACTATGTCATAACAAGTGGTCAATAATTGGTTAAAGTGTATAAGAAAATTAAAAAGATTTGAGTCACTCAAATTTATAAGTGCAGTTTGAGTTATCTTAAAATCAAAACAGGCAAAACTCTCCATACATATTGCTACTCAATGCAAGCCAGAGTAATCAATGGATGTCAGAAGGCTTGTGCATAAAATTCCCATCTAGTGCCTACTCATCCAATATCCCCAGACTAGTTTCTGGCTTGTAGTCTTTGTCAGTGAGGAGCTTTGGGTCTGAAAGCACTGTACATATGGAGAGTTTTGCCTGTTTTAACAGTTATAAGCAAGCATAAAAAATGGTGATCATGTTATCTTAAAATCCTGAATATAAAAGGCAATTGGCTTTTTTTGTATCAAAGGCTCTTGAACATATAAAGTGCAACACAGTAAAATGCTAAGAATATCAGGTTATATGATTGCCTAAAAATATTACATAATAAATCTTTACCATAATCCTATACAATATAAAAAATACATACAACACTTATACTAAGAAAAACTTGCTTAGTACTTTAAAATAAAAATGTTAAATACATCAACATAGTAAGCTGAGCATGCTTTTGGCTAACTAGTAATCATATTCATTGCTATGAGTATGACTATTAGTTGAAACATAGCATACTATGTTGATGCATTTAATATTTTTATTTTAAAGTTTTAAACAAGCTTTTCTTAGTATATGTGTTATATGTATTATTTATATTACATTACCATTTTTCAAGAAAATTTAAAAGCATATGAAATTACATAATCTTAACATACATTATGTTTTACTAAGCAATCAATTTAGCTGTTCAAAAGGTAAATTCTATATCTTATTATAATAATTGAAAACTTTTGTATGGATTCAAACATTTCAAATTATATCTGTATTTCAAGCTCATTACAGCACTTAATCTCTCTCTCTCTCTCTCTTATTTAATACAAGTATATTGCCTATGCTGAAAATTAATGTAATTAGAAGGGATTTGAACTCAGACTTTCAAGCTCCCTACAGCTATCCACTCCATCCTATATAATGATACACATGACCATATATATGTGGAGATCATTTATTTTTTACATGTATGTGGTCATGTGTATCAGTTGTATATGATGGAGTGGATAAAACAGGCAAAACTTTCTATACTTATTGCCACTCTTATAAGCAAGCATAAAAAATGTGTGATCATGTGATGTTTATTGGCTTAAATGGTGATCATGTGATGGAGTGAATAGTTGTAGAGAGCTTGAAAGTCTGAGTGTATATATATGAATACTTGTAGGGCACTTGAAAGTCTGAGTATATATATATATATATATATATATATACAGAGAGAAAGAGAGAGAATATATGTACAATTTTTTTTTGAAAACTCATATTTTGAATAATTTAAAAATGATGTCATGAAAAGTAAAGCAAAGTAAAATTTCCTGTCACAGTAAACGCTGTTCTCATGAAAATTGCCAAAGATGAGGACTTTCTGATTTAACATCTACAATAAAAATGATTTATAATCTTTCATATTGGCAATGCTTAAGATTACAAGAAATTTAACAAAACTTGACTTCATCTATATGAAAGATTATAACATGAATTTTTTTGGTTTCCTTATCACATTCCAACAAGATAGAGAGGTTTTTATACATACATATATGCATTCACAAGGCTAGTAAGCCCTTATTAAGAAATATATACCTTTTTTAAAAAAAGTTTTGTAAATCACATTATTTGCAAAGATATATAAAAATGTGTGTAAAACATTCATATACCTTTACCCTGTTTAGCGAGAAAAATTGCTTTCACAAAACTCATCATAAAGCAAGAACATCATATAAAAAGTGAGCAGTTACAATGATTTTCTATAGAAAAAAATTTGGCTGGTTACTCCAGATAAAAATTACACTACAAATTGTAAAAATCATATTATATTAACAAACAAATGAAAAGAGATCTGTTCAATGCTCTTTCGGGCTTTAAAGAAGCCAAACAGGGAAAATTCCTACATTCTTGTCAATGGAGCTGTTTTTCCTATTTACTATTCATATAGTATATGAACACTGAAGGACTGCTCACTAAAGTATATTAACCAGCATAGTGAGTTTATTGGCTTTTTTATTTCTGAGTTTAAGATCAAGAAACACCATAATCCCTTTACTCACTTTGCTTGATAGCTCTTAGCTGAAATATCAGTTGAAATTTTTGAAGACAGAATGAATGTGCATGTGAATGAACTTTTTTTTCTAATAGATATTTACAATCATGACAAACAAAATTAAATCATGGCCCTTATTCCCAGAAAGCTATAAAATCACCAGTCAAGGCAGTGGTTGATAGCCAAAAGTGAGGGTACAAAGAATTTCACAACTGTGGACCATGGTACCATTAGATGATGACCTTTTATTTAGGTACTTACAGCTGCAGATAACTTTCAAGTGAAGAAAGATTGCAACACTTGGAAAAAAAACTGTCTAATATTAAATGAGACTTTATTGGATGTTATGAAGTTTAAAAAAAAGGTAAAGAAATTTAAAAAGTGGGCAATACAAATGGAGTAGGATTCATTATAAATAAAAAGTGGAAGAACAATATTTTGGAGGTTGATGACATATCAGATACAGTGACAAGATTAGTTATTCAACTTAATGGTAGATACAAAATGTAGATAATTCAGTTTTATGCTCCAACAAGCTCACATTTTGATGAAGAAATAAAGGATTTTTATATGGATGTACAAAAGGCTTCTGAACAGATCAAACACCATTTTAAAATTGTCATGGGAGACTTTAATGCTAGAATTAGTAAACAATTGAAAGATAAAAGTACTATAGGTAAATTTGGTTATGGTGATAGAAATAAATAAAACATAGACTGATGGAGTTTGCAGAAAAAGAAAAACTTTGTATCATGATTTTTTTTTTTAAAGAAAAATGTTAACTGGAAATGGGTATAGAAGCATCAAATGAAGATATAACAGAATTTGATTAAATTTTGACTAACAGAAAATATATATTTCAAGATTGCAATGTTCTTAATAAATTCAATGCAGGAAGAGATCATCGATTAATAAGATTAAGATACATGTAGAAAGAGAAAAAATTATTAAGAAAAACAATATTCACAGTCTATATTCACAATCTTCAAAAACATTCAAAAAAATGAATTTAAATTAGAACTTGCAAATTGTTTTCAAATATTAACACATTTTGAACATGATTCAAAGTTGAACAAAATAAATAGTAAAATAATTGATACACTTTTAAAAACTGCAACAAAGATAGCTGGTACAAAAAACCAGCAGTTGAACATTAAAATTTCTACTAAGATGAGACAATTTATGAAGAAAAGAAGAAATATGAACATATATATAAAAAAAATTATGTATTAAGAAGGATTGTATATCTAAAATGGTGCAAAAAAAAATTGATCACTATAAAAAATATATAATTGTGAATTAGCAAGGAAGATAAACTATTACTAAAGAGTGAGAGAGATGAAATCATGATATATGTAGAAGAGTTTTGTCAAAAATTATATAGCAATAAAGAACAATGAAAAGTATGTTCCACAAGTACTATACCTTTTGAATTGCCCAGGATTTTAAAAGAAAAGTGAGACATGCAATTAAATCTATGAAGAAGGAAACAGTTCCAGTTAATGATGGAAATATAATTGATATCTTAAAAAAGCAAGTGAAGATATATAATATTTTTTGGCAAAGTTATATACCAAATTTCTAAGTAATAAAAATGAACAGATGATTAGAAAAATACATTACTATTTAAAAAAGATGATAAAGAAGATATTAGAAATTACAGACTTATCAAAAAATTTATCAAGATAATTACAACTTGTCTACAACAAAATAGGGTTTTAACCAACCAAAAGAACAAAGTGGATTTAAAAATAGTTTTAGTATAGTGGATCAACTGCAAGTGTTGAGGCAAATTATAGAAAGAGAGTTGTCATTATGCTTTGGATTTATAGATTATGAAAAGACATTTGATTCTATAAATATTTATTCAGTGATTAAGCAGTGGATCATCAGAATATTATCATATTCTGAAAAATATATATAAAAATTCAGCAAAAACAATTAGATTACATAATGATACTAAAAATATTAACACTGAGAAGGATATATGACAGGTTGACTCGATATATACAAAGCTTTTTACAGCAGTTTTGCAAAAAGTAGTTTGTGGATTAAAATGGGAAGTTAAAAGAGTAACAGTAATGGAGATCATTTAAGCCATTTAGATGTTACAGATGGTGTAATTATTTTTATAAATAATGCTTTAAATCCTTAGAAAATGTTGGCAGAGTTATCAGATAAAAGAAAGAAATTAGGATTTAAGGTAAATGTTAGAGAGACTAAAATAATGTTCAATGAATTTTCTCAAAGAAAAAAAATAGAGATTGATAATAATGAGTTAGAAAGAGTTAATAACTACTGACATCTTGATCAGATTATTATTATAAATGGAAACATAATAAATCAAATTAATCATAGAATTAAACTTGGTTGGAGTGCTTTTGATAGAAATAACTTAATATTAAAAGAAAATATGCCTATGATTTTGAAAATGAAAGTTTTTAATAAATATGTTCTACCACTTTTTATTTATGAATCTGAAATTTGGATGTTTAATAGAAGAACAATATAGAGATTTCAGATAACTCAACAAAATATGGAGAGATGCATGTTGGGAGTAACAAAAACAGATTGAAAATAAAGTACAAGGATGAAAGAACAAACAGGTGTTACTGACATCACTGAAAGAATTAAGAGACTGAAGTGGAATTGGGTTACACATATTTTAAGAAAAGATGATAATAATGAGACAGTTCAAATCTTAAACTGGATTCCAAGAAATTGTAAAAGATCTAGAAAGATATTTGCATGTAAAATGGACAGTAAAATAAGAAAATATCCTGGGGCAATGTGGAGAGTAGAGATTAGAGATCAGAAAAGATGGAATGAACTTGGAGAGACTTTCATCCTGCAATGGATCAATAATGGTTGAAAAATGTAGTAATTAAAAAAACCTTAATGTACATTATGTGCTTGTTTAAACTGTGATGTGTATTGTGTAGGTATGGACTTAAAAAATATGTATATACAGATGATAATACAACTTAAATAACATAAAACCACTTAGCCTAAAGTTGTTCTTTCCTATGTTTTATTCTTCAATTATCATTATCCTATTTTCTGAATCATTTTATCAGTTGCTCATTCTAAGGTCTATTGTTATCATGTAAATCCTTTAATAATCATGGGTTTTTTTTGGAAATGTTGATGGTTGAGAACCTCTAAAGAAAAGGTTTAGACTGAATGGTTGATGTGCTTCTTTTATTTTCTTTACATACAACATATATGGTCTGATAATTTAATTTAAAGATTTAAAAATTTGATGTAGCATTCTAAGTCAGAATCAAATTCTCCCAAATGCTGTTAATGGTATCCTGATGTGACATAAATTTTATATTTTTTTCAAGATTTTCCTTTTCTTCATCCAATTGCATTAATTCCTCATATGTGTGATTCCAAAAGCTTGTCAATGTTGTCATCATCAACTTATGTAAATCCTGCTTTCTTGGCTAGGTCAAACATGATTTTTATATAATCAAACTAAATTCCTTTTTGACTTTAGTGTCTCTAATGAGTTTCTGTCAGACCTTTTTTCCAAATAAGTTTAGAAATTGTGTTAGTGACCTTAACCTATGTGATGCCTATAAAATTATTAGCTGTTTTTATATTGAAATTCTTCCAGAGTTTTTGAAATTGTTTATCAGCATCCTTATCCAAAATATTTAAGATATTGCTTTAGTTGTTGAAGGTAGTACCTGTTGATGGTTGCAATGATATTTTGATGCATAGGTTGAAGAAGCGATGTGGTGCTTAATGGTATTAGTTGCTAATTCCAGTTGAAAATGTATGTAGCTGCAAACTTAAAAAAAAAAATCCGTAAAAAATTTTTTTAACATGATTAGAAAAAAAAAGCGTGCTTTTGTTGTAAAAACATATAGAAAAATGGAAAAATGAAAAGTAAACTAGATTTAACTATTTCTTTGTGTGTCCTTCCACACACTTGTTTCTTATTGTGCTACAAAAAAAAAACCCTAAACTTGTAATTTCTTTTTTTTTAATTTGTAGTATTATGTTACTTATGTGAAATTATTTAGAATTAAAAAAGGCAATGTTTAATAATAGCTTATTTAATTAACCATAAAGATTTGTTGTTTATCATTAATGTTAGAGTAGCTAATTACAGCACTACATATTACTAAAACCTAATCACAGTTAACTTTTAAAAAAGAAGCATTCTAACATTAAAAAAGAAAAAATATATATCTAATGCAAGACTTTTTTATTACAATATATACTATGTAGATCTAAATAAACAGCACTTTATATACAAATACACTAGCTGTGTGGCATTTTTGGGGGGATAGATGTTACATTTTATTAAGTGCATTAATCACTTTCTTGAAAAGACATAAAAATATTTTGAAAAGTGCAATATATAATAATGGCAAAAATACAAGCTATTGAAATAAAAATTAAAGGCCTGAATCTGCAATTTATTTGTATTGTATTTTTATCATAAAAAATTAATTAATTGCATAAAGTATGAAATTATCCTCGTCACATTTTTTTTTACTGAAAATACATTTATGATAATAGTTTTGATTTGACTGAAATTAGCATTCATCAAGATTTTTAATCTAAAATTGGTTGACTAATTTAAATAATATTTATATAGTACACAATTTAAAATTTAAATATTAGTAATATATTATCAAAATGTAATTTTAATTTTATGCTGAATGAAATTTGAATTGGATACTATGCTTTTCTTTTACTTTTGCAATAATGTCTGTCAATGCCTTGGATAATAAATTATGAGATTACTTAAATTCAATCAAGTAGAGTATTATTTTTAACTTACATTTAGTAATGTTTGATTATATAAAGTTGATTATTACTTGCATAAATCATGAAATCATTTATGTCTTCCCCTCCCCCTTTTAGCTGAAAATATTTTAGATTTAAGATATTAGTAATTATAATTTGATTGAAAAGTTTTAATTCAATATTACTGAATACTTTAGCTATTATATATAATATCAAATTAATTATTATAATAATAGTACATTGTATATAATCAAAATGTATTTTTATTTTTATGGTGAATGAATTTTGTATTTTTCCCCATAGTGTACTGGTACACATTCACAATAATGTTGCCATTGTCTTGGATAAGTCTGAAATAAATTATAATATTTTGATTTAAAATTAAGCAAGTAAACAATATATATATACTTATATTAGGTAACCTTTGTCCATATAAAGTTGATTATTAATTGTATAATCAATGAATTTTTTTTTAAATAACAATTATAACTAAATTTTACAATTACGATGACATAAGCTTGTAGTTAAGACCTGTATAGGTCCCTATTATCGCATTTTTACATGCACATTCTTGAGGTTACAGCCTTAGTAAATATTAATTATGATGATCATAATTTTTTCCACAAGCAAAGTACTATTCATAAAGATCTAAATCCATAAAAGTTAGTAAACATATAGTTTTTAAGCTAATACACACATTTTAATGCATTTGGTTGTTGTACATTATCAAAATATAATTTTGACTGTTTATTATACTGAATAAAATACTTTTTTTATGCTTTTGTAATCATTAACAATGAAAATATTTTCTTTGGATATATCATTAATAAAGTACTGATTGTCTTGTAAGGACACTGGATGAAAATAAAATAAAGTACTTACATTATTTGTATTTTAAGTTTATAGCAAAATATTTTAATCAATACTGTAATATTCTGTCCTGTATTATGTATAATGAATAAACTCTATACTGTACATTTTCAGCATGAATGTCACTATTTTGTTTTTGGTTGACATAACTTTAATAAAGCAACTATCCTATAACATCAACAGTTTTACAAAGTAGCTACCAAAAAAAAAAAAAAAATTGAAGATTTTTTTTTATAGATCATTATAATAAATAATCAACTGTAAATCAAAAGAGTGGGTAACAATTAATAATGTTTGCTAAGGTGAATCTTTATATAAAAGTCTGGTGCAAACAACCTGATAATTATATAGCATACCCTTAATTATTAACACATGATTTATTTTAAATAAAAAATATCTACTGAGTATATAAAATAATGCTAACTACAATAAATATAACATAAAACGATTACAATCAGCATAATTATAACCCAGGGATAGAACCATCATAACTTTACTATTATAATTCATTATGATATACAGCCTAAGATCAAGTACAAGAATAAGTTCTTCATGGAAACCTGAAGTTCATTAAAGATTTCATTATGACTTAAATACAAAATTCTTCAATAATATGTGGATAATGAGCTCTATCTAAAAATAACTCCTGCTAAAGAATCATTGTTGTTGTAAAGTACTTCTAAGCATTAATATACCAGCTTTGAATTAGAAATCGTAAGATGGCTGACAAGAAGCATAATCCATTCTAGATCATTAATTCATCTTTTGGTCAATATTTAAAATAATTTATTTAGTACCACAAATCATTTTAAAAATTGTTTGATTCATCAAATCTATGGGTAGTGCTTAAGTTATCCAAACAATACTTACTATAAGGTTTTGAGTAACTAAAAAAATTGTAAATCTCTATTGTTATGATATACTAAAGCTTATCTTTTAAAAGATAGTATTTAAATACTTGGTTACATTAAACCTGAATTCTTATTAGAAGTGTAAATAACTGGTTGAAATAGTTTCATTTTGAATATTTCATATATTTTCAAAAATGCATATTATTCAGCAAGATCTGTGGTGAAAGAAGACGAGAAAAAGCACCAATCAAGTAGTTGATTCTATCATCACAGTAATAAATGTGACTGTAAACATTGTGAAAAAGTAGGTGGAAATGACATTCATATATTCACCAGGAATTGATACTGACTTGATGGCAACTAATAATAGATTGTATTAAAAGCACTTTATAAAACAAATGTTATTTGAAATAGAAATTCTATTTTATCATATATTTTAAACACATGAATAAGGACATTTGAAAAATTCATTTCCAGCTGAATCAGTACTTGTCTATTAATTCAGATTACAACCTCTTACTTGTCTTCTTTAATAATCATTACTTTTAAATTAAATTATAGTAAATTAATGACTAACAGTATTTAAAAGTAATTAACAACCTGAAATTAACAATATTGTAAAATGTATGGTTGCTGCAATAGAATGAAGACCCTTCCTCTTCTCTATTTTTCATTGAAGAGTTACGTTAAATTATAATTCAACTTTGTATAATATGATAAAAAGTAAAATAAATATTTTTCTTGAATAAATTGAAATATTTTTTAAAATATATAACTTTTATATTTCATAAGTATTTTCTATTTTAATCAAAATTTGTTTTATAAAATTTTATTATTTTAAATACAAATGATATTATTGTGTGTGTATATATATATATATCCTTTCTTAAAACAGTGCTCAATGACCATCAATCTTCCCAAATCTTGCCATTTCTAAGGATATCTCAAAAAATAAAATAACCAAGTCATACACAAATATTTCTCTGCT
Source organism: Epiperipatus broadwayi (assembly GCA_028023455.1). Classification (NCBI taxonomy): domain Eukaryota; kingdom Metazoa; phylum Onychophora; class Udeonychophora; order Euonychophora; family Peripatidae; genus Epiperipatus; species Epiperipatus broadwayi. The sequence continues at coordinate 11,379,206 of JAQFVV010012396.1, forward strand.
ATACCTAATTCATTACATTTTTGTTTCAGTAACATTAACCTATATAAGTAGGGTAGAGACTGTATGTATTTTTAAAGCATTGTATGCCTGTATATTTTGAATTAAAAATATCTAAGTAAAATATTATGATTGAGGTTTTTTTGACTTTTCTGAAAAAGATTTTTTATTTCTTCAGAATGTGGTAAACCTGTAGTCTACTCATACTCGGTACCATAAGTGTAATGAATAATGAATATATGATTACTGCAATTAATAAATTTAAGAGTAGCATACAGTTAATGAATGACCTTATAATAATAAAGAAAAATGTTTCCCAAAATGATTTATTAAATAAACTGCACTTTATGAACATGTATTTAAACAAAATATTTAAAAATGGATATTAATTCAATTTTTCAATCTACTCTCTGGGGAAATTGAAGTCGCTGTTTTATGAAAAGCTTTTCACTAAAAATTAGAAATTTTTGAAATAATTAATTATAAATTGACAGTATTTACAAAATTATATTTTAAAGTTATAAAGATCATAATATTGTATTTTCAATATAATTATTGTTAGTTTGTGGGGGTAAAAAGAAAAATATCAACAATTAACATTACATACAGTAATCCTCTCTCCCGAATATCCACACTCTCAGTAAACCACAATGTAAACAAAATATGAAATAAAAAAATTAAAAATTAATATAAAATTGTTCTGCCATGCATTAAACACATCTATAAACAAATGCAACTGTACTTAGTTTTCTTCTTAAAATAGCAGGAAAACAATACATATTATACATAAGCATGACACATAATCTATTAAAAAATTCAATTTCCACCTTGTAAATCTTATAATTTTTTTTAATGGCATGTTCTGTAAAAGATTTTTTTTAATTAAAAAAACAACAAAGATTTATTTATAATCTTTTTAAAAGAAATTAAATGCTATTTTTAACATAAGTATTAATAACTGTATTTTTATTAATAATTTACTTTGTAGTAATAATATAAAATTATCTTAATAAATAATTATTTCAAATTTATTTCCCACAAAGTAAAATTAGTTATGTTATTACATTAAAAAAATATTAAATTTTAAAACAATATGTTTCCATAAATGAATCCTGCATTTAAAATGAAATGTCAGAATATTTTAATTTTTTATAAAATGGTAGCATAAAATGTTTTTATATGTTCTTTTAATCATAATTATATGAAGAATATGAGAACTCTGTTACAAGAATACCTATATTAAAAGTTATAACATCAAAATCCATAATTTGTGAATAAATTTTAAGTTAATAACTTTTAAAATGTTTACATTTTTTATATTATATTTGTTCAGATTTATTTCTTTTTGTGATAATTGAAATTATTAAATATAAAATATTTTAATTTTAATATATATATAGCTTGAAATTACTGTGAAAATTGCATTGTCAACAAAATACATAAAAATTCAATATGGCACACTCAATATATTAATTCATTTTAATGCATTAATTTTCTAAAGATATATAACAGGTGTAATAACATTTCAGTTATTTGAACCAATCAAAGATAATTATTTAATTAATAATTTTTAGAATCTTAAAACTTTTTTATGATTACCCTCTCCTTTTCCATTTGTTTAAAATGCAGATCAGATTAAAAACTTAGTTTTTTTCTTCCTCTTAATGCCCATCAGTAACATTATTTCAAGCAACTTCTTTAATCATGCCAAAGAAAGAATCATACCTTCACATCTGGCCTCATACTCTTCCTTATTATACCTTCATTATGTGCATGACATCTTCATACACACTTCTAAAGCCTTTATTTACAACAAAACCACATATCCCTGACCTATAGAATAATTACTAAGCCTATACATGTGCGTGGTTTCATTCATCCAAATTGGCACACATCACGCTCCCACAAACTAACCAGATTCAAAGCCTCCCTTCACCATAAATTGTATTTATGAAAGCTTAAATCATACAGAAAAAATAATATAAGCACATACATAGCAGAATTGTGCAGTGAAGGTTGTAAAGACTTCACTCCCCTACAAACCATTAAAAATTGTTACCACAGAACATGACACACACCCACACCAATACCAACAAGAAGCCCAGTATTTCCCTTTCTTATATTCCAACCATAATCCATCATATCACCAAAGTTATTATCCCTACTCATAAAATAGCTTTACACAGATGATCAACAGAACATTAATAAAAGCTGGTATGAGGCTACACCATGATCACTAAAACAATTTACAAGCAAATATAACAAAAAATGAATTAATCATATATGTATCTGATGTGGACTTCATTAAAGTTTATGATGTACTTCTAACCACTGTCTCTGCAATGTTTTCTTAACAACTCAAAGGACAGTATGCCAGCTAAACTCCACTTCCAGATCATGTACAAAATCCAAATACGAAGATCCTGCCTGCTTATTCATTTTCTGTAAGGAATCTCAGGCCAATCTATCAACTTGCATCTACAATACACCTATCTCTATAATAAGACAAAAACAAACAATGAAATTTGTTCAATCTTTTTTAAACGCTTCTCAACTGAACATGCCTTCATTTCATCCTCTGTCAACATTGTCTGCACTGAATGCAATGTTGCTAAACAAAAGATTAAGGAAGCATAGCACATTTCTAACAAGAAATATTCCTGCATTTCCCTGAGAAATGGCTTCTCCACCCTACATAATATTATATATAAATCATATGTAAATTAGCACAAACAATATATATATAAATCCATTCCCCATTAAAACTATTGTTACATCTATGACTCATAACAATCGAATGATAGCTAAGCAAACTAAGCCAAGCTAATCAATAAAGCTTTGCTATATACTTGCCACATATTGTTGTTACAATTCAGTTTGTATTTATTATATTTTTAAAAATTGAAAAAAAATGTTTTTTGTTACTTAATCTTTATCCCCTTCTTTCCAGTTCAAGACAACTACTGAACTAAAATGAAAATAATCAGGTAGCTTATTGCAATTAGGCTTACTAATTTATAGATATTTATTGAAGTTGTTTCATTTGTAAAATTGTATATTGACATTATTAAATTATTTAATAATAAATTATATTTTAAATATGCATACTTACTATAAATACATATTTAAAAGACGTGCATTTTTAATACACACATAAATGAGTCAAAAATGCATCTTTTGTATAAAATGCTACCATCTACAAATCTGGTATTCATGTCATGGCAATAACCAAATATCACCAATGTAGGAGATGAAGACTGATGTAATATGATAATAGCAATCTACTTATTGTTCCAAACCTGTCTAAATTTGATTATAAATTTGTGTGGCCTTAAAGGATTCATGGTATCTGATAGCATATATGTAATTTTGACTAAAAAAAAAATAAACTAACAATAACAGAGTTAAGAAAAGTGTAGAATAAAAATTAGTAATTGATATAGAAATATTTAGATAAATTGAATAAATGTTTTATATCTTATTCGTACTGTTTTGTTGTTGTTTTACCCTATTACATGCATCAGAAATATATATATATTAAAAATTTACATCAGTAATTAATATGAATTTTAAAAAATTCATTTATTTCATGGAGTATAAAAAATTAAAAAACTAATATTTAAAAACTATAATACTAAATCTTAAAAAAAAATTAAAATATAATATCAATATTTAAAAAATAAAAGATTTTCAACACTATTGGGTAGGAGTTTCATTTGTTAAAACTAGATAATGTTAAATAGCCTTTTGATTTATTTCATAGGCTTTTTAAAATAGCTTTTTTATTTTTCTAATTATTGGTGATAATTGGTTTTTTTTTTTAAATGTAGTGCCTTAGGCATTTTAATTTTTTAGGTTAATTTCTTTTCCCACCATTTTTTGAAACTACATACTTTATTCGATGTCATTTATCGGTGGTATATGTCAGCAGTGTTTTTGGAGATGTTTTAAAATTCAAAATGGCACTGAGCATGTACTATATCAGCACCAAAATATTTTCTGAGAGTAATGCTAAAAGTTTTACAAAATTGTTAAGATCCTAATTTCTTTATAAGACCACTATTACGTTACTATAAGAAAAACAAATTATTGCAAATATATATATATTATCCAGAGCATATTTAAAAACAATGAAAGTCAACATTTCATTATTTACATTATTTTAAAAATAAAAATACAGGCAATCTTCTACTTTCATACATTCTACTTTTGTAAAATTTGCTATTTCATATAAAGGGCAATAGACGTAAATAAGTATGATATAAAGTGATTTTGTACAGAAAAAAAAAAATTAATACAAACATAAATTTTGTACAAGTGTGAATTTTTGATTATCTTCTGATTATCAGTTCTCAATTAACAGCTCATGTTCTGCAGTTCACTGCATCACTCATTCTTATAGAGAATAACAAATGTAATCCAATAAATCCTTAGTAGGCTTTTGCCCATGAACTGCCTTCATATAATCATTTTAATGATCACCTGTAATGTCATGTGCACTTCACTACTGGAAGAGCACAGTTCTATAATCAGATATGGCTTAGAAACTCAATATTGATCATCTTTATTATCTTTTAAACAGTGTCCAAAGGATAACATGTTCTCAATTGGAAGAGGAACTTTTTATCAAGAAAATAAAAAAAATGCAATTCAACTATCTCTTAAAACATTTATAAAAGTATTTTGACCACTGTTAATAAAGAATATAAGGTGAAAGAGCTATTTTTATTTATAAAGAAAACACCAGACACTAATCAATAAAATGTTATTGATATATATATATGCTAATACACCTCAATAAAAAATAAGTATTTTAAAACACTTTTTGATGTTTTTTTTTAATAATATTCTACTTTCGTTCACATTTCAAGAACCAATTAACTACGAAAGTCGAGACCCACCTGTATTATAGTTAGTTTTTTTCGTATTCTTATTACTTCAGTGAATGCATGAGTAAACATAAACTCAATAAAATATATATAAATGGGTCTTCTCAATTTATTATTAATAACCATATTATTATTTTTTAAAATTTTATTTATAATATAATCTTAATTTATTTATATATGCATACTATACAAATAAAAAATCATCCGTGCTCTATATATGTGGGATTGAAAAGTACTGTATACTTGGAGTTTAATAAATAATGTGTACTCTATTCTAATCAATATTTATTAACAAAATGTACTTATGAAAGGGTGAGGGGGAGAGACTTGGAATAAAATAGAGTGTAGTTCATAGTCCCACGGTATCTTTTTTTTTTTTAAGTTTTTTTAAAAAATATTAATATTAATTGGAACATCAATTATTTTAATTACTATTAGTAATAAAAGTTTTCTAATAATACGTTTTTCTTATTTAATTATTGATATAGCCTACTTAAATATAAGAGATCATATGAACCTATGTAACATAATACAAATGACATGTAATAATCTATAAATGATGGTACACCTCAAAATTCAATCATGATATCAATTGAAAATCTATTCATTTATAAAAGTGTTCATATTGCCATCACATTTCTTTATGGTATTCTTCAACTATAACTATTCTTAACAAGACTCAAAGATAGATTCATTTTGTTTTGTTGTTGTTGTTTTTTTATAAAAAAAAAGAATGATGTGATATTTTATTTCACCCAAAATAACAAAAAATTTGATTTTAAAACAAATTCTCATCTGAAAGCAAAACATTATAGTAATCATTATGAATTCATTTCATTGTTGTTGTTTGCAGTCTTTTCCTTTTTAAAAAATATTCTTGGAGCAAAAAATAAAATAAAGATTACATAACTGTAATGTTGTAACACAATTAAATAGATGGAAATTAATCAAATAATGATTTTTATTTTAATTAAAAATAATAAAAAAATATTTCATAAATAAAATATGAATTATATATGCAGTATATTGCAGTATGATTTTTTTCAGTATTCATTATTTATATAAGCAAAAAGGTAAAACAATCTTAAATATCCCACTGCATGGTAAAAATCTCTCCTAAATTCTTTACTGATGAAGTGAAAGAGAAAACAATATTTACCAGACTAAGAAATTTCAGAATAGCTATAGTTTTGACAGTTTTCCTTTCATATTTTACTTGATCTAATAAGAGTTAGATAACCACTATGTGTATGTATAAATATGTAATTAACCTATTCATTCAATATACTAAATGTTTGCCATAGTAAATAGAGGGATTTGAACTTAGGATTTTCAGTCTATATTCGTCCTCCACTCCATCTTAAACATCTGATATACATGATTATATACATGAATTTTGTGCAGAATCAGCACTCATCAGTTGGACCAGATGATATCCTGCACATATATACAATCAATGCTCAACTTATATTAAGATAGCAATTCCTTGAACTTTAATGGACAGGCTTCATTCTTCTTACCCTTCCAACAATTCAACCATCCACTGCATCAAAAAACCAATGAAATTCTCAAAGCCCTTGATGGATTTGATATTGTGGTCATACCCATGTAGACATTATATCAAACTAACCTCTCATATTATCAAATCATTACATATCCATTTATATTAATTGAAAAGGAATGGGATGAACTTATACTAAGATATAATCTATTTCCAAGGCAATATGTAATTAACCTATTCATTCAATATATTGAATGTTTACCGTATATAGAGGAATTTGAACTTAGGATTTTCAGTCTACATTCATCCTCTACTCCATGATTGGAGGATGAATATAAACTGAAAATCCTAAGTTCAAATCCCTCTCTATATAGTCATGAATATGTATCTAAAAATATCTTTATCAAATTATGAAGTTATACTTTTCTGTAAAATATTATTTTTTCAAATTACTTAATATTCATTACAAAAATATCATAAAGGTAAGTGGTTGCTATTTTATTTTAATTAAAAACTTTCAATGATTCCAATCTAAACAAATGAATAATGTATATCATTTTCTTCCTTAACATTTTCACTTAAAAAGATTCATTTCTTCATGATTTCAAATTTTAATTACAAACTTAAATCAGCAATTTAATAAAGATAATTAAATGAACAGAATGTTATGAATTTTTAATTACCTTAGATACCAAAAGGCGTTAATGCCATTTAAAACTACTAATGTCTTGTAATTTAAAATGTATTATATATATAACATTTTTTTCTTATAGTTAAGAATCCCACAAAAATATAAGTAAGCACTCACACAACCTGTAGTAAGATATTGCCAAATCTAAAAATATTTTACTTTCTCTTCTATATATTTCTTCTGATCTATTACTAAAAAAATCTAAAGAATTTTCAGTGTTAGTAATAAAAAAGGCTTTACTATTACTTTATTACAGAATACAAATCACATATTCGTTCTTTTACTGTCATAAAAAAATTAACATCACTCAATTATTACAGTTATTTTATGCAATAGAATGAGTTCTGGAGAGAAGTATGCTTGAAACAACAAAATTAAATAAAATTATAAACTCAAGTAATAATAATAACAACAACAAAGATAGGTGACATTATAGTAAGAAATGAATACTTGAAGTTTTTTGTCTGTGGTGAGATTTGGAATAAGTCCCATTGAAAGGAATGACAGAAATCCTGAAAAGCAGAAAAAGAAGGATTTTGCAATAAAATTTAATAGAAAGAATTAGAGGAAGCTTTTGACTAAACACTAATAGTTTAGATAAATAATTTTCAAAAAAGACATATTCAAAGTGCCTACTTTCAATACATGTTCTTTTACTTCACTAGGTCTTTCCCATACTCATTTAAACTTATGCAGAAATATATATATATATGAAATTAAATTTAAATTAGCCATTTAGAAAAAATAAATATATAGAATTCTGGAAATGATATGAAAAAAATTAAAGATAACTTAAGGAAATATAACTGAAATAGCAAAGAAAGCTATGAAGAGACAGAAAAGAATAGCATTATTTTTGAATGAAAAGTTAATTTAACAAAAATAAAAAAAGATAATCTTATTCATGAAAAAGTATGTTGCAGATTTACATAGGCTTATTTTGATATTTAAGCTTTCTCTCCCATCTCCTCACTTTTGTTTTTTATTAGAAAAAAATTGAAAAAGAAAAATTAAATCAAGCACTGAATAAACTCTTAAAAAGACAAGAATAGAAATATAGGACATGTCAATTAGGCTTATTCATTTACAGATATTTACTTAAAAGCATTTTTCTTTGAATTCACTTATAAATATGTATATATATTTATTTACTGCATTTATTATTATTTTTTAGTGTGAATGCTAAAATAATAAAATCTAACTGATCACAAAAATTTAAAAGGCACTTAGTAAGTTTGTTCAAATATTAATAATTGCTGAATTTTTGTATCTGTCGGGAGCAAAAAAACTTAGCCATTTAATCATTGATATATATTTTGGATGCTAGGATCAGTTTATTAAAAAGAAAGAAAAAATGAATAAATCCCAAATAATAATAATAAAAATTCATGATTAAACTATAAAGTGAATACATAAAACTATTAACACTGCCATTGTCTATTAATGTCCACAAATACAGTTATTGACAAGTTTGGCAAAGAGAAATGTATCCCAACAGATTTTAGCATATTCCAGTTACTACTACATATTTATCAATAAAATTCAATAATATAAATACAGATATTAAACCACTAAGACATAACATTTTTACCCTTTCCTATGCTTATAGAAACTGTTAAAATAGTATCCAACTCTCCATACAGGGCCACCCAGTGCAAGCCATAATAATCAATGGATGCCACAAGCTAGAAACTAGTCTGGGGATATTGGATGAGTAGGCACTAGATAGGGATTTTATGAACAAACCTTCTAGCATCCAATGAATACTATGACATGCACTGGGTGACAGTAATATAAGGAGAGTTTGTGGTTTTATTATCAGAATAAAAAGTGCAATATTTTGTTATAATAAGGTCTACAAAAATAGATTCAAAAATATTGCATGAAAAAAAAAATCTATGGCTATATCTCGAACAATTATATTGTTGAATAAGTTATATGGTTCTTCAAAACAATCAAATAACTATTGAAGAAGTGGCATATTGGATACAAATTTGTAATCATTTATCAACAAAATTATTCACAAAAACTCATTTTCAATATGAATGACATCATATATATCACAAAATAGATTACTAATGTATAACTATGTCTGAATATCTTTCATTAGCTTTTAAAATGCTTTGTTTAAAAAAAAACCTTATTACAGATATTAATCATTTTAGTGAAAGCTTATCACTGAAACATTCATAAAAAATAAATAATTCAAAACTGAAACATTAGCAAGATGTCTTTTAGAACTCGTAAAGCCAATGTTTCAAGATTACACCAGAAAAAAAAAAATAGTACCCTTTGCAATTAAAACGTATGAAGGAAAAAACATTATTTGCATGGCTTTTCAATTTGCTGTTATTATTGGATGGATTTTGGGTTTAATTATTTTTAAAAAATCCAAAGCTTATTAAAAAATATTTCAAGTTTTTCGGCTTGGATTTAAATTCAAGTCACTGATTAAAAAAAAAAAAAGTACTGCCACTACATTACAAGGCCTTGTGGTCAACAATATGGCATCCATTTTATATATTTATTCATATATATATATATGAAGAGAAGATAAACAGGATAATTTGCATTGATTAATTCTAAAAATAAAAAAAAACTTAATTTATACCATAATATATAAATATTAAACAAACAATTTTTAATATAAGTAACATAAAATTAACTAGGAGAAGTAGAAAAAAGAATGAAAACGAAATTGTAAATCTCTGGTGAATTTAATTATTTACTTTTCTTAAAGAAGTTGAAGAATTCACGATTAATTAATTTTAAGACTAATTTAATTTTTATGCTAAATTCTTTTCATAATACATCTAGATATACAAAAATATTATACATTAAATGCCGAGATATAAACTATCAGTAAGCATTCTTAAAATGTTATTTTATTATTTTCAAACATTATCTAAAAAAATTTACATAAAATAAATATGAAAAATTGGAATATATATAAATCAATGACTTGTAGATTTCATGAGATTGTAAAACATTTTGCACTGAAATTGCATTGAAAAAGTTCAAGTGTGTTTATATATATATATATGTAAAAAAAAATGTAGAATGGCAGTCTATCTTAGCAACAACTCATAGATAAATGAAAAGTAAAACAATTAGTTTTTGAAGTAACAGTCAATATTAAAAGTATATTTTAAAAAAAAGATATAGAAAAACCAAGACATTCATATAAAGGTAATACAATAAAATCATTTTAAATATCTAGTGCAAAACTACTTTCACCGAAGTATAACAAAGAGACAAACATTACTCAATAAATTAATCCACCAATTTTTTGCTTCTCTTATTTGGAAAGCCATTTTAGCTGGCTATCTGAATACGAATTCTAAAAAAAAAAAAATGTCCAAGTTAGCCCTTGGATTTGAACTTAATGGATAGAAATGAGTGGCAAAAAAGTTAACTACCATACCATGAACTATATTTATATCTTTATAGGCATGACTATCCTATTTATAAATTGCAATAAATTTTATTTTAAAATAAATTATAAGTAACATATCCCTTTAAATAAATTGAAGAAAAATAAATTATAAACATTTATTTTTTCTAAATGAGAAATCGGAAATTATGAAGGAATAAATAATATTTTTGGAAAATGAATAATAAAAGATTGCAAAACTATTATTATAATTGTCAAGCGTTGGTGGCAGAGTGGTTAGCACAGCCACCTTACAAACAGTTGTCCTGGGTTCGCTTCCCGGTCGATGCTTTGACATATGAAAAAAAACTATTATTATAATTGTAAATAATTTAATTGTTTATTGTAATAATAATAAACATGTAGCCAGCTGCTAAGAAGATTCCATGTAAGTAATTTAACTTAAGATTTTTTTCTACTTTCCTTTGAAGTGAATTACATTGGAAATTTTTGCCTCTTGAATCTATTACTATCTGCATTACATTAAACTGAATAGGGAACTTGATTAGTGTCATTTGATTTAAAAGCAACAAAAACGTGTATAATGATTAAACGAAAGAAAAAGATTTATTATAAAATATATGACCGCAAGAACAAATTTTAATATTGTTTTATATTTTTCTGTGAACTTATAATTTCCTCTTCATAAAGCATTATAATTAAACTATCAGAAAATCTTTAAATTATTTGCTTTTTAAATTATAATAGATATTTTTATCAAATATATTATAATTCAATAATTATAGAATATGAAATTCGTTGTTATCCTTTTCGTTCTTGATTGTAATAAAGTGGCCAAACTGTTTCCGACATTTATAGAATGTGATATAAGATTTCAGTTTCGTGAAACAGAAGATACATGAATCAAAAACTTGCAAAATAATAAAACTGTTCAAAAAAAAGTGTGGTTTAATATAATAATAGGATAAAAAAAACTCTGGAGTTGAAAATCCATGGATCATGGCTCCAACTTTCTCACTTCCTATGCTTAAACTACATATAAATTTTCAAACAATAAAACCAATTAATTATTAGTAGTAATAATAGTATCATATACTGGTATATAATTATCGTAATATTCTTTCTACAGTTACAAAATGATAGTAATACATTCTATAACTTAAAAGAAAATGCAATATTTACAATTTAAATATAAAATTAAGAGTAATCAAAAAAATGCATCATCTCAAGTCACCATTAAAAGTTATATAGTCAATGATTAATTGACAGTAAAGACTACATTTAAAATGATAAAAAAAATATCTTCTTTACTTTCTCTCCTCAACCTATAGATTGGTGTTGGTGCATATATATGTTGAATTAAATATTTTCATGGATTATTATAATAAAGTATAGAAATGAATACATTATATCCATGTATACAGAGATAATTTTTAACTTTTGGTGTTGCTAAAAAACTATAATTTAAATATTTAATTCAAAATATACAACTCTCTGGAGAAGTTAAAAGTATTACTTGAAGAATATCAAGAAAAATGTTATTATTTCACATCTCGCACCTATAAAAATAGCTTTCTGGGTTTAAATCCATTTAACAACTTGGGTTTGAAGTAAAAAAGGACTGCCTTTTATTTCAATAAAAAAACACCAACAAAAGAGCTATTATAGATTAATGAGAAACTTGTTTAGCCTCAGAAGTGTGAATTAGTAGTAATTAATAGTTTCTTGGCACTATCAAAAGCTAAAAGTTATCATTGTTTACATGGAATATAACCTCATTTCTAATCTTTATTATATATATATGAGTCATCATTATAAGCACCATAATTATTATCAATAAGGTAGTTAAAATTACAGTATATATATTTGATATTTTAAAGTGATTCCAACAAATTTTCTTTCAATATTTATACTAAGTTGCAAAAATATATATAATTCTACAGGTTTAATTCTTTGATTTTCTCCCATTTTCAAAATCTTTTGACTAAGAGAGATGAAAAAATTGCTTGTGCCTTTAACAGTATTTTTCAGACAACACTTGATTTATTCATTTCATACCTGTCCTCATGCTTTTAAAAAATCTCTATAGCCTCTCCTAAGAATCTCTGATCATATAAAAAATACATCAAATTCATAACTTAATTAATAAGACAACACAACTCTGTTGATGTCAATTTTAAATATATACCAGTAAAAATCATCAAAAATTAGAACAGCTTTTTAGTTTACTGCCATTTATTATGTAAGCTAGAATAATCAGTGATTATCAAATGCATATATAATTCCTATTCTTAGTATTTAAACTCCCATTCTCAGACAGGTTATTGACTTTGCCTTTATATCAGTAAGGCATGGGATTCAAAATTGGGGGAAATGTATATATGCATTCAGTAACCATCTTTAACTCTACTTCAACTGTCAAAATTAAAACATGAAATTCATATCAGCTTAAGATTTTGAACCCAAATTAACCTACTTAAATAGTTGCAGAAACTTGAAGCCAATTCAGCTAGCGTTTGTTAGGTAAAGTGGAGTTAAATATGGTTGCTGAATACATATATGCATTTCTTTCAAGTTTGAAGCCCAACCTCATAAATATAAAAGCAAAAGCTAGAAACCATTCTGAAAATGAGAGGTCAAACACTAAGTAAGGATAAGAATTATGCATGCATATAATAAATGATTACTCTAACTTATTTTAGATGGCAATGAAATGAAAAGATGCTTTAATTTCTTATCATTATCATCAATTTTTATTAAGACTTGTTAATTCATTATATGATAAAATAGTGATGCAGTGAGTAACTAATAAAATTAATGTTTTCTACAAAAATATCTACACTGTTTGTACTACTTTTTTTTTTAAAAAAAAAAAAACATGAATAAAAATATTCTCACAATCCAAGAATAAAATTCTATTAAATTTCATGGATGTCTCTAAAATCCTATACTAATTTGTTCTTTTTCACAAGAATAAACAATTGTATAAAGTATCAAAGAAAAAAAAAAAGAAATTATTTTCATTTGCAAAAAATCCAATGCAGGCTATCCATTGAAGAATAAAAAATTATTCAAGTTTAATGCAGTTTATCTGATCTATAGCTTTTTTTTCCATGTCACTTCAGAAAATTTCCTTACCTAATCTACTATCTGGTCTTTTACAAGGTCTTGAAATCTAATTTAAGACTTCAACTATCTAGCTATTGTCTTCTCATCTTGAAACAACTCCATTTCAGACTCTTAATTCTATCAATCATATCAATGATATCTAATTGTTTTATCATGTATTTATCTTTTGATTCCTTTTTACCATTTCTAACTCCAATATCACCATCCTTCACTATGTGGTTTAAAATCTTTCTACAACATTTCTATTAAGTGTCCAAATGTCAAAACCATACATAAACATAAATAAAATACATGTACTAAAAAATTTCCTCTTCAAATTGGAGGCATATTTCCTTTCAATATTATGTTACTTCTAAAAAAAAAACTTGCTTCACTTCCAGCACATTAACATAATCTGATCAAGTTATTTGTAATTAACTTTTAATTTATTCCCTAACAATCTTTATTTTCTTCTTTAAAAAAGTCAAAGAATATTATTTCAGACACTTTGACATTAATTGTTTTCATATAATATTTCTACTTCTTTTATTATTTTAGTCACTAATATTAGTTGTTTTCATCTAATACCTCTACTTCTTTTTTTTTTTTTAAGTGTCATAGCATCAGCCGGGACGCGAACCCACAACCTGGGCAACTGCCTGCAAGTGCAAGGCAGTCGTGCTGACCTCTCGACCACCAATGCAAGACTACCTATACTTCTTTTATAAAGTTTTGATGCAAAAATGTTTTAAACCAACATCAATTTATTTTTCTATCATTTTATAATTACCACTACTAATAAACAATTATACATTTTATGACCTCATTTATATATTGATCATTTTCTATAGAGGTCAAAGCTGCATATAGTTAATTGCTGTCCAGTGTAACCTATATAAATAAAGAAAAAGATATTTTGGTTCAAAATCATACTAACTTATATTACTATAAACAAAAATAAAGCTAGCTGGTAAGTGGATATAGGCAATTCAGTGATCATTACTAATAAGGTCAACAGCAGAAACTAGACTGAGAATTTAATTGTAATTACTATCAACTTACATAGAGAGCTCCAAAAAGTGTAAAGTGGGTTACCAGTATTAGCGTGTATATACAATTTACAGAGATTGGATAAATATTTTATCAGAAGAAAGGACTAGTTTACCAATTTCCCGATTGCTAATCAATCAAAATAAAAAACTTTCTAATTCATTATAGGTATTATTATTATAAGTTTCAAATTTAAATACAACTGATATAATATATAAAATGGTAAGAATGCATGCTATAGAAAATGTAACAATTATTTACATTATATAAAGTCGTAAGAATGCATGTTAAGAAAAATGGTAGTCATAATTTTAATACTATGTATTCACTTATTGCAAGAAAAAAATTCTTGTTTATTTTTTGGCCACCTACAGTACCATTAAAATTTTAAAAAAATCCCAATTCATTCAATTTAAAATATCAAGTGAGGTTCTTGATAAATGAAAATCGTAAATAGCTTTTAATTATTGACAGTGCTTTTAATTTTCAGATGACTCTTCTGTCAATTAGTTTAAATTATTACATTTTCATTTACCATTGTCACACTTCCTCCACTCACAACTTTGACGCCATCCATTTCAGATAAATACAATAATGATTATTACTAATCATTATCGAAACTAGAGATTATCTCTAACACAGATATAAACTTTAAACCTCAGTTAAAGATTAATATATCTGATTTTTTATTTATTTTATACACACAGGAGTTATTAACCTTTCTAATAAAAATACATGAGAGATAGTGACCTGGGCCAACTGACGAGTGCTAGTTCAGCACGAAATGCATCTTGGAGATCATTTATCTTTTATTATTATTATATCTTTATTTAAGTGAATTTAAAAAGAATGGGGATGTATGGAGGTGTTTATTATATCTATAAATTAGTTTAGCTGGTTTACTTCTTACCATTAACTTTAATTATTTAATTGCACTGCATAATTTGCTATAATGGTAGTCTGACAGATTCTGAAGCATAAGATCCAAAAATCATGCCCAATTCTGTCACTTTTAAGCGTTCCAACTCCTGAGCAATAAGACCATTCAATTATTTATAGAATTCTTGATTAAAGCATATTTACTTTCACCAATTTAATTCCTGATTATTTGTAACATTTTTTTTTTGCTTATAATAAATATACTTCTATCAATATTAAAAAGTAATTCTAAAGCAGTATTTCATTTGCTTATACTAAATGTTTCCTATACATATTTATAATATTAAAAGTAATATATGCGGGATTCGAACTCAGACTTTCACACGACCCACTATTCTTAGTGCCATCTCATATTGCTGACCCACCTAACATGTGTGTGATCAGGTGGGTCAGCAATATGAGATGGCACTGAGAGTAGTGGGTCATGTGAAAGTCTGAGTTCGAATCCCGCAAATATTACATATATAAATGCAGGTTTAAGCCTGTACAATGTATTAATATTAAAAGTATTAACTGAAAACTAAAAGTTCCAGAAATAATGACCAATTGAGGAAATTGGAACCGGGGGGGGGGGGGACTGATTATTAAAACGAATGCAATTCTATAATGAAGTAATTCCTTGATCTCTCAAGCAAAGAACCATACTATAAAAAAATAAATCCTCTGAACTAACTTACAGCATTTTCTTTGCCTTAATTTATTGTTTCTTTATTTAAAATATATTGGATTCATAGAATTTTAAACATTTTGATTTGAATGTCAAAACTAGAAATATTAAAAAAAAACAAGTTTGAATTCAAATGTTACATTTGTCAGACTAAACAAAAATAAATAGAATTTTTAATAATATTTTGACTAGCTTAGATTAATTAGTAAATGGTTACTGAGTGTATACCATATATAATAAAATCCTATTGAAGGTACTTTTCCTTGTTCTCTGTTGGTATATAATTTCTTGATAGAACTCTTTTATACATTTCATGATGTTATCTCTCTTTTTAGTAATAGTTCCATCTTTTTATTTTATTGCATAAATATGTTTTCTACCAAACCCAAACTGTTGTTTTATAATCTTGATGCTTTTATTCTTTTCTATAGCTTTCCTTGCTAGTTCACAATTATACTTTCTTATATTATTATCAACTCTTTTTTACATCATTTTATAAAATTCAAGATATTCGATCCTTCTTAATGCATCATTTTTAAAATATTTTCATATTCCTTCTTGTCTTCATAAATTGTCTTGTCTAAGTAGAAATTTTACTGGTTAATTGCTGCTTTTTTGTATCAAGTATCTTTGTTGCAGTTTTTAGAAGTGTATCAACTATTTTTCTATTGATTTTGTTCAAATTTGAATCATGTTCAAAATCTGTTAATATTTGAAACAATTTTCAAGTTCTAATTTAAATAAATACATTGAAATGTTTTTGAAGATTAGAAATATGAACTGTGAATATTATTTTTCTTAATAATTTTTTCTTTTTCTCTACATGTATCTTAATCTCAATAATTGATGACTACTTCCTGCATTGAATTTATTAAGAACATTACAATCTTGAAATACATATTTTCTGTTATTCAAAACATAATCCAATTCTGTTGTATCTTCATTGGGATGCTTCTATACCCATTTCCATTTAATATTTTGTCAAAAACAACAACATCATAATATAAAGTTTTTCTCTTACTGCACATTCCATAAGTCTATGTCCTTTCTCATTTCTATCACCATAATGAAATTTATATACAGCACTTTTATCTTTCAATTGTTTAGTGATTTTAGCATTAAAATCTCCCATGATAATTTTAAAATGTTGTTTAGTCTGATCAAAAGCTTTTTGTACATCCATATAAAAATCTTCTACTTCTTCATCACAATAAGAACTTGTTCGGGCATAAACCAGAATTACCTGAATTCGATATCTGCTATTAAGTTGTATAAGTAATATTGCCACTCTATCCAATACACCATCAATTTCCACACTCTTGTTCTTCTGCCTTTTATTTATAATAAATCCTACTCTACTTAAACTTCCAATGTTTGAGTCTTTGTGATACAATGTTTGTCCACTTTTTAAATTAATTGTCTCTTCAGCTTTTCTTCTAACTTCACAGAACTCTAGTAATATCCTACTTAATATTAGACAGTTCTTCCAATTCTTGCAATCTTGCTTCATTTGAAATTGATCTGCAATTGTAAATACCTAAATAAAAGATCAGTAGCCTAGATATACAATCAAGGAAATTCTTAGCACTCTCTGACTTTGGCTGCCAACTACTGCCTTGACTAGTGACTTTACAACCTCATGGGAATAAGGCTATGATTGATTTTTGTCTGTCATGATTGCACATATCTATTAAAAAAACAAGTTTCATTCACACATCCATTCATTCTGCCTTCATGAAAACTCAACTGATATTTCAATTAAGAGCTATCAGTCAACTAAAAAGAGATTGTATTTCTTGATCTTAAACTCAGAGACAAAAAGTCAATAAACTCACTATGCTAGTTAATGCATATTAGTTAGCAGCCCATCCATGTTTGTATACTCTATCAATAATCACATAAAAATATACAGAGTTAACATTAGGAATTTGCCCTCCTCAGTTCTTTTAAGGTCTCAAAGAGAAATCAAATAATCTTTCAGTTAACAGCAAACTCCTTTCTGCAGCCATAGACATATCTGGTCATTCCTTTAAACCTGCTGATGCTAAAATTATTTGTTTAGAAAGTAATAGTAAACAAAAAAACAAAAAATAAGAGGTTGGCACATTATTAATTCTAAGAATGACAAATATAAGAGCCAACAGTATTCCTCTCAGCAAGCACTGGTTGTTTAATCTAATGACAGAGGCAACTGGTAGTTAATTTACACATGCAAATAATGACAGAACCAACTGGTAGTTAATTTACACATGCAAATATCAAGTCTATGACAATCAGTGATTAGTTTAATGTATATTTATACACATGTAGATATGCTAATATATTTGATAATATTCACTTTAATCATGCTTTGACAAAGATACACTGTATCAATAGTCTGGTTCAACAAGATAATAAATATTGTTTTATACCAAAAAGTTATTACCATAATAATTGATAATTGTCTGCATATTTTTGTAGAATATATTTTATTTCATATTATCTATAGTATACCCGGGTCTCTTTTTGTGCAGATTTTTTTAATGCAATTTTGAAGTTATGCGATTCATGTTTATTCTTAATATCTTTTTATGCGGTTTTATTTTATGCGATAAAAAAGTTCATAGTTCACTTAAAATCGGAATGTTCCAATTTT
Source organism: Epiperipatus broadwayi (assembly GCA_028023455.1). Taxonomy (NCBI): domain Eukaryota; kingdom Metazoa; phylum Onychophora; class Udeonychophora; order Euonychophora; family Peripatidae; genus Epiperipatus; species Epiperipatus broadwayi. Next base: position 11,398,077 of record JAQFVV010012396.1, read on the forward strand.
ATATACACATATTATATTTTCCATACTTTAAATGCCTGTTGGAAAAAGGTTTGGCAATAAATTTAGATACGGTAGGAGATTTAGAAAAAGATAGTGAAACAGAAGTGGAACCTGTTTGTTTCACAGCAAATATGATTCGAGAAAGTCTTCAATTTTCTAATCAATTGGACAATCATTTTCTTGTTAATGACATGAATTATGAATGAGCTCTTAAATTCCAACAAGAGCTAAATAGTTGTATGTCTGGATATCGTGAGCTTCATAAACAATTAATAAAATCGTCATCTCAAAGCTTAATCACCAATTACATTGTTGACAAAAAACCATTAACTTTTAGACTGAAAAATTTTTTATTGGCTGAGTGAATTAAAGTTTTAAACTTTTGATTGGTTCAATTACAGAATCAGCAGTAAAAATATATTGGTCTTTTAATATTAGATTTGTTTTTAAAAAGCAAATTAATAATTTGTCAGATAATGAAAGTGAACAAATTTTTTTCAAAAATAAATTTCTATTTATAATTATAAAAATATTCTATAGCAGAGAACCTAAAAAGAACATTCGTAACCTATTAGAAAATGCTGTATATGTCATTGACTTCTTTCTCAATTTACATTTGTGTAAAAGTAAAGAATTTTTACTAAAATTTTAACTATTTTTCTAAAATGATATTTTCAGCATATTTTATCAAAATAATTTATAATATGTAAAAAAATACTCTAAAATATACATTTTCATTTTGAATATCAAAACAAAGAACTTGTAGCTGTCAAAATTGTTGTCAAGAATTCCCTTTGGTTTAAAATGAGCAACAATAAATCAGCACCTTATGGTTCATTTTAAGCTTTAAAAAGATTGTAAATTCACTATGATAATGCAAAAATTTATGGTTTTAGAATGAATTTAAGCTATGAATGAAAATTTTCAGTTGATGCACCTTATTAAATGCAGCACGAGGCTGAAGTTGGCACTAATTGTATTTCCTCTTGTGACGAATCTGAATTCTTTTCAGTTCACAAATGTATGCCAAATAGCGATAATGATTAAAATATGTATGAAAAAATGTAAAATAAATTACACATAAAAAATAGTGTTTTGAGGAAAATTAAATAGTTAATAAAAAAAGTAAAAAAAAGTTTGTCTTGTATCAATTTTTTTCAAATATTTGAAATTTTTTATTAGTCATACTTTATTTCGTTATTTTTTTTTTATGCGAATTTTAAAGTAATTTTACTTTGTTGCTTTGCTTTTATGCAATTTTTGAAAATTATGGAATGTTTCCTACATTTTTCAATGTGAGTTAAGTCTATTTTTGTGCAATTTCTTTTATGTGGTTTTTTTGCGGAATCTATCTACCACATAAAAAGACCCAAGTGTATATACATATATTATAGTTTATTCTTATATATATATGGTAAATTCATTGTAGTTGTCATAAAATTTATATAGACCAGAGTAATAAAAGAGTTAAAATTTCTAAAAGTAGAGTTAAAAATACATATAACAACTCAGCTTTGTATATTCATGAACTGTTTACAGGTCATAAAATATTATTTGACAATGCAGATATTATCTTTTATAAAAAAAAAATAAAAAAAAGTGAATTGAAAAGAAGCATAAAAAAACTTTGATGATAAAATAGTTTGAATCTGAGACTATCAATAACATGAAAACATCTTTTAATATTAAAGGGAGTTGGGTTTTGAAGTGAATGATAAGAAGGCTATCTTGTTTGGTTTATATAGGTGGTAATATTTAATTAAATTTCATTTGAAACCCTCTATTTGTTAATGAATGAAACCATAGTTGTGGATGGATTTTCATGTTTAGAGGGGTTTTTTGGCTAGCATTATAATGTTGTATGAATTTTTATTTTAAATATATACAGCAAATTGAATTGTAGACTAATCTAAAATTATAAAGCACCGAATGAAAATATACCTATATAAGGTTGTAGAGTTATTAATTACTGAAATTACATAAACTTAACAAAAGTATACGTTATTTAAATGAATACAATCATATTTTTAATGATTGAATTTATAATTAAAAGAAGAATATTTTCTTTTATATTTGAAATGCTGGAATGAGAAAGATAATTGTTTTAAAGTATAATTAATTATATGAATATACAAAGCCTTAATTTTAAAACGATCTTATATTAATAATTACATAAAATTTAAGTTCCCAAGGAGTAATATTAAACGTCCAGAATCCTATAAAATAACTAGTTTAAAAATAACATTAAACCAGGATGATGCTTTGATGGGACTTAATGTAGAGTTCTTATGAAGTTATAAAATGTGTTTTTTCTCTTTAAATTCTAACATTGCATATAGAATTTTTAAAATTATATACACTGTTTTTATTGAATGGCAATAATTACATTTTTCAAATAATGATCCAAATTTTATATTTATTCTCTTGCATTTTTTTATTTTATAGATAGAAAAATTAATTTTAAATGTTTTACTTATAGAAACTGTTGAAAAATAGATTATCTTTTTTCTTTATTTATATAATGAAGGTTGTATATTTTCCTGCTTTAATTGAATTTTGAATGGAAAAGACTGTCTTCAGAATTTATTTTACTTTTATTAAATGTTGATAACTTTAAAAGACATAAATAATGTTTAACTTATAGTTTTAATCAGCTTTTCTTTTCTTCCCTTATTTTTGCAGAAACAAAAGAGATAAACTTAACTCTAAAGATTTATTAGTTGATTTACAGTCTATAAAATTTATTACAATCTTTATTGTATAAAACAGAAATCAGTTTACAATATAACTGCTATGGAAATATAGTCCTAATAATATGTGCCTTTTTTCTGAAGAAGAAATATCTCTCATACTAACAGGAATTAGCATTAAAATGTATTTATCTTCAAACTTTTTTTTTTGATGCATCCTATTTGCAATAATTAATATCATCAGCACAGCTTCTTTAAAAGCAATCTTGGTCGATAGTTTCTGATATTGTTTGCCTACACAAATGTGGTGCATTAAAACCCTGCTGTTGGATGGAATCTTTTTTTTTCTCTGCTATTATAGAGGCAATGGTGAAATGGGATATTGTTTTTTGTGAGATCAGTGATGTAGTAGATATTTTTTTGAAGATATGTTATTATTTATTTAGTTAAAATTAATATGGTAAAAGTATTCTGATTTAATTGTCATACCATTCTTGATCTTGAGATCTAATAATATTCATTTTGCAACCAAATTTAGAATCCATTTTAATGATGTAATATGATGTTGTTTGTTTTGGTAATATGAAATGTCCCAAACCCCTTAGTATAAAAAAGAAGATTCTGCCAGCATTGACACATTAGAGACAATCTTGTTAAATAAAGTTTAAATTATTTAATATATAAGTACTAACGCATTAAATGCATCTTGATAGGTATAACTTGACACTGCTAACATATCATGTGATAATTATTTGGAATAAAAAAGCCACTTACTTCATTGTTCACCTCAATGGATTGTATATGAAATTATACAGTTTGTCCAAATAGTGTAATTATCTACATGAAATAATAAATACTTTAGTTTAAAAAGTATTGTTTGTTAAATGCATGACATTTGATTAGAAAGCACAATTATAGCTCATCTAAGGCTGGGTTAAATTTCCACATCTTTTTTTTTTATAAAAAAAAGTACACCTGGATCTCTTTTTACGCGGACTTATTTAACATGATTTTGAAGTTATGCGATTCATGTTTCACTGGAGTCGAACTCCGATAATGCGCTATTACTTTAAATAATAAATTTTGCGCACTTACGTTATATTGAAAGTAATAGCACATTATTGGAATTTGACTTTCATCTTAGTAATTTCAATATTTTCAGTGCTTTATAATAGTAAGATTTTATGCAATAATGAAATTAAAATCATGATTTCCACATTTTATGTATACAGACATTAAATTTTACAAGATTATAATGTAAATTTGTTCAAACATTGTGCGTGTTAATTTTGCATTTTAAATCACATTCTGTTTTTGCTTTTTAAAAAAGAATGTAATCAATTATTAATCATTTAGTGTCCACAAGTTTATTTTTAAAAGGTGAGTAATACCAGTGGGCACAATTAAATTTGACAATTAAAATCTGATTTTTGATTGTAATTAGCAATTTAAAAATTACTTACGGCGATTTGAAATTAATGTGATGTGAAATTTGATTTTTAAACGGAACTGAAAATTAAAAAATTAAAGACAAAAATAAGAATTTAATTTTTAGTTGTTAGTTTCATAAACAATTAATAAAATCATCGTCTCAAAGATTAATTACTAATTATGTTATCACCAGAAAACCATTGACACAACATGAGTGTGAAGTTGGTGCTAGTTGTATTTCCTCTTGTGAAAAATTGATTTTTTACCAGAATGTGTTTTTCGTCAAATAGCGATAATAATTAAAACATGTATAAAAAAATGTAAATTTCTGTACTGTAAATTATGCATAAAAATATATTATTTTGAATAAAATTAAATATTATAGTTAAAAAAAGTTTGTCTTGTATCAATTTTTTTCAAATTTGAAATTTTTTATTAGTCATATTTTATTCCTTATTTTTTTTTTTTTGCGCGAATTTTAAAGTAATTTTACGTTGGTGCTTTGCTTTTAGCAAATTTTGAAAAATCACAGACCGCATCCCCCCTTTTTCAATGTAAGTTACATCTATTTTTGCATGATTTCATTTGCGCGTGTTTTCTGAGAAACCTATCTATTGCGTAAAATGAGACCCAGGTGTATACACAAAAATTATGAGTGTATTTAAAATGGTAGAATCAAATTATATAAAGTTTTTATGAAATATTTATTTTATATACAGCAATGTTTTTGAATTGTAATATACTAATAATCAGCTTTTTTATATATTTTTTGTAAAAAAGTTTAATTAATGATCTTTGATAATATACAAATTAAATAATGTGCCTTAATTTGGTCAGACTAACTAGCACAAAGAATAATGGCTTAAATAGTTTTCCCACTGGTATGAGTGGCTAAACATTTCTAAATTCTTTTAAGAAAAGAAAAACATCTCAGTTTGATAATTTGGATAAAATTGTTTGTGCCGCCTGTTATTTGACTTTCTAAATGATTGATAAATAACTGACAAAAAGAATTATCTGAAAAACAATTTTCATTAATGTAGAACTAAGGAGGATAATAAGTAGACATACTAAAAATAGGTTGGCGTAATGAAAATCAATCAGAAATAAGAATTACATTTTTCTTTAGATATAGCCATAAATCTGATCAATCTCAATCCGGAGAATAGCTTTACTAAGTAAAAACTATATTGACTTTAATGGATCACATCTATGACATCTTCAGAACTTAAAATAATTTTTTGATTCTGTACAAAACAATAAATTCATCATTTCCACAATACATTCACATCACACTAACAGCATTTGTAGAAGTCACTGACAAACTCTGGAAAATGTTGAAGTTTGTTTAGAATTCTTCAAGGGGATGAGTTATTATTTTTTTGAAAAAAATAATAAGAAACATGACTTATTGTTTGCATATAAAGATTTCCAGGTTTGAAATGAACATTAAAGACAATTTATCTATACTAAAAGACCCTATGGATACATATCTGAATAATCCAAGCCATACAAAAACTCCCAAAACATTAATGTTACACAATCATACATGAAATTTATATTTAATTTTTTGCATGAAATATTACCAACAAAGAAATATCGAAATGAAAGATATCATATGAATTTAAATCATATATGCACACTGTCCAATAGGAAAGAAGAATCTATACTACATCTATTTGAAGTCTGTAAAGACTTCGATGAAATAAGGTTACAAGCATTCAAAAAGCTACATATAAACATCAAGAATCTGATTCTCAAATATGTAAAAACTTTAACTCTCTCAATAGTTTAGTTATCATACACATATTAAAATCCATTTAAATCGTAAGATGTCATAAAATCTTAAATAACAATAATTGTCAAAAGAAAATCAGTCAGAATTATAACAAACTATTTCATAATAATTTAAAGTATCTCTTTAGTGATATTTTTCTCAATATGGACTACTAGCTAATTATAAGATATGATAATAAGGCATTGTGTACATTACATTGATTATATTAATATACTATTACAAAGAAATAATTATATAGATTTTTATAAATTTTCCTGTATATAAATCTTGTAAAAAAAAAAAAGTTTATTTTGTTTTTAAAAAATAAAGTACATTCTGAGATTTTACACTAATATGATTTATATCTAGGTCAATGAAAATCTAGTCCACCCTAATTTGCATATTTTATTCTAGCTACTTCTTGAAAATGAAGGCTTAGACCTTCTAAAGCCTTGAGTATAATATTTACCATTTGTTAAGACGGTGATTGTCTATTTAATATAGAAATAGTATTTATATATCTTATAGTTTACGTGTGTATTTATATTAACACAAATATAGATTTTACAAATACAAAAAAAGTATAAAACATACATTCATAAAAAATAGTTTACGTATATGCAATTTTTTTTTTTTTTTTTTGTGGACTAAAGATCATTTTCAATAATATTTGAAACTTAATTTTAAAAAATTCTTTATTTACATTATTGAGTGTTGATATAAACACAATCACCCAAATTATAATTCTATTTTTATAAAATTGCTTAAAACATAGAATTAAATGTATAAACAAATAAAAGTGTTACTTACCACTGCTGAAGCTCTTTCTTGTCAACTAAAAAAATATAAATATATATTATAATAAATAATAGAAATCATATATAAAAGGCTAATATAAATATATATTAATCATACATAAAAAGCCTTTTTCAGCACATGGTTTAGTTCTCTTTTCAAATGTTAATAATCTATTTTAACATTAGCCAGTTATTGCATATATAACACCATCTAGTGTTCCAATAATGAATGTAATATAACAACAATAACAAAATAAAACAATAAAATAGAATAAAACCTTCATATAGAGATCTAATACAACTTCAAAAAATTGACTACATAAACATAACAATATACAAAACAAATAATACACAGATTATACAATTTTATAAATACTAGCTTATATAATTTTCCATTCACTTCCAAGATAAGACAATATATATAAAGTTGTATAATATATGTATTATTTATTTTGTATATTGTTATGTTATGTAGTCAATTTTTTGAAGTTATTCTGAATCTCTATATGATGGTTTTATTTTACTAAAGTTTTATTTTATCATTATTTTACTTTCATTATGGAATACTAGATGATATTATACATGCAATAATTGCCTAATGTTAAAATAGATTATTAACATTTGAAAAGGACAAGATTTGTTAGCCGAGAGGTCAGCGCAGCCGCCTTGCAATCAAGCAGTTGGTTGCAGACAGTTGTTGCGGGTTTGCGTCCCAGCCAATGCTATGACATATGGAAAAAAAGGCTTTTTATGTATGATTAATATCATATTAGCTATTCTATATGATTTTTATCACTTGTTATAATTATATAAAAGAATAGCATATTTGATTTCATTATTTCCATTTTCGATGAAACTGTATGAATATATATATATATAATACACATATTATTTGCTTCATATGGAAATGATTCATTTCTACAAAGCTTATATATAATAAATGATATTATGTTTCTGCAATTAAATTTATTATATAAAAACCATTTTTACAGATATAATTAAAATTCTAGATATTAATATTCATTTAATTTTTAGCAGTGTATGAGTGCTTTAAAAATACAGGCTTAAAAATGAAGTGATAGCCAAAATATGCAGTAAAGAATTATTATTACATTTCACTTAATCTGGAAAAAAATCATTATTTTTAAAAAGCTACAGAAATGAGACACCACATTAAAAATAGTGCAAATGTAGTAAGCTTCCTCAAATGTTCATACTGTACCTATATTGATAATTATATTATTAAAATAATCGTTCATAAAAAAACATAAAATTAAACGTTGAAGAGTTTATTGCAGTTTGTTTTAGAAAAAGATAAGAATCAAATAGTTTTCTAGCATTAGTTTTGAAATAAAAAAGCTACAATCAATTAATCAGAAGGGGAGAGGGGTGTTTCGTTAGAGAAATTAAACTAAGGGTTATAAACGGAAGTAAAGAGTTTTTATTAGTATTCGTAAAAATATAATTTAAAAAGTTAAAACATACAAATCTCTTTTCATTCAAGTTTAATTAAAGAAAAAATAATGTTAAAACTAAATAGTAAATTGTATTAAAAATATATGTGCGTATATATGTACGATTTGTAAATAAATAAAATGTATGCGAAATAAAAGAAGATTATCATTAAAAACATGGCAATGGCTATTAATAAAATAAAACAACACGTTTTATTGCATGGCTATTACTAATTAAGCAATCTTCCAAAACATGTTTATCAAATGATTATCACTGGAATTTGACAACAGATCTTTGCCGGAGATATTAGAAAGACAACAAGGCGCAGGTATAAATAGACCTTTTTTTATCGGACAGTAATCAGTTCACAAATTAGTTGAGTGAGTGCAGTTCACAAAAGTAATTGAGTAGTGCAGTTCAGAAATTAATTGAGTCAGTTAACAAACAAAATGCAGTGTTGAGAAGATTTTGGGAATTCACACCTCTCCACAGCCTAAAAAGTCTGATGAAAACAGCAAAATCTGCCCGTGAAATAATGTCAACGTAACAACTTGGAAAATCTCCGTCAATATCTACTTGTCTCTGATAGTAATAATCGTGAAAATCAGGAAACTCAGCAAGGAAACATCCCAGCCAGCTGGTAAGCATTCATAATGGAAACATTTTCACTGAAAGCAGCCTCCAAAGAACAAAATTCTACGTCAACATTCAAAAGCCTAGGTAAAACATTTGCTTATTTCATTTATACTGTAATAGCCATTGCATTGCATTAATTCGTACGAATCTTTCAAGAGTCTAATTATATGAACTCTATATCATATATAAATGAACTATTGATATGTGTGATTAAATTTCAAATGCTATGTAGTCCTTTATTATCATTATTATGTGTGTGCATGAGTTAATATGTGCGTGATCCTTATATCAATATTATTAGTCAAAGTAGATAAATTCCCAGTGTTCTGTTATGAAAATATTCAAGAATATTTAAACTATTTAGAATGTTAATTTAAAATATGTGTGTGTTTTATTAGAAGTATAAAATGTTTAAATTTAGTAAATAAATGTTAGTTAATAAATTATCTTTCAAATTAAACTTTATTTGTCGGTCAATTCTTTTTATCAATTCCCTTTTATCAAGTCTTTTAACCACTAATTAAGTATAATCTATTAGTGATTACAAACAACTGAGTTAGTCGTGGATTTAGGCGTTGAGTTAGTGGCCACTGTTCAAAGTGCGTTGTCTATTCTTTTAGTATTCTTTTAGAATAAGCAGCTGGCGCCTGTGTTTATACACAAACAAAAAAAAGTGCTTTGAACTTGGTGTTGAACTCAACAGCCGAGAAGAAGCTATGTCCTGGAAATGTAACGCTAGTTATATACCTTATAGCTATCATTTGGGCATACATACTCTCCGAGTATGTTCTTCTCTGCCTAAGAGGCCGGTGTTTCGAATGCACATATTCGAATTCGGTTCAATACAAAGTTATGGCAATAAAAGTGAGTGAGCTAGTGCTATAAACCATGAATCTTGAGTTCAAAAATCTTATATTTTATAAATATATTAAATCGCATGGGACAGTAGTATATTATGCTCAGATCTTAAAGAATTTACATCAACAAAAGTTTGCAATTTCATGTGATTACATCCAAATAAAAGTTGATAAACTTACTTTTCACAAATGCCATTACTTATTTTGCCATTATTACCACTATTGATAATACATCTATTTCTACCATTGAAATAAAAATCATAACTACATTTTACAAAATAAGCATTTTTAAAGCTCCCTTCTTGTAAAAAAAGTCAGTCCTTACATAGGTATACAATCACTGGTTGAACAAAATTTTTTTGTCCCCAAATCTGATTTCAAATAATCTATTATTGTTTGTAATGCCTCGATGCCTTGTGCAAGATCACAATTAAAGACACTTAGTTTTCTAAATCTATTCCTATCACTGTTTTCTCAATACTGAAAGCTTTGCATACTTTATCTAGTCATACATATAAAAGAAAATAATTGGCATCAGAACTGTATTCTATGAAATTAAGCAATGAAAATGTGGTTGTACAAAGACACAATCTCATCATTACATCTAATGTAGAGGGTAGATCAATAGCATGATAATCATGATAACAAAATAATATATATACATATAATAGTTAGTAGCATTTTAAAACCAATTGTAAGCAATAACAACTTTAATCAAACACAGAAGTAAAACTCTCCCTACAGTAGCACCACTCAGTGCTAGCCAGAATAATCAATAGATGCAAGAAGGTTTGTGTATAAAATCCCTATTTAGTGCCAACTCATCCAATATTCCCAAATTAGTTTTTAGCATGTCGCTTTCATCAATGAAGAGCCTTGGATCTGAGAGCACTATACTTAGATCTTAGAATCTAATGCTACTATATGGAGAGTTTGCATCTGCATTAAAGCTTGTGTAAGCATAAAAAATGGTGATCATTTGATGTGTTTATTGGTTTAATACAAATCCTGCCTAATAGGATAATGGTGACTGGGGTTATTAAAGAACCAAATACAACAAAATGTACAGATGCTGAACTGAGTTCAAATCTATATGGCTATAGAAGCAAATGAGCTTGAATTGAAAACATTATTACTATATCATTTTGGACTCAAAACTTTATAGTTAACTAAAAAAGTAAAAGGTAGCTGCTGGGTAGATGCATTAGATCCTACATTCTAAGTGCAGTGCTCTTATATCAAAGGCTCCTCACTGATGAAAGCCACAAGCTAGAAATTGGTCCAAGAATATTGTATGCATAGGTAATATAGGAATTTTATGCAGAAACCTTGTATCCATTGACTACTCTAGCTTGCACTGAGTGGCACTACTGTGTGGAGAGTTTTGCCTCTGTGTTAACAGCTTGTGTAATCATAAAGAATGGTGATTATGTGATGTTTATTGGTTTAATACCAATTCTGCTATAAAGGAAAATGATGACTGGTTATTAAAGAACCAAAGACACCAAAATATATAGATGCTGAACTGAATTCAGATCTATATGACTATACAAGCAAATGAGCTTGAAAACGTTTTCATTTTAGACTCAAAGCTTTATAGTTAACTAAAAATGTAAAAAGTGGCAGCTTGAGGGTTGCATTAGATCATAATAGATGCAGTGTTCTCAGATCCTGATGAAAGCCACAAGTTAGAAACTTGTCTGGGGATATTGAATGAGTAGGCACTAGGATTTTATGCACAAACCTTGCATCCATTGATTACTCTGGATTTCCCTGAGTGCCATTATTGTATGAAAAGTTTTATCTCTGTGTTAACAGCTTATATAATCATAAAGGATGACAATCATGTGATGTTAATTAATTTAACTTTAATCAAAGTAAGTTTTGTAAAATATTAGTAACATTTTGCCTTTAAAGTATAGTAGTTCTAAGATTTGACTGCAATCCATAAAGAAAATACAGAACTTTCTGAATACAAGTGAATTGTACAATATGAATTTTACATATATAGCAGGGATGAAGCATCCATATATTGAACAGAATGAGTGCTTCCATAGAAAAATTCACTAAAACTTTCAAAAGCTTTAATTAAAATTCAGTTTAAAAAATTCATTTTCAATTTTTTTACCAACAGATGAATTGTTTTTATATACGCAAAGAATGAATTTGACTAATGCATTCTCGTTGATTATAAGAAGTTCAACCAATGGTAAGATCTAATTTACAGTTAAAACTTTTAAGAATGTTAAAATGATTTGGAAGATAAAAATATATTGATAATGTATAATCTACATTTAAACTAATCACAGTCTGATTAGAATGAGCAATTCAAATTCATTATTTTTTGTATGGAATTGCTGTTGATTTTCAATTTCTTTTACCAACAGTTGAATTGTTTTAGGTGCTATTATATAAAAATTGTTGTAGCAAGTGAAATAAAAACATTATAAAAAAAGAATTGTGCTTCTGTTCCTAAAAAAGTCATGCTTCGTCACTGATATATAGCTGTGGTTATATTATATATAATAAATAGGGAACAAAAAAATTAAAATATAGAAAAGTAAAATTTCTTTTTAATATTAACATATTTTTTTACGTTATTTTTTCCAATTGCAGATAATTGAAATCATAGAAAACCATGGATATATAAGTCATGGAATCACAAGGGAATAATGTGCAAAGAATAATACAAAAATATTCTTTTTAGTCTTGATAAAGTGACAAAAATTTTTGTGATTATGATTTTATTATTATTTCAAGCTGCACACTAAATAAATTAATACAAATAAATTATCTATGGGTATGTTTTATTTTGACTTTCGGGAGGGGGAGTGTCATTATTATTTTTTACTATAGATAGATAGATAGAGAGGGGGGGGAGAGAGAGAATGGGAAAAAACTTCACTATTTTTTTGTTTACCTTTTATTATCCACAGTGTATACATAAAAAATAAACTATATACATGAATAAAAATAAATTTTACTTTAATATAATAACATTGTAAATGTACGATGTACGATCAATAGATATTAAAATTAATAGAAAGAACTAGTATCACATACAAACATTATCTATGATATTTTCATTGATTATAGAGAAAACATGTAAATAAATACATTTGTTTATTTACTGTGCATGAATATAATTTTATATAAAAATCGATAATGAAATTTTTTGCAATACAGAAATAAATAAAAATTTACATTTTAAAACATGTTTTAATTGAAAATCTGTCCTTTGAAATAATTTTTTGTACTGTTTTTAATCTTACAGATTTAAAAATAAAAATAAATGTAAACAATGTAATATTCCTTTTTAAGAATATGGTAAAGATTGTTAAAATTGATATTTTCTTTCTAATTAAAATATAATTTTCAAAATTGTATAAGTTCGATATAAGTTATAAGCTACGTCAAAGGATGTCCAAGTATTTAAGTACTTATATAAATTTAATAAATCTACAATTACCATTAGCAAAGTTATTTTAAAAATAAATATTCCTTCTAAATCCATTGAGAATTATAATATGCTTAAGCCTTAGAATTTTAAATCAAGTGATTTAAAAAAAAAAAAAACATGAAAATAACTTTTGCAATCAGTTAATATAAATTTAATTTATCTTTAAAATTCTGAATAGAGAAAAAGAATAAAAATATTACTAATATGATTTTTAAAGAAACTATATAGCATAAGAACAATTTTAATATGAAGACTTGGAATGCATTTAAAATAAAATTAATTTTACATCCATTTTTGTTAGAAAGATCAAAAATAGCATCCGAAGATGCTTGAAGGAAGATTTGGCCAGTCTTTAAATTTAATATGAAATAATTTGGTTCAATAAAAAGAATAATTCAATTTTAAACAAAAGTTATCTTTTAGTTGGATATAAGTTTCAATTTGAATTAATATAAAAGTATAAAGCATATGGGATTTAGTAGGTAAAATAATTTAAAATTATTAAGAGTTAATATACTTTCACTTTATACATACATATGTGTGTGTGTGCTTAACACAAAATTTATTAATTATCAGGAGATTAATGTGAATATCTATAGATAGTTGATCCAAGTTTAATAACCTTGTAATTAAGCACGAACATAAGTTCTTTTGTGGTGTACTATATTTATATAAATCACTGCAGTGCCTACTGAAATTTTATTGAAGCAAGTTCTTCTTGCAGTATCTACTTCAATCTTCAGTGTTTGATCATTATATACAGCATTATAATCAGTTTGCCATTTTTATGTTGCAACCTGTGACAGTAATTTAAAAATGGCGAAGATAAGATAATATCTCCTTGCCTATCAAAATAATCACAATTTGACTAATTTCTAATATATATTTCGTATTAGATATCTTGGATAGTTATAATAAAAGCAACTCATAAAATTTTTAAATATATTTTGAATACATACATAATGATGATTATTCTATTGCATCATTCTTTATTTTATCAGCATCAACTAATCCTAAATTCCAGGCATTAGTATATATTTAACTTAGAAGATAGAAGCATACCTCTTGAATTCCAAATCCTAAAACTTTTTTTAATATTGCTAAATGCTACTATGGTAAACCATTCTTAATTAAAATTAGGATATATGTGAATTATTCTGCCTGTATAACTGCTTGGCTATAATTCTATGGCAACATCATCATCATCATTATTATTACTATTATTATTATTACTATTATTAGTAGTATTGTTATTATTCTTCATAAAATAATTCTTTAACAAATTTTATATTTCCTTTTGAATTAGAGAGATATATTCTTATCTAATCAACTCAGATCTGGTATTTCAGTCTTAATATATTGCAATCCACTCAAGTACAAATGAGACACTTAAAATAAAAACTGACATTAACTAGAATGTGTATTAACTCCAACTTTGTTTTCCATTTTTAGAAGACTTTGGAATAGTTGCTAGATAGCTTTAAGAACAGTCACTATTGTATAATATAAACTTGATGATTGAGTTTTAATTTTAATAGATTAAAATAAAATTTTCACCTTCTTATTTCTAAATTTACAATATACTGGTCATTATGTTATTCTCAATTATTCATGCATAAGTTCTTATCTCATCACCAAAGTTAATTAATGTCAGATTCAGTTAGCACTTGGATTGGAGACCATCTACTTGTGTTTTAGGCCTATCTGTTTTCCTATGTGGTTTAATGCAGTGGTGGAATTAGACTTTGGAAGAGAAGATCTTCATATCAAATTTCAGTTCTAATTTCCAATCTACAAACTTCTTTTGAACTCCCAAATAATAAAGCTATTCAATTATTTTTTTAAAGAATAATTTACAAAATATTCTCAGTATTTTCAATATAAATTGGGTTAATAATTAATGTTCAAAAAAACTCAGATGCCTTATCAGCCATCAACAAAAAAAAAGTATCTAGCAACTTTTAGCTTGGATGGTCATCAACTTAAAAAAATTATTTTAATATTATGATATTGTTTTGAGTAGAAAGATGTACTTTCATATTGAAATGCAACAAAAACTGCAACACACTTCTGCTACATTTAATAAGTTTTAAAAAAATTCAAATTTACTATATAAAATTGAGATATGGGCTTCCTATCACTATAAAGATACAATTTTATTTAAGAATACTCTGTAAGATTTTGAAAATATAATGACAAGATTATAAAACCAATCAGTGAGTTCTTTAGATGGATAGAATTGATGATATTGAATGAGGTGCAACTTTGATATGAAGCAAATGGATGAAAACTTTCTAAAAATATATCTTTTGGTAAATTTAAACATGATTTTTTAGAAAATAGGCAAATCCTTTATTATTATTATTATTATTTTATAAAGCTTAGTCAAAGACATTCTAACAGATGTTTTTTTTTTCAGTGAGAGCATATGGCTGAGAATATAATACAACGAAGATCTATAATTAGCAGACATTGAAGTTTTTCAGAAGTTGCTATAGAAGTAACAAAACAACAAAACCGAACTGCAAGATGGCAAATGTATTAAAGAAAGAGCATATAAAATGTCTGGATACATATCCTGTTCAAAATTGGTTTATATAGTCTTTGCAAAATTCATTTCTAATTTTTTATTAGATTTTCTCCTTTTTTAAATTCTAAGTTAGAAAGAATGACTTGTTTATAAGCGTCTATTAATGATAATGATGGCAAATATTAAAAATTCAGTTCATGGGTTCTGATAATATTGTTAAGATTCAGCCTCATTTTAGTTTTGCATTAATATACACTTTACATTTCACTAATCTATGACACTTCCTATTTTGAATCTATTAAGATCTTGAAATACATATTTTTTATTAATCAAAATATAATTTAACTCCTTCGGGTAAATGTTTTAATGATCATTTCCATTTAACATTTTTCTCAAAAAAGAAAAAAATCATAATATTAAGTTTTTCTTTTCCTGCAAAAAGACTCCTGTGACAAATTAAAAATGTGTATGATGTGATCAAAAACATTTTGTACATTGACATACAAATTCTCCACTTCTTCATCCCAATGAAAATATATTAGGGCATAAATCTGAATTATCTGCATTTGATATCTTTCAATAAATTGAATAATAAATCTTAACCCTTTATCTGATAAACTAATAGTCTTCATAATGTTGTTCTTCCACTTTTTATGTATGATGAATCCCACTCCACTTATGTTTCCAATATTTGGGTCTTTTAATACAGGTCTACTTTTTAAAATCAATTCCCTTCATCTTTTTGTCTAACTACACAAAATCTAACTATTTCCCATTTAAAATTACACAGATCTTCATCCAATTTGTGCAATCTTATTTCATTTGAAAATCATATCCAGATATAGGTCATCTAAATAAAATATCATCATCGAATGGCAGCCTGAATTAGCATCCAGGGAATTCTTAGCATCCTTTACCCTCAACTGCCTCGCCTTGGATGGTGACATTACAACCCCCTAAAATTAAGAGATAAAAGTTTTATCTATCTTAATTGTAAATATGTATTTTAAAAAAAGAAGGGATCATTCATACATACATTCATCTAACTTTAAAAAAAAACTCAACTAATATTTCAATGAAAAACTATCAGGCAAATGAGAAAAAACATCACAGTGTTTCTTGGTCTTAATGCCAAAACTAAAAAGTCATTAAATTAACCACACGAGTAATGCAAGTTGGTGAGCACTTCATCTGTGATCATTTATAATGTGAATAATAGCATAATAATAATAGTTGCAATGACAAGAAAACATGGAGTGTACATTAGGAATTTGCCCTGCTCAACTCTTTTAAGGCCTCAAGAAGAATCAAAATATCTTTCAGTTAACAGTAAACTCCTTTACAAATGTAACTTAGATATATGCAAATTTCGAGCATTATTAATTAAAACTTTACTAATAATAGATATATGACTTTTATTAAATTGATATATTTGTTTTGAATAGATTAAAATAAAATTTTCTTCTCCATGCCAAATAATTTTCTGGAATTGAATTTGAAATATTATCCCACATATTCTATCTACAATATGACTGTTTTTATATCATTGTTATTGAAAGATGCTTAATAATTCAAACTTTACCAATAATACATTATTGATTTTTATGAATTTATAGTAGCCTTATTAAATACAATTTTCTTCTTTATGCCAAATAATTTTCTGGAATGGAGTTTGAAATATTAAATACCTCCTTATCTGGTGATAACATGAACACTATTTATATATCATTGTTTATATTGAAAGATGACTATATGGATTAAGATCAGTATCAACACAAATATCATCAACATGAATAATCATCTATGAAGTCAAATAATGAGGGATACACATCTTGAATCTGTAGTAATGGCATTTGTTATCTATATAATGCAAAACCTAAAAACTGAATAAATGAAAAAAAAAAAATTATGGGAAATCAAAATTTTCAGTAAAATATTCTAACATATTTAGACTTATCAGATAATAATAATAATTTAAGGGAAGATTTCTCATAAAGTTTTAATTAAAAAAAGTAATTGTTGCTCAGTAAGTCATATAACATTCAAGCAGGAAAAATGATAGAGATATGATTGATTAAAGCGGAAGAAAGACTTATGGCTTCCAACTGTGTCTTTATTGATCTAGGATCCTTATATATATTCCTCTTGTTTTGGAGATAATTCATTGTTAAATTCCCAACTAATACCAATTAATTCATGTTTTTTGCTCTTAAAAACAATATCGCGATTAGTTTATTTGTATGCATTTATTTTAATTTCTGCACATCTTTAATTTAATACTCATAATTTATTAGTTATTTCTCCAGAATTTGTAATTCTCAAAATATTTTATAACACTCTATTCTTTAATTATTCTTTTATTATACACATAGCAATTCTATCACTCGAGTATTAAATCAGTTTTTCTATTTGATCTAATAATGCTTTGACAATCATTACTGTAGAAATTTGTCATTTTCAATCAGCACAAATTTATCTAGAAATCCCATAGCCTTAATAATTTAAAATAAGACATATATTTATGAGAGCGAGTTAAAAATTATCTACATCCTGGCTGTAAAATTTATTTTAATCAATTTTCAGAAAAAATATACATTATTTTTTGGCATAATCTGCCTACTTTTCAATTCACTTTGTCCAACTGTCAACAAGTTTTCATATTCTTTCATTTAAAAAAGTTTTAGGATGAGTTGTGGGCTATTAATGTCCGATTATTTTCACTTCTTCATTAGACATGGATCTTCATCTTCATAAAGCATTATCCAGGAAACCAAATAGATAATAATTTCATAGAATAAGATCAGGATTATAAAGAGATTGCTCCAATATCTCAAAATGAAGGTTTTAGAAATGGTTGATAGTGTGATCAGAGGTGTGAAAATATGTATTATCACACAACAACACAATGTCCTTGGATAGTAGTTCTTGGTGTTTTATTCAAATTTTAGTTCAGCACACACTATTGTATTGTTGCATGACAATGCAAGTCTGCATACCACTGCTCACAGTGTCAACCCTATCTAAAATCTTCATTCTGAGGTGTGAGCATCCTTCCTATAGTCCTAATCTTGCCACATTGGACTGTCATCTACTTTTCACCCTCAAAGATGTCCTTCAAAAATAAAGATTCATGTCTAATGAAGAGAAGAAACATCAGCGCATTTGTTGTTTTTAGCTTAGCCTAAAACATTTTTAATAAGAGTATATGAAAGTTTATTGACACGAAGTGTATTGAAAAACAGAAAGATTATATTGAAAAATGATGGACTTGACTTTTCTAAAAGCTGATTAAAATAAATTCTATAGCCAGAGAACTTTTGGTTCATCCAGTCATCCTCATAAATCAAGTTCAAGAAAAAAAAACATAAGCAAATAACAAAAATAGCTAAAATAAATAAAATCATAATTGATAAAAACAATTATGGCACTCTATTTATTAGTATACAATAAAGAAAGTAGATTTTGTGAATTATCAATAAGAAATGGATATTTCAGCTAAATTTTCATAAAGCTTTACAATTACACTGAATAACAAATGGTGTTAATGAACAATGCTTGTAACATACTTTTAGTAAACAAAAATGGAAAAGCTCACACACAGAGCAAAAATAAATTAATGAATATTAAATATATTAAAATAAAGATGTAATAATTTATTCTAAAATTAAAAAGACTGCTGATAGGAAAGTAGTGAAAATACAACTCATACTGCAGGAAAAATTAATTAAAAGTAAAATAACACACAATATTACGTAAAACTTAGATTTCAAATATCTATTGGTTTTGAAAATTTATCATGAGAATGTTAGTTGTATGTCACTGTTTTATTTTTAATAATAGAAGAAATTAGATAGAAATGGTGAAAATGAATTAAAAAATTGTGTGGAGAATTTTGTGATGCTTGTACAGTTTAGTGAGTAGTGGAATGGTTAACTCAATGCTAAACGTTCCAAAATTGATTCTCAGATGAGTAATGTGAATTAAAAAATTTAGTTCAGACAATCTGAATGGAACTAATATATGCTTAATATGCCATTAGGGTGATTCAGTAATATATAATCTCTTAGTTAACTAACCATGTTAAATATTTATTTATTTATATGGTATAGATATGAATGTAACCTTCCTCTTTAACAAATTAATTGCATTAAATTACATGTTTCAATTGATCCAATAACTACTTCAGAATTGCAGTCTATGTGAAACATTTGAGCATAGTGTTGATAAACATGAGCTTGATTAAGTTTATCCCACAGATTTTCTGAAATCCTAACATTTTTAATTCTAAACAAATGCATCCAGTCTGTAGGCATTATGCAATCAATATATTTTAACCAATGTATAATTAATTCTGTTGATAATTCTTAGGTGAATGAAACATTGAAATAGTTTTAAAAAATTATTTTTCCTACGACAACTGACTATTGAAGCTTCAGAATAATGCTGTTATCTTTATGGATAACTTGTTCCTGTATGAAGTCAAAGTATGACATGGCAGTTTATGCTTTTAATGAATAACATTTCTGTAGTGTAATTTTCATTCTCATGCAAGGTAAGGACTGCTTTTTATCTGCTTTTAACACTGGGTAAAGGTAATCTAAACATACAACCAAAGATGTGAAAAAAAAAGGTATGATTACCAAGATGCACATTTCATGCTGAACCAGGACTCACAGTCAGCCCAGATCACATTCTCTTACATATATCTTTTATTATTCTTCAGTATATATATATATAGAGAGAGAGAGAGAGAATTACTACAGTTTAAATGATGTGTCAAATTTACTGTCCTTATGACTTTGACACAAACCATTTGATGGAAGCATATTAATAATTTTTATTAAATAGTCATTTATTAGGCATCTGGGGATCATAATCTTTTTCATTTGTCTTTGGTCATATGTTTACATTACACTCCTACACAAGATATTAAAAGCAGATAGAAATGAGTGGTGAAGTGAAAATTACACTCCAGAAATATTATACATTAAATGAATTGTAATAAATGACTAATAAAAATTACTTTTGTATTTGTATTTTACTATTATAATTGTATTAAGTGAAACACACAGGCTTATTATATACCTGTGTTTATATATGTAATATATAGGGTGAATGAGCACAGACTTTCACATGCCCCACCACTCTCCACACTATCTCATAACACTGATACACTTGAACATATATATGTTGAGAAGATAAATAATCACCAATATATGTATTTCATGCTAAACCAGCAATCATCAGTTGGTCCAGATTACCATCTCTACACATATATGCTATAAGTGCTCAGATACATTATAGTTGTATGTGATCTTTTCCATGTCAACTTGTCATACCTGTAATATTTTTTTCAAATCTTGGTGAATTGGCAGAGAATAACAGTGTATTATAATATACATTTTTAATAAACTCACATATATATAGATTGATGCATATACAGTATTTATATGTGAAACATGAACAACAATCATATACACCAGTATAAACTATATATATTGAATACATACTGTGAATCAAAAAACTAAAATGGAAAAAAATTATTTTTTATTTAATGTTTTTTGAATCATGGTTAACTAAAAATATGGATATGGAAATTATAAATATAGCAAAAACATTGTATATATATTGTAATAAAACATAATATATACTCATAAGTTTATGCTCAAATTAATTTTATTTAATAATCTTTATGCATATGATTTTTTATATAAATTATATATATTTTCTTTAATGTTAATTAAAGATTTTGTATCTACAGAAAAAATAATTCTAGGAAAGAAAGAAATTAACTGTGGAATATGAGATTATATTAACTCACTTACTCAGACAGTTCTTACAAAAAAGAAAGATCACCTTAAAGATAAGTGATTTCATAAAGTATAAAATGATAATGTATTTAAAGTAGAGTGAAAGTGTTAAACCAAGTCCAAGGAGATTTAATTACATTTTATAGCATAAAGTTATTAATAACTATTTATCATCATATTGTGTATCATATGAAATATAATTAAAAAAACATGTTATTTTTTAATGTGGTTTAAAGTTTATATCTGGGCTAAAACTAATCTTAAATTTAATATAAATGATTAGTAATAATCATTACTATATTTATCTGAATAGTTTGGTGTCAAAGTTATGAATGTAAAAAAAATTGCCATAAATCATATTTAATAATTAGTGCAATAAATATATCTATAAATCTCTGACAACATATGTGTATAATATCCACATAAATCAAAATATCTATTGCACCTAACATGAAATTCTGAACATATTGCATTAAATTTTTCAAAAATTTCATTTAGGAAGGATTATTTTGGAATTAAAGTCTCATCACAGTTAAAAGTATGTATTAAAAAAAAACCCAACTATATCAGTATTGGCGTTTTTTTAACATTTCATTACAGTGGGTTTATCAAAGCCATAAAAGAATTAAAAAATTAGAAGTATTTTTAAAATAAAATTGTTTCAATTATTGAGAATTTTAGATAGCAATTGTCCCCAATATTTTGTTCTATCATCAGTGCAGATTGTAAATAAAGGGATTTAAGGTTTTATATTTAAATTGTTCCAAAGTTTTCAGATGATAAAATTATTATTTTCCATAATTTAGTAATATAACAAATCTCCAATATTAATATTTCATGTTTTTATATATAAAAAAATGTATTGGTGTTATAATTATTATTAATAGTATACTTTTTACTATTAATTTTACTCTTTTTACTTAAAATTTTTGTCAGAAACTTTTATCAAAATGGCAAGTAAATATGAAATTATCAAAATTATCACTTAACCATACTTTCTCACTCTCATTATTATTTTAAATATTACCAATTCATTTCTGAATGAGCTTCTTTTTATAGATAGCTTCTTCACATCATGTCAGCAATTTTTCTTATTTCACTCAATTATATGACATGTATACAATTTCTACAGCTTTTAAAATTTATTTGGATATAATTTAGGACTTGAATTATTTATTTGTTATCATCATTTCTAACAATACCTCTATTTTAACTTTTTAATTTCACTAATAATGTCAATGATAACTATTTTCTTTCCTTTTTATTCCTAACATCCATCTCCATACTTCATTGTGTGATCTATAATCTTGGCCTTATTATTTTATTAAGTGATAATGTCTCAGATCCATAAATGTGAAATGGTAGAAAGTATATTGTTTAATTAATAAGTAATGAATTGAAAATCAATGTTTCTCTATCTTAAACCTTTAAAGATGATACTCAGTAAACTCACTATTCTGGCTTATGGATATTAATAAACACTTTATATTTTCACGATGATAATGATCACATTGCATTAATAGCTACAATGAAAAGAATTTGTGAATGGTGAATTTATGTCTCAATAAGTAATCAAATTATCTCCTTTCATTTAAAAATTAATTTCATTTCTCATATGTGAGTATAGTAATATATTTTGAAGCTATAAGTTTATTATATCATCACCATTACTGTTATTATTATTATTAATTTTGTTTAAAGATGAAAACACACAATTAATTATAATTTAGTTCACCAGATGGCATCTTTTTCATTACTGTTGAAAAGATAAGGGGGATTTAGATATAAAGGTTATAGAGTTGACAAAGATTATGTTGTGGAAATGGGATGGAGCAGAATATGGAAAAATTTAGAGTGGGGAATGAAAAATAAAGTGGCCAACAGGTTTATCTGGGCATAATTGCTGAGATATTCTTGACTTCGTTTAAGGAGAAGCCACAGTACATCACATCACATCAAGTCTAAGTAAAAGACATTTTGCACAACTTCTTATCAGAGTGTTAATATTTCAATTAATCACTTTTTTTTCCCTCATAATAAATTTATAGATACTCTTCTGATCAATCCATATTGTCTTGGAGCTTTTGACTAATATAACAACTTAAATCACTAATTACAAAGGCTTTTATTAAACATTAGATCATATTATTAAAACTGCAATATATCATGAATTATGGAAAGACAGAAGGGAAAAAAACATAAAAAATAACTAAATGGTTAGATGTTCAGGAGATCATGTGGCATTAAGCTTCTATTCAGGAATTTTTAGTTCTCAAGTCCATGATCATGCTAAACAAAATACAGTTAAAAGACAAAAGAACAATAGTTAACTACCATCATCATATTTATCAAATATTGTTTCTTCATCATTGCATCTTTTTGTAAAATCAGGGAATGATTTTGAAAAAATTATTTGAAAGTGCTTGGATATATGTATTAATAGGAAGATGTACACTTAGAAAAATGAAATGCTTTTTTTTAGAACAGATATTTAAATTCTAATCAAAGCTTTTATTTTTAATTGAGCTGTCGTCTCTGTTGTGTGCCACCCAGTGAGATTTGGTAAAAGAAACTTTTGATAACTCATTATCCTAAGTGATTTGTTGTTAAATGAGGAAAGAAGCAATCATAACAAACTTGCCATTACTAAATTAACTGTTTGCGTGTAAAGGTCGTCAACTTTTTAATTTATTGCTATTAAAATCATTTTACATATATCAACAAGAAATTATTTTAGTTTGGGTAAATTTAGAATATGGGGGGAGGGGGGAGTATCAAATTTAGTAAAATAAAATAAAGGATTTGTAAATTTTTAAGTTCTATTATATTTATCTTTAAATTATAAGATAAGCATGGCTATCTTTAAATTTAATGAACTAAAAAAAAAATCCAAGATTAGTTTAACACACACACATATAAATGTTCTTAAATTTCTATTCCAAAAAATCATAGATGAATTATAACACTTAGACGTTTTCATTAGTCGCCAATTTTTTAAGCCATATATATGATATATAGCTCAGTCTTTCCGCTGTTTTCATTTGCTTTGTATCATATATATCAATTATGACCAAACTGTGGCTCACGAACTACATGTGTCTCTTTAGAGGGTTTAATGTGGCTCTCACAAAGCTTTTGAAATAAAATCATGATATATTTTTTTATTATCATGATATATTTATGTTATTTTGAAACCATATCCTTTATCCTTTTGTAGTAGCAATTTTATAATGACTGCTGAATTCGTTAATGCTTTTGTTGTTACTGTTTTTAGGAAATATAATACACTATTCGAATTTATAGAAAAGTTATAAATGAAATATTTGTTTCTGTTGAATAGTTCCAAAATTTAATTGTGGCCCTTAAATATTAGTTTTAATATGTGGCTCTTATAGATATGAAATTTGGCCATTCCTGTTATAAACTGTTTTTATTTACTTCAGCATATATATTATTGTTACATTGTTGACTATTTAAGATTAGCCATCCTAGAGATCAATCGCCCATTTTAAATTGCAAATTTCTGTAAATATTTTTTAGCGATTTTTAAATAAAATAAAAAAAATATTTATATTTAAGGATATTAAAACTAAAGATGATTATATTTAAATTTTGTGAATTAGCTATTTAGCTTTTTTTAATATATATATTTCGTAATATTTTCAGTACAAATTTTGAATTAGTTAGCATACTATTAACTTTATTATATTTTATGCCGAAAGACTAATAAAAAACCAACTGCGATTACATATTTTTTTCATATAGATTATAGAACATAAAACTATGGCTAATTCCTCTCACTTTCAAAAATTAATCTTTCTTATTTGTTGTACACAGTTTAAATTAATACAGTGAACAGTGTAAAAACTTTTTTCAGATAATTATAAACATTTAGACATTTCAATAAAATAATAGTACTTAAAAAAAAAAATTAGTAGCAACAGATAATCAATTAAACATGTAAGGCAAATGTCTTACAGGGCTCTAAAATCTAGAAAGAAAAAATACTAAAACATAATAAAATATACAAGTGAATTTCAGATTTTATAAACTAGTTGATAGCTACAATCTTTTATCCTTTACAAAAGGAATGGAGACTTTTGCAGGAAAAGAATGACTTGTAATTTTCGTCAAACATTGTGATCCATCTCATATATATTTCATTGCAATAATAATATCACATGATCACCATTTCTTATGCTAGCACATAACTGTTATTGCTGGCATCCATTGAATACTCTGATTGGCACTGAGTGGCACTACTGTATGGAGAGTTTTGCCTGTTTGCAATAATAATAATTACAAATAATATCAACTATTACAAATAATACTAATTTATTAATATAAAAAAAGTCAATATGTAATTTAAAAAACAATATAAAATATAAATTCCAAGAAGAAGCATGAAAATTTAAATTTGAAAGATTTACATCGCATGCTACCCACTAATCTTGAATACCTGGGTATGTAACTTTAAATCAATACTCATGCACAGGATTCTGTATGATCTGTAAAACAGAAATGGATTTTGCCTTAACTATATTCATTGTTGAAAATATATTTTCACATAGAAAAATAGAGCCAAAAAAACAATGTTAAATTAACTGCAACTTTTTTTAAATCTGATTATTTTTTTGGTGTGCTTCAAACTGCAAAATAATTTTTAGGTTCTGAACTGTGTATTTTTAGAATTGCTATTTTACAGGAGAATTATGTCATTATGCAGAAGAATTTCATCTTCTGCAACAGATAATAAAAAACATATTTATATTTTCAGTCATTTGATCCATATCAACATTGCTAAAGAGACAACAACTCATGAAGGATATTACTGGCTCTAATTTGGTAAATTCTTGGAAATGCCTCTCAAATTCAGAGTAAAGAGTTAATTATTTCTTTATAATATTTATCTTTGTCAAATGTACTTCCACTTCTTGGCAATTTTTCAGAAATATTTTTGAAAATGTTCAATTCTTTAACTTAATATTTTCAATTCATTCTTTAATTTATTTTTAAAAGCTTTAATTTATCTAATTATTTCAATTATTATTTTTTATTTATTTTGCAATTGTAAATTTAATTCATTAACATAATTAATTATATTGACAATGAAAGCTAAATTCATCAACCAAATGTTATCACTAATGTCAATGTATACTTCATTTCTTGACTTTAAAAAATCTTTTACTTCTTGTCATAGATCTCTGAATCTTTGTAAAATTATTCATCAACTTAATCAATGAACATCTGTATGATAAAACAATTCAGGTAAAACTCACTATACGTATTGCAACACACAAGCATAAGAAGTGGTGGTCATGTGATGTTTATTAGCATAAAACAATTCACTATACTCAGACTCATTTTCTTCTAGCTGAACACAAAACATTCTTCTCTGAAGAGTTTTACTTTAAATAAAGTTCATAATTTTCATTCCCTGATATGATGCAGGTTTAAAATTTTATAATAAAAGACCTGCTGGTATAAAATGTAATGCTATAAAATAAAATAATCATCATCTCTGGTACACATAGCCATAAAACCATTGATTGTTCTGGTCATTGATTGCACCCAATCAGTCATCATTGATACAACTTTATAAATTGAAATTGTTTTCTTCTCTCTATATATTTGTGACCACACACTAAACATCTTCATATTCTTAAAAACCACTCTTATACAAAATTGAAGAATATCAAGTATGTCAAGAGATTAATCAAAATGCAAAGAAAAACAAATGTGTTTAGTCATATCTTTGGTTAGTTGTTCAATCAAGTCAGAATTTATCATTTCTATAGACCCATGATAGTTCTACAGGAAAGTTGTACATCTTTAATTGCAGAAATAATTTCTTTTTTTTTTAAATCAAATAATGAATTGCTAGCTTCTGGAAATGCTTTTATCATTTCTCCATCTACAAAAGTTTCTTATGTTTTGTTAACACATAATTCCTACAAGATAATGCAACTGATTTAATAATGGGTTTAATAAAAATTTATTGTTAACTGGTTAACTGTGACTTAATTTATTTATTTGTAACTTTTGTTTGCTAATAGGCTTTTTAATGAAAATTCTTTATCAAAACTTGCAAGCATGATTTAAAATCTTTCAATATTTCCTTTTTGGCAGTAACATACTTTTTTTTTTCAGGAGTCAAAGCATCAGCCAGGAAGCGAACCCGTGAACCCGGGACAACTGCTTGTAAGGCGACTATGCTGACCACTCGGCCACCAATGCTTGACAGGAAGTAACATACTTGCATGACATATATAAGACATTTTGGATTCACTATTATGAGGAAAAACTTTCCATTCTGAATTAAAATTATATATCTTTGTTTTCTTTTCACTTGTTTCAGATCTTATACTCTTTTTTAAAATATGATAAAATAATATTTTTTTAAATAAACTACTGTGCTCTTGTCACACTAAAAACACAGTCATCAGCTTTGTGACTGATTGATTGTATTCAATGTTGCCTGTTGTCATTGAGTTATGTGAGCCAATGAATTGGTAATCAATGTACATATTATTATGCATTTTGAACGAAGGCATGTTTGTCCAACACATTTGCCTGTCTATATATAGCTGCCCCAATAGTGAAGAGCCAATTCTCACCTTTAGTAGTCATGTATGCATGAAAAATATATTTATTTTATGTATAGCTATCTATTCTAATGTAATGTAGTATTGGTTACCATTTATTTCTCTTCTGATGGTCATATCAAAATTTCTTGGTGGTCCACTGATGAAATGTGATCAACATCCTGTCCACACTGACTTTATAGTGCTGCTTTATAATACTTTTATCATAAAAGCATTCTACAAATTATAAAAGTTTTATGACTTGTGGAATACATTGACAACATAATTTTTAAGAGAATACTTATAATTCTTGGTCAACTATATGTGTCACAATTGTTAAAATCTTTTACTTGCATATTTCAATAGTAAAATACTTATTTTTAATTAAAGATTAAGATTTTCAGTCTACATTCATACTTCACTCCATCTCAACAACCCATACACATAACCACACACACATGTGAAAAAGATACATGATCATCAATATATTTATTTTGTGCAGAACTCGTCAGTTGGGTCAGAACAAAATCTCCCACACATATATACAATCAGTGCTCAGTTTATATTAAGATAGCAATTCCTTAAAATGGACAGTCCACAATTTTCTCACTCTTCCAACAATTCAACTGTCCATTTCATTGAAAAAATAACAATGGAATGCTCAAAGCTCTTAGTGGATTTGATATTGTAGTCACACCTATGGAGACATATTATTCTAACCCCTCATATTATCAGACCATCATGTATCCATTTATATTAATAGGAGAGGGATGGGATGGACTTATACTATGATGTAACCTAGTTCCAATGCTATATTGTAATTAATTGTTGGAAAGGTGAGAAGATTAAAGTCTGTCCATTAAAGTTTAAAGTATTGCTATCTTAATGTAAACCAAACATTGATTGTATATATGTGTGGAAGATTATAATCTGGCCTAATTGATGAATGCTGATCCTGCACAAAATGTTTATTGGGAATCATTTATCTTTTTCACATATATGTGGTAATGTGTATCAGTTGTTTGAGATGAAGTGGAGCATGAATATAGACTGAAAATCCTATGTGCAAAATCCCTTTATTTACTATAGTAAGTGAACAGATTAATTATTTATTTTTATGTATATTTATTGTTTGATTTGCGACTTTACTATAATATTTTATAACTTAATAATCTCTGCAAATGCAATAGATTATTAGGTAGGTGGATTCCTTCTGGTAATGTTAATAACAATAATTAATATATATATACATATTGTTATTACAATAGTTTTTAATTAACAGACATTTTATTTGTAGTAATATATATATATATATATATTGTGATAGGTCCTCTTGGAGTGGCTGCGCACAAGGTGGCTGTATATAAATTCACAATTCATTGTACATATAGAAAACATTATTGTGTATTAATTTAAGCTATCTTGATCGATATTCTAACAGTAATAAGTCTGGTACAAATTACATAAACATACTATGAAATGAATTATGATGATCTGTGCATATATTTTACCCACATGCAAGAATAGATTAAATATTCAAAATATTCAAATGTATAATTTGTAATTTTAAGTATGTTTTAATTATATTATATATGCAAGTAATATTTTTATGTTTTATTTTTAATTGTTGCAAATGCTTCACATTTGCAATTTTTTTTTTAAATTGTTTACGCGTTGGAACATATTTATATAAAAAAGGGAATAATTAAAAGTAATTGTAAATGGTCCAAAGTGTCTATATTTTTTTAGTTTATCAGATATGTTCCCTGCTAATAAGTTAAAGCAAAATCAAGTGGTTATTGTTTTACCGAATGTTAAATTTTACTAATGTATTAATGGTCATCCTGCTTTGTATTTTATTTTTAAAAACCAAGAGGGTCTGTCAAGCATTGGTGGTCAAGAGGTCAGTGATGGCTGCTTTACAGCAGTTGTCCTGGTTAGCGGGTTCGCTTCCCGGCTGATTCTATGACATATGAAAAAAAAAAAAAAACAAGAGGATCTAGGGCAATTAGATGCCAAGATCAGCTGAGAAAATCTGATTTTATTTTTGATGCATGTTGTTTAGTTTTGATCTTTTGTCAGGAAAAAGTGAGAGAAATTTTCCTTTATGTGAAAAGTAAAAATTGATGAAATGGAATCAATCAAGGTGGTCTGAGTGAAAACCAAGATAGAAATTAAAGATAAAAATTTAAAGATTAAAATGAATGATATGAAATATTAAAATGTAAAAAGCTATATGCATTGTTCCAATTCATTAGCCATGAAGGTAGAGTAGGCTGACACAATAGAAACAGGTGGGTACTCAAATTCATATTGTAATGAGTGTGCTATATAAGCTGTTCACCAGGTGCTGAGGGAGGTTATTGACTAATATAGAAGCATAGAAAGAAGTGTCAATATAGAGAATAATTTGATACAGAAGAGATTCTAATACAGAAGAATAGGAATGTACAAGATAACCATAGAGATTAATAATGCATCATCTAATATAGAAGAGACAAACAATGAGGCTTTTTCTTCCATGATTGCAGAAGTATTGTGTTGCTGTTCCAGGTTCTGTTCATCTGACTGATGAGTGGTTAGCTATAAGCTGCCGAGACTGATGATTAAGGTCGTATCTCAAGACAGATATATGCTGATCATCCAATATTAAAGAAATAAGCTAAAAGAGAACAGAGCCAAGTTTGGCTTCAAATAAAAGTCGCGCAAAAGCTATATAACAGAAGAGGCCGTCTGCTGAAGCTGTCCTAATGAAGAAAACATTGGTAGAAACCAAAAGAAAATAAAAATGTCTACATTAGTCAGTGTGATGAACATGGAGTAGAATCCCATGTCTGTACACCAGCCCAACTCCCTCCAAGCCATCACCATGTAGCCACTAATACCAGCTGATGAAGATGATCACAGAAATACCTACATCTTACTAAAATGAAGAGAAGTCCTCACTGCCCTGTTGTTCAGTTGGGTAGCACACTCAGAAACCCTGAAGTTTGGATGAAGTTTGAAGATGCCAGATGGTATAATTTCTATTATTTATTTATCATTTTACTTAAATATTGTTTATATGCTTTAATAAAAAGAGTGAATCTTATTGATATATGTATTTTTGGTATAGTACATGTATGTCGAATTGTTTATCTTCAAAGTGCGGGATTGTTTCATGTAAAACCATCCTTCCACATTAAGTTTAATATGTGTATATGTGAATGTTTTCTTTTATTTTTGTTATTGCTCATAACACATATATGCGTATAGCATAAAGAAATGTAAATTGATTTAAATTAGAATTTTGCTCTCGTCTCCATGTGTGCTTGATTTATATATAAGTGCATGCTTATAAAATGTTATGTAAGCAGTGGAATGGATGTGTAAATAGACATACATGTATAACCATTTATATATATATATAAAATAACCGTAACCCTAAATATGTGCAGATGTGGGTAGAAACTCAGACCACTTCATTCAAGGGTATTTATCTAAAAATAAGGAAGGGAGTTCCATATCTAAATTGCATAGACATTTTTAATTTTCTTTTTGTAGTATAATGCTGGGGGGAGGGAGTCAGAGAATGTATTTTTCTTAATGTATATAAATGTGTCAGGTTATTTGGGGAAATAAATATTTGTTTTTGTGTTTTAAATTTTGTCTTGATGAGTATCTCATTTATTTTTTTCTCTCTCCAACAATATTAAATGCACATGTTTCCAATAGTGGCATAATCTACCAAGTAACTTGAGAGAAAGAGATGACTGAGCTAAGCCCATGAGACACTATTGGGGGGGGGGGGGTAGAATTTTGTCATGTGGATATCTTTATTTTATTTACTTCATATGTTTTGTTGGTAATTGTATATCCTTTCAGGAGGGGTTTTCTCTTTCTGGAAATGGCGCGTAAAGGCCAGGCTCAATTCAGCTTTTCAAAAGTATGCAACAGCCAATGGACTGATATTCATAGGCAGGGCAATAGAGTTTTTAAAAAAGGAAGAGATCAGAAAATATAACCAGCTTTGGTTTTATTTCTCTCATTTAACAATTCAATAGGTTAACCTTAAGAGTTTATTATTGAGTTTATAACAATGCCTACTCTGATGCATGACAGACATTTCATGTTCGTTTCTGTGTGCATGGTAAAAATCCACGGGGTAGAAGGGCATCGACTGCAACAGAAAGAATTGGTGCCAAATGTGTAGGGCCTGATTCAACATGGCCAGCATAGCAAAAATATGGCCGCTGAGCATAAAAAAAAAGCTCAAAATCGGAAAATGTTTTAGAAAAACAAAATTGTGTATATTAAAAATAACGAGAAAGTGATAAGATGCTGCACATATATATATAAACAACATATAAGTGTAAAAATGGGTGGAGGACTTCCAGCATTAATTTGTTAGCTTATTTTGTAATTTAAGAAAGAGAGAAAAAAGGCGATATCAGGAGACAGAGATTTTTTTTATATTAGAATGTATATTAAAGTTTTATTTTCGATTTGATTTGTTTCTTGTTGATATAAAATCTCAGTCATAGATAAAAATATAGAATAGCTGGAGCATATGTGATAGTAGATAGATAAATGATGAACAGAATAGGATAGAGTTAGGTATGTGGTGCATTGCACAGTTAATAAAAGTAGTTAAAAAAATTTTGTTATTATAATAAAAGAAATGTTAATTGTATAAAATTGCAGCAAGGCAATTTAAATACAGGGCGTTTACATGTTGATAAGATCGCCCTCTAACATATAAGTGAAAAGGATGATACTGCAAATGGAGAAAAAGTGGAAAAAAGTCAGCCAGTAAGGCAGGAAAATGAAATAAAAATAGGTAGTGATCAGCAAGGAGAGGAAACACTTAAAGATGAAAGTGAGGGCTTCATGGAAAGAATGGAAAAACTATTACTAAATATGTCATATAATATGGCACAAAATATGAATAAATATGGCACAAAAGATGGATATGAAGAGTGATATATTGAATGATATGTCACAAAAGATAAATGACATGAAGAGTGATATAGCAAAAGATATGTCGCAAAAGTTAAAATAATATGAACAATAAGACATTACAAGATATGGAAGCAAGGCTTCAAAATATGGAGGAGATAACAAGGAAAATGGAGATGCAGAGACCTCCATCAAAGCACCAGGTAGGGTGAAAGAATTAGAGACCAAGCAGCAATTAATGGAAGAAAAGTACAAGGGCTTGCAACAAGATATCAACCAAAAGATTGAAGAAATGGTAAAAGGCTGTGAAGGCAAAAGGAAAAACCTGGACAAGCTGTTAGTAGAAAATGGTAGTAAGATAGAGGGTTTACAGCAGAATTGCTGACAGATGGTCAGGAAGATTGAATAATATATGACTGAATCCCCAGTCATCAATGTCATTAAAGAGAAGTAGATCATAAGCATGGATAAAGTTGAGATCTGGGTGAGCAAAAATGAAGGAAGCATTGCTGAAATCCATAGAGCAATAAATGAATTAGAAGAAAAAGTTAAGGACCTTAAAGTAAGATAATGAGGAATGAGAAAGCTGTATCAGGGGGAGTAATGGAAGTAAAAAAGAATAGAGGTGAAGCTAAGGATGTGGCTAGCAACACAAGTCAGGAGCAGGATGATGTAGAAAAATGAAAAAATAGAAAGGGCAGGTCTTGGGAGAACAAGTTAGTGATAGGGAAAGATAGGTCCCCTCAGTCTAATGTGAACCAGTTCCGGTCTTGGGAGAACAAGTTAGTGATAGGGAAAGATAGGTCCCCTCAGTCTAATGTGAACCAGTTCCTAAAGATCAAAGTACTCCAGGGACAAACTGGGGAGTTCCGATAAAATACCTTAACAGCCTGGAAAAATATTTCCAGATAAATCAATGCCCGAACCTAGCAAGTTGGCCATTGCATGTAGTCGCAGACAAGGGGATGCACAATCATGGTAGGAATACTTACTTCACCACCCTGCAACATTTGAGGGCCATAAAGAAGCTCTGTTAAAAAACTTCTGGAGTGAAGAGCACCAGGAGACCATCCTGTACCAAGTAATGCCGAAGAAGTACAAGGAAAATGGGGGCAAAAATTATTCCAAGTTTTTAGAAGGCAAGTGGCCAGACTAAGAATGTTAAATGCATGCCACATGTCATTGTGAGGATAATCCACCATAATCTGCCCTTTAATATTGAGCAGATGTTACTCACTGCCAATGTAAATGTGATGGAGACAGTGACTAAGCTATTAAATGCTGTAAATATGAGTCAGCAAAGCCGACCACCTGACAAAGCTAGAGAGGGCATAGGTATTGATGCTATGAGCTGGGGAAGGAATAGGCCCATATAAATGACCTCCTTAGCACAGGAAAGCTAGACCTAGAAGCCCCAGTCCAATGCCATACATCGACCCCCATAGAAAATAAGATTGATGAACTGTATGGAGGAAAGAGAAAGGTGCCCTGACCATCTTCGCTTAGGCCAAGGTGTAGTAAATGCAAGGGTAAGCATAGACAATAGTTGGAATTAGTCGATCATGTCATTTGAGAGTTGGGAGTATGGATGTCATTTTCCACATATTGTGTGTGAGTCTGTGTCAATGTTTTCTGTACTCTAGGGTTGGAAATGGTGAGAGTTTAGGGGGTTGGCTGGAGATCTTTCCTCTGGGACCAATACTTTGTTAACCACACCTGTTACAGAAGAAAGAAATTGGCAATGCAAAAGATCCTGTAAGCCTCTAATAAAGAACAAGGATGGATGCATTTACTTGATACTCGTATTTTAATTATTTTGCATAGTCATCATCAGATTCTAGATAAAGTAGAGATCTTTATGCCGATGCTTCTTAATATTTGATTATTGAAAATTGTTAATTACTGCAGTCTTAAACTGTTAATGCATTCAGATGCTCAAAAGTATTGCTGAGAAGGAATAATAATTTCACAAATTTAATTATTAGTATGGGTTATTACAGGTAGTTTTTCTGGGAATCAAATAATATGTGGCAACTATGATTTTTTTTTTTACTTTCCTCTCTGTTAAACTTCTCACCAATAGACTCACTGCTCAAGACCCTTACATGATTTGGTAAATGATAGAATGGAAGATTATGGAATTCATTGCAGCCCAGTTTTACCATTTCCAGTGTTCACCTTTTATAAACTACCAAGTAATAAACTAATTGATTATTTATTTTACTGCTCAAAATATGACTATATTTTAATATATATATATACTTAAAGAAAAAAAAGATATCATTGTAAAAAGTTGATATAATTTTCTTACAACAGAAATTATACAAAATAAACTTAAGCTACAATGCTATTGACAGAAATATGAAATGCAAAGCAATCGTGATCTAATTCAGTCTTTATGTCATAAATTTTACTCACTATTTTATAGTAAAAATGTTTCTATCTTCAAAATCTTGTCCAAGGATCAAAAGAAGTTGCGCAGATAAAAGATTTGAAATACTGTCATTTTTTTTTTGCTTTTAAAAACATATTTAAATTTTTTAGTACAAAAGATTGTAAGAATATTTCAACTAACAAAAGCATTATTTTAAAAATGATCAACAATATTTCTGAGCATTGGTAAAAAAATCTAAGAAATTTAGTACCATAGAAATATGTTTTCTTCCTCGTCAATGGTGAAAAATTCATTTATACTACTATTTTATTTTTGTATAAAGGATCTGTTTATTGACACTCATATGAATAGCTTACTTTGAATCTTTCTAAAAATAGCTAAAAAAAAAAAAAAAAACTGTTTATTGATAAATATAAACCAGATATATGAATTAGCTTCTAGGTTTGCTTCAAAAATCTTCAGCTATCTTTACTCCAGATGAGGGTGGCGTGATATTTCTATATATTTTAAATCCTTGATTATCTTTCCTGAAAAAAAAATTCATCTTCTTCCCTGGATTTTGAATCTTACAATATAATCATATTTAATTAATGTATACTAACCACTATAATAGAGGCATTACAAAATATAATATTTATGTATATTTTTAAAACCACAAATATATATGCAACAATTAATATTGTTTAATGGATTATATGTGCATATAATGCATAATCCTGAAAAAGATTTATTATTGAATTAACATAACCTTTGACTAGTAGCTCATACATTATATCTATATTTACAAAAGATTAAAATTTCATTTATCAAACATAGCAAGATCTTCCTCAAAACCTTCTAAAATAGTTATGTTCCTACAGTTTTTCATATAGATATTTTTTTAGAAATAAAGAAAAAATTTCCAGGCAATGTGAACTGTTTTATTGTATTATTTATTAACTTAACTGTATTTTTTTTTTTTTTTATTCATTCTAATCCTTAAAAGTAAACTAAAAATCCATTATTTGTATTGTCTACATATTCGCAAATATGTATGTTATGATATATATATATAATTTGTATGCATTAGAATTAATCAATAAAAATTCGAGTTTTTCCGTTTTAATAATTTTAAATAATAAAAAGAAAAAGTAAATTAACAAATAAATATATAGTTAAAGAAATAAAATTATAAATAAATTATTTTATTTACTTATATAAACTACTATTATTGTCTTGTTACTAAGATTCATTCATAAAATTATTAATAGCATGTATGCAAATCTTTTTGTGCTGACTTAAATCACACAAATTTTGTCAATATTATTTAAAAATAAAGTTCAATATAAAAATTAAATCTGATATATTCTTCTATAGTAATGTTAAATGTTTACTTCATAGACTTGAGAATATCAGATTAACAGTTTGCTTGAGACGATTTCTTAATTTCTCTCCAAATTCACAGATAGAATTTCAAATTTTTCATTCTTTTGACAATGTATGAGAGCTTTTAAATATTTTCTTTTCTAAAGGCTCAGCAACTTTTAAATAATGTTTTGGTTTCTATTTTCAAGTAATTATTTGTAAACAGATAAATATAAAATATTATTCCATCATACAGCCACATTATATAGTTTTAGTACACTACTCTGTGATTTAATAACATACTTAAATCTTGAGATTCAAAAGTTCTGAAGTCAAACGTTTAAGACAGATGAAATCTTCAACTATTGACTGAAACGACCAATATACTTTCCATCAATTTATACCTTTGCTGATTCTTTTTTATCCAATGTGATTGTTGTCTGAGATAATTATTATGCATAATCACATTTCTTTCCACATATATACATATTTTTTCAACTAATATTAAACACATAGAAAAATGAAATCTAAGTGTGATATAGTTATAAATAAAATAAAAAAGATAAGCCAAATACTTCAGAACAATGAAAAATCTATTAACATCTATTCCTAAATGTAACTGCTTTTACTAACATGCTTTCAAAATATCTTTCAAAACAACATATTTGGAGTTTAAAAGATCTAAGTAAATATTCAGACTTTAATAGGTTGACTTCCACAATGGATTTGTAATATACTCTTCATAAATATTAAACTGAATTAAGCATTTTATCTAAAAAACTATATTGATCAAAGCTCAACTCTATCACTTCCCATCACATGCTGTCCTGCATGACAAATTTTATTTTAATGATAAGAAGTTTAATAAATTAACATACTCAAGAGCTAAAATTCCTAGTTTGAAACTTAACTCTGTTATTTGAACTTCAATTTCATGAATGATGAACTATTTGATTTGTTTTTACAGCATTAAATGTATTAATAAATATAAAACTATCAAAGTATAATAATTGTTTTGAGTCTAGATACTACCTCAAAATAAGTAAACTCACAAATCTGTATGCATAAAGATATTTCATTAACTTTCTCTATGTTCAAACATGGAATTATTTTTTGAACTATTTAATACTAACTCCTTTTTTATTTCTAAAATATCAAAATATATTATTTAGTAAATAAGTTGAGTAAACAAAAATGGATGAAAAAATGTGAGCATTACAAGTGAACCATATTTCATCAAAAAATATAATTCAATGAAGCCAAACCTGAAAAAAAAAAAAACATCTCAAAATAATACTTACACATATGACAAGATGTATCTATATTATTCACATAAATGCCCATCAAGTATGCAAAGAAAATACAAATATACAGATAAAAAAGTAAAAAACAGTCTACAAGTAGCCTCCTGCAGCAAAAGGAACTCTCTATCAATCTCTTATGTCAGTAAAAAAGAAAGCAGTATGAACATGCAAGGTTTGCATATTATTGCATCCTTGTTTTGCCTCTAGCTAAGAATAGATAGGTGCCAATTTAATAAAAAAAATTGGACAGGTATGGATTGGCTTTAAGCCGATTAAAAAAAAATCTCAAGTTACTGAAAAAAATTCCAAATTTACTCAGGCCAGATTTGAACCTAGTTTATAAACATGGCAAATAGCTGCATTGCCATTGCATCAGGAAGTTCATATTTAAAACATATACGTAAATAATGCGTACATCCTCTTCAATAAATAATTGGTTCAATAAATAAAAAATCTGCTTTCCAAAAAGCAATTACAAAAACTTTAATCAACAAAATGTTTCTAGTGGGGGGGTCATATTTTATCATTTTGAGTTTATAATCATTAATAAAATAAATTAAAACATTTACCTATTGGAAATATAAGCTATTACCCA
This sequence comes from Epiperipatus broadwayi, assembly GCA_028023455.1. Lineage (NCBI taxonomy): Eukaryota > Metazoa > Onychophora > Udeonychophora > Euonychophora > Peripatidae > Epiperipatus > Epiperipatus broadwayi. Next base: position 11,436,680 of record JAQFVV010012396.1, read on the forward strand.
ATTCTTAACAAGAAATATTCAAACATTATCAATAATACGGATATATAGTACATTGTTTTGGCATTTATTAATATATTTACAAAAAATATTTTGCTTTTTATATTTAAAATTAAGATTTAATTCTCTAGCTTTTTTTTTTTACTAAGATATTATAATTCAAAGAAGTGTTTTAAAAATGATTGTAATAATTTATATATATTTAATAACAATGTGTATTGTTTTAAGATATATGTTACTTTTTAAATTATTATTTTTTTCATACTGATACCAAGTGCAAATATAAGTCAACTATTTGCTAATAGCAATTATCGAAAAATATTACCAATATTGCCTGTGCCATTTAAAGCAAAGGTAGAGAGTAACAAAGCGAAATGCTAAATGTTCCGGGATCAAAGCTCAATTTTTCACTTCTAATGCCTAAATATTAAATGGCCTCGCAAGCAAGAGATCATTCAATTACTTATTTTTTATCACTAACAATATTTTTTATTTTGCTATTTAGTAATATATATATATATTGCTTTTATATTGAAAAAAATATTTTTTTTTTTTTAACGCCAGCTAATTTTTCTATTTTTATATTTAAAGAATAAAACTAACTATAACGGCAATGTAAAAAAAAAGCCACATTTATAAGAAGTTTAATCACCATCAGCAGATCTTAATTTAGAACTTTTTTTTTTATTAGTTAATTTCTATTTGCTGAGAATATATTCCTAAGTAACAATGCAGTAAAATACATGCCAAGCAGTATCATAAAAAATACTTATAAAACAAAGACCTCACCAACAGTTCACAATGAAGGAGAAACTGTTATTTACCAGGTTTGTTGATTAGTGATTGTTTGAACAGTTTCTCATTTTTTTATCCTCTAACTATGGATAAATCCTACATCTGATTGTAATTTTTAAAATATCCAATTTTTACTATATTTGATTTGAACCTCGATCATGGACATAGCAGAAATGTTCTCCCAAAATATTATTAACACTTTTTAATAGTATTAAACATAATCAATCAATATATGCTCATACTAAAATATTTATTAAGTTAGCCTTTATCTTCCTCATTAACTCTTGCATATGCATATTATATCATAATTAAAATTGCTAATGTACATGTGCAATAAATATATTTTTTCAAGTTTTTGTTTTTATCAATTTCTCTTTCACTTTATCTCAATCTTATTGCAACCATCCATCACCATAGAAATGAAACAAAACCTCTTTCACTATGGATGCATTTAAAACATCCACTGTATTTTTTTTTAGTAAGACAAACGTAATACAATTTAAGATGATTTCATATACATTTTTAGTTTAACTTCATGTATATGTATTTTATACATTTCAAACTTCTATTCCATCAGACATTTTTCAAATATATGATTAATGACAAGTGAAAAAGATAAATAATACCCGTGATGCACATTTTGTACTGAAACAGTACTCATAAGATAGCTCAGATCACAATCTCTTACACATATCTTCATTGTTGTTTGAGTATTATATGGATGGTAAATTACTATAGTTTGATTATAAGACTCAAACTTTCTGTATAGCTTTACTACAAATATATTGTAATACTACGGGGAAAATATGGGGTCATGGGGTAATGGTCACCAGTATGTGAACATCAACTGCTCTAAATTGTCTAGCCATTGGTAACTCTCCAAAAAATTGGGAAATCTGAGGAATTGTAGTTTTATCTTTAAGTAAAAAAAAAAAAAAAAATTTATAAAGACCAAACTAAATAAAAGGTAGTGCATGGACTTTGAGCAATATCCTCTTTGTGCCAACCCAGGAATCACCATCATCATCACCTGGATTCCAATACACTAAGTATAAAAACCCTATCCCATATAGCTGTTATGCACAAATCTAGCTCAGGAAACAAGAACTCTATAATTCATTACTGTGAGCAAGAGGGAAATAAATAAATAAATTAGCTTATTATAAATAATCTTAATCAATTCATGAGCTTCCCCTACTTATAAATAACTAGTTTTATTGGCATCATCAAGAAAAAAAAAATCTTAGAATATAAGATCACACATACGACACTTCATGAAAAAGGAATTGGATAGAATAAAGTAATTGAGCCTAGAAAAAAAATTTTTTTTTTGGAAAACAATTATTTAATATCTAATTAACAAAAAAATGACATGATAGTAGATAATTTCAAATATCCATTTCATCAAAAAAAAATACATTTTTACAAAATTGCATTAACCAACTAATTAATTTTTATTCCTGGATTAACTTTCATTTCATTAAATTAATTCTTTAAAAATAACTAAGATTTTTTTAAATATTTTCAAAAATCAAAGATAGCAATCTTTTTTTTCAAAGAGAAAAAAAAAAAAACTTATTACATTTATAAAAAAAAAAAATTCTATTAATAAAAAAAAATAGTGTGCACACATAATAAAAAAAATACCTAGAGCCATGGCTCTCTTGTCTATAAAGACCTTTCCAATAGCAATTTCAGTTTTTCCTTTTTCTTGAAGGCTTCTAAACATGGGCCTGGTTAAATTTGTCCTTTCCTGGGTCTGTAGCAATTCCAGGTAAAAGAAAATAGCAATTTTTGTCCATTGGTTTTCCTCTTGAATTTCCAGGTGAGACAGATATAGATAGAGACTTGTGTTGCTCTTGGTTGAAGGCAAAGCTGAAGACTGATTAAAGAGGTTTAACTTCCCTACATTTTATTCCAGAGAAGGTAGGTTACATGAAGGAAGATGATGCCCAGATTTTAGCTGAACTTAGCATATGGTTTTCATTGTACAAACCATTTTTAGTGCTAAACTCATAGTATGCTAAAAATCTAGATTAAAAATGTCTATTACTATATTCAATAGCTTGGTTACAATTCCTGCTGTGTTATGCCACAGGTTGGTAAATTCTTCTACTTCTTTCTTTTCAGCAGCTGAATTAAAACTTCACTGCTTTCCCTTCTACAGCTAAGTTAGGAAAAATTTCTTCTATATTTTTCAACAACAGAATTTAAGATTTGACTACCCTCCTCAACAGCTAAGTTAGCAATAATCTCTCTCCAGACACTGGGGTAGTTACTAATTCATACACACACCCCACATATTTTTTTAGAACAATCTAGCCCACAAGTCAATTACAATCTGTCTCTTACATTATCATGACAACCAATTAAATAAAATTTCATAACTACAATTATTCAGCTAATTGTCTCCTTAATCATAGATTAAAAACAAGAACAAGAATTTAACAACATAAAATTATTGGCATTCCTTTACAATTAAAAATCAAATCTTACAAAAAAACAATAACAAGATAATCTGTTAATTGCATTGATTTGATTTTTTTTTCATTTCATTAAATAGAGATAAAGAAAGGAAAACAACTCTGATAAATTAAAATTTACAAAATTATTAAAATCCTATTTTTGCTCCTCCTTTTTTTCTTTTTTTTTAAAAAATACACTTAAATATATTTAATGTTTAAAAATTTTCATACTAGCATATGGAGATTTTACAATGATTGAGTTAAATAATGACTTTTTAATAACAATAAGTCTAAGAAAATTTAAATATTATTTTCCCCCATTAATAAAATATTTTTTTGTTTCATTCTCAAACCTGAGGAATATGCTGTCAACTATCTAATTATTTATTCATTTATTTTCTAGTGCAGCTATGTAACCAACTGGTTGCAATATATTTTATTAGCCTTTTACATATGCATAAATAATTATAAAAAGCTTTATTTTTCCAGTGATACAGCTAATAAGCAATATTCAATGGATTCTGATTTTATAGTATAAAAGAGGTAAACATATTACATTTCTGACATCCATTTAATCATTTTAATATGCTAATTTCTAATTATTATGTAAGTGATAGCCTGTTATAATTTTTCAGATAGTTAATTTCTATAAGACAAAAGCATGATTCCATTAATGTAGACTATAAATAAATAAAGACAAATGTCTAAATAATAATAAATAAATAAAAAAACAATATTCAACAAAATAAAAAGTTATAAAGGTCAGTTATATTTCTCTGTTTGTAATAAAAAGATATTTAATAACTTTGCTAATGATTCAGATGAGTGAAAATTTACAATACAGATCACATTACTATGAAGCTTCTATTACCAAGTTAGTATAAATAATGAAAAAAATACAATACTATTTTTATTCACTTTTTAATAATATTATGAACAAATATATACAAAGATAAATAGTCTGCATCATAATATATTAAACTTCCGAGGCTTCTGCCCCTGCTTCAATCATCTTAATCAGGATACAATATCACTTCCTTCAACATAAGATTTTTATGTAACATATATCAGAATCCTATGTGAATTCCTTAAAAATATTTTATGGAAAAATATTTAAACAATTTAGTATCAATTTCCACAAATCTTTTACCAAACTGCACAACTAACATTAAATCTGGTTCATCTCAGAAATCTATTATCATCAATTATAACTTAGGCATATACCTATTTCCTAGTAATGAAGACATCTCTAAATAATAACTAGTATTAACTGGGTGCCATTTTCAGAAACTTCAATAAAATAATTTCCTGTCAAAACAATTTCAAAATTTCATTTTATACTAGTATTCTAACCCATAATTACTATAAAATTTAGCAGAGATAAAGTTAAATAATAACAATGGTATAGATGGCATGGGAATACTTTTTAATAAAAATAAATGTATTAGTACTTTTATTTTTATTTTTTCTGATCTTTCATTTAAATAGATCATCTTAATTAATCGATCTTCCTCATTTATTCACAGAAAATGATGCAAAGTAGGTCCCACATGCAGCCAAAATATATTTGTTAAAAAGAAAACATTAAGAGTATAAATAATATAGTAATAATAAATGCTTTGTCATTTGAGAATTTTAAACATTCAAGCATCAAAAATAACAGAATCTAAGGATAAAAACTGTATTTTTAGTTTCAAATCCACCCTCTATCACTGTAGTAAAATCATCTAAGAGAGTGTATAGGCTATGAACTGGATAAATTATTTTTAAAAAATCATTTTGTAAGTGTTCCAATTCCCAAGTCACTGTAAATAATTTGAATTTAAAAGATAGGCAACATTCTAGGTCACTGAGGTAGAGCTTTTCTCACTTTTATATAAAGCATTTATTATTTAAAGTCGATAAAAAATATCAAACATTTATTCAATTATATAATTAAATTAATAATTGTATTGTAAGTTGCTTGAAAAATAAAACAATATTATAGCAACCAAATGATAAGTTGATCACAATAATTGCCCCCAAATTAAATTCTTTTTTAAGTTTATTCAGTTGAAATTTGATCCACAAATCTTTAGATCTTGAGACTTCCATTTTGCTACTGAATTCCATGCATGATTTAATGCAGTGATAGAATGTCAGACTGTAGAATATAAAGCAGGAACTTTCTCCATACAATACTGTGTTGTGATATAAGAGTGTAAAGTCCTTGAATTAATACCAATTCTGGCATTTTCTACACTCAAATTATGAATTCTCAAGCAATAAGACAATTTAATTATTATTCATTTTATTACTGTGAAGAAAAATTATGTAATTAGAAATATTACTGTAAAATGTAATTATTTTTTTATTTTAAGTAATATTCTTTATTAAAACCACACAAAGGATATTTACATAATTACAAAAGATATGTATAGTTCAATTTACACAATTTCTTCAAAGTTTCATAATATTCAAAACATTGTTCGCTTTACCTGATACTTCCTGAATATCAACACTGATTTCTAAATTATCTTTCTTTTCTTTATCCATTGATTCAGACTGCAAAAGATAATTTACTTCCAAATTTCACATGCAGATGGAGCAGTTCCTCCCCTTACCCATTCTATAATCTTTTGGGGCCAATATTTTAAGCACATGTTGAAGTAATCATCCCAATCTCTATCTAGCTTTCTCAGCCAATTAAATTTCTTATTATCAAATACTAATGTGTATCCTATTGCCCATATAGTTTTCAAAGTATAAATAATTAGCATTGCATTATGCAGATCGAAACAAATCACATATTTTCTTAACAGATATTTGAGATTTATTATTGGCGTGTGAAAGACTTTCGATCTCAGTTCCTGAAATGCATAGCATTCCTCTAGCAAATGCATGAATGTTTCACTGTTTTTCTTACAAAAAGTACATGCTTCATCTAAACCCACTCCCAGCCTTTTATTAATGTAAGAAGTTGTAGGCAAAATTCCATTTATCAACTTAAAAATGAATTTCATGGATGTCTGTGGTGTATATATCGACTGAAATTTTTTTAGAACATTTTTCATTGAACACCCTAACCAAGAATTTTCATTGTGGTAAACTCTTTTTGTTACATCATTATATTTTATGCCAACAAGGCTTTACACGTTAAATTCATCTTGTAAGTCTTTGTAAGCTATAAACATGTCAGCAAAATACGATCTCTCAATCCCCATTTCATTATAAATTCTTATTTAAGCAGTAGGGGGACTAAAGGACTGATCCTTCACTACATTCAAATAAGCTCTGGCAGTGATAAACTTAACATAAGCCTTTGGATCAATTAGATTAAGCCCATGTTTATCTATTGGTAGCTGCAATAATTATGTAACTATAAGTACTCACCTTTTCATAAGTGAGTCTTATCCTTCTAGGTATTTTGAATGTAAGAGATTAAGGAAGTCACCCAAACATTAACATCAAACTGAATGATTTCAATAATTAATTTTTTTTATTTTCGAATGGCTAATTTAGACATTATGAACTATCTAATTAAATGTTTTTTTTATTTTTAAAAACTCTCTTTATATGTGTATATAATATTTACCATAAGTAATTGCACAATTAATATATTAGAAAGTTATCTTAGAATAATAGTAAATTATAGCATTTAATTATTCTATTACTTCATATTAACTTGTGTATTATAAATTACAACAATTCAAAGCCCACAATACTAGTTTAAGGAAATTTGCCTTTATCAGCTATAGCAATTCATTAAACATCATTAATTACTAATTAAAAATTGCTTAAATTTTATTTATTTTATTTTGTGCTATTTTAAAGTGTGACAAATAAAATACACACAATTAAATATGATGACTTTTAAAATCAACAAAAACATATAAATTATATACTGAACAAGGAAGAATTATATTCAATGTCATTTCTTTATAAAGCATACTATCCGTGTGTATATATATTTGTAAAAGAGATATTTACTATATAAAATTTACATTATTGATATCATTAAAATCAGTCAACACTTAGATAATCCCAATATCAATAACAATCAACAATCTCAATCTGTTGTCAAGGCATCCTCCTTTTTAACAATAAAGGTGAAATCTCACTTTTACTTATGGTTCAGTATATTTATATAGACACTAAATATTATAATTTGACCACGGAGACTGAAATTATTGATACAAAGAAGTTTAAAGAGACTTCCTTAAACAGATAAATATAACCCTGTTCTGAATGCAGACTAATAAATAGTCAATTATAACATTCAAACTGCAATTATAATTTTCAAATTGCACCCTTAAATAATAAATATAATAATGCTCAAGACTAAATGGGTTTATAAGTAATCATTAAAATCAGTCAACACTTCGACAATCCCAATATCAATAATAATCTCAATCTGTTGTCAAGACAATCTCCTTTCTAATAATAAGGTGAAATCCCATCTTTATTATGGTCTAATATATTTATATAGACACTAAAGATTAAAATTTGACCATAGAGATTGAAGTTATTGATACAAAGAAGTTTAAATAAACCTTAAACAGGTGAATCTACCCTGTTCTGACTGCAAACTAATAAATAGGCAATTACAATATTCAAACTGCACTTATAATTATTGATATTTACATATAAAATATATTATAATTATATAAAAATTTAATTCAATTTTATAAAAATCTAACCAACTGAATTAAATATACATATAACATATAGCTAATTATGAAATTAATACAAAGTCAGATATCACTATAAATTCATTATGTTTGCTTCTCCAGTATATTAACTACATGTATATTTACCACTTTAAAGAGCATCACATTTAATAATAGTGTATATTTCACCCTTTATACTTTAAAATAAAGCAAATAAAATGAGATTCATATAAATAAGATTCAGATCCAACCTAATTTGCAATTAGTAATGTTTAATGGCTTGATACAGCTAAAAATGATACAAGGAAATCTGGTAATTGTTATAGTTTACAATTTAGAAGTTATATATTATTTGTAATGAGCTAATACTGTATATAGTATTTAAATGCTCTTATTTATATTAAATATTTATGTGAATAGTCCAAACATCTTATTATGAAATATGATTTTACTTACACATTATCTCATTATTATTTACACCAGAACAGAAAACCATTCATTATGATGATGGCAAATAGTAAGTTTTAGTAATTAACAAAAGCTAAACTTAAAAATATTTATTTAGATTTCAAACTTCAAAACCTATTCTGTATGATAAGTTTCAGTATATTATTATAAATATATTCTAATGCTTATCTTATGCTGATATATGCTTTTTGCTTATAAATAAACTTTATATACTTTTAAATTTCAGTGAAAAAATAGTGATTATAAATATTTAACATTTGGATTAATTTCTTAATCTTATATTATTTGTGTTGTGTAAAATGCCCTTCTAGAAAACAGGGTTTGTTGTCTGGAAATAATTACTGTAATCAAATTAAAAATATATGATGATCTCATCATATGTGATAACTTGACATTCCAATCCGTCTGATCCTAAACTTAAAAAATAAAGTATGTTAAATTCTAAATCTAAATAGAATTTGGAAAGATTTGACAATAAAATATAGAAGTCAAATTACAACACTTGATCATCATCAGAGCAGTTGCCATTGCATGCTATTCCCTCAACATAATTTACTCCAGCATTTCAAATTCAAAACTATAAAAGAATGACCAAATGGTTTGTTGCTCAAAAAGTCATGTGATTCTGATCCAAAAAACTAATTCTTGAATCCTTCATTCCATTATGAAACTCCTTTCATCATTAAAATATATAAAAAAAACTTAGCATGTTTAATAAATATTTCAATAGGAATGATTATTTAAGTGATCGACTGTTGAAATAATTTTATATTCTTTAAGTATTCATATTTAAAATAAATGTTTATTTGGATAATCAATAATTATTTTAACATTTTTTAAATTTAGTTTGTTTTAATTTTTAGTTTATTTTAGTCTGGATATAATTAGTCAAAATTCTTATATTTAGTTTAATTAGTTTACAAGTTTTTGTATATTTTTTCCTCTAAATAACTTGCTTTTTTTAAACAAATTTGGTATTTTTACTTATGGCAATGAATGTCAAAAATAATATATCTGACTTCTAGCCAAATTTCTGAAAATGACTGAATTTTGAATTATTTTTTAATACAATATATTTTAATTTTGAAATTTTTTAGGCACTAAAAAAAATCTAATACCAAAGGTTAAAAACTAATCACTTGTGTGTAGCTTTCTGCTGAACACAGATCTGATAATCAAAAAATAAAATATTATAATGGAATGATTATGGTTATCGATTTATGCCTTGCATACCTTATTATTTCATCATATACTAAAACATAGAGCCAATATAAAAAATAGTGCATGTACATTTTTTTAAAGCAAGATATAATTCATTAAAAATTATGAATAAAATTACTTCGCTTTTACTTAGAAGGCAGAAAAAAAAAGGATCCAAAAGAAAAGGGCCATAAGTTTAAAAATTTAGCAAAAACAAACACAAATAAAAATAAGCGGTTTGATGAGTATCAAAATAAGCAACATACAAATGATAAGAAGCAAGTTTTCAATAATGAGATTAGCAATGAATGATGATGTGAAAAATTAAATAAAAGAAGTAAAAAATGAATCATTAGAATAATTGCCCATTTTTGAATGAAGTGTTTAAATGAAGTGAAAACAGATATATTCTATTCCAAATGTGAAAAAAAAAAAAAATGACTGAAAGCCTTGAATAAAGTACATAAAAAAAAAAAAAAAAAGAATTCTAAATAGGCAACTAAGTTAATGGCAAGACCTTAGAAAAAAGATGTCTGAAAAATTTCACAATCAAAAACTAAATATTTTAACATTTTTTTAAAAAAAAACAACAAGATTGATTAATAAGGGAATTAATTTTAACTAAATTACCACTGACCCAGTGTATTAATGTTTGATATTAAATACAAATTAGTGATATTGTACCAGTAGAAAAACCCACCAAAAGAACTGAAAGTCGGATCCAAACTCAGCTGAACCAAACTGAATTCAAACCCAACTCACTAGCTCAGATTAGTATAAATCGACGGCACAGTGCTATGCGCCAAGAAACTAGCTCAATGGTTGGTGAGGATCAGAGACCCCTGAACTGACATTAATATCTGATAATAAACTGACTAAAAATAATTTTAAATCGAATCATATGTATATGTTCAGGTTGCCAACACAGACAGCGAGTATTAACATTAAAATAATCATAAAAGAATTAAGAACTAAGAAACCAAGTGTGTTTAGAAAATATTTAATAATAATAATTTGTTTTGTTTGAATTTTAAATGAAGATTAAATTAATTAATTCTAGTCCTTAAACAAAGTTTATAATTATAATACGAGTGGCGGTCCTTATTATATGCCAATGAATATTACGCAATATTTGAAAGTCTATGTCTATGCTCCCAACAAGAAATAAAAGGCAGATAAAGGTATTCATTAGTAAAGGGAATTATTACTCTAATTTTATACGAAAGAATGTGATATTTATTTTCACATTCGCAAATCCATTCATGAAGAGCAAGATACGTATTTTAGGGCATAACTTTAATCTTTATTGGAAAACTTATTTAATTAAATATAACTGATAATTTGTTCGACTTTAATTGAAATCACTTCGTCACGAATTACGAGCATCAGAGCGGGCTTTACTGGAACAGAGAGGTAACGGTGCTGACGAATTATGAGCTATAAAATGAAATTTAAAGATAATAGCTAGCCGATAATCAAAGTCCTATGGTGGCTTGCGTCTGACAAGTCTTATGCCCTTTGACTAATATGAACAGGAGAGGAAGTGCTTTCTTCCTCGATAATTTAAAATAACAGAAATATGATCACCGACCAGCCTAACGGAGCGGAAGATTGCCCTACATCAGCAACGTTTGAAGATGATGACTGATAGTCATCGTTTGAATACTAAAACCCATATAGAATGCTCTACGTGATGACTTGATCAATTAATTAAAGTCAAATGAGCTTTTAACGAAAACTATTTTAAAGTATTTGTAAATCATATTAATTATGCCCCAATCATCGTGCCCCTCCTGAATCTTAAATAACAAAGTTGAATTAGAATATATTTGATCCTTTATCGGCCCTTTTGCAATAAAAACATTTTAAGATTAGATATGAATAAATACATATTGGTGAATACAAAAAATAGCTGGGGCATAGATTAAAAATGGAGCTAATAATTTGTTATTAGCCAATTATAAAAATAACACACACATTTAATAATCTCTTTCGACTCGATAATTGATAGAACGGTAAATCTAGTTCTAATGGGCGAGAATTACTATTAGAATTAATGTATTATTATTTGCGCAAGGCAACGGAAACAAAGGAGATCATCGAGTCGAAAGATTATTGGCATATAATTAAAAATAAATGACATTAATAAATCACATGATAAATATATATATATTGTAACCATATATTTTAGTATAAAATATAATAATTGATGTAACTGGTATAAAAATTTCTGTCTTCTTTTGGTGATTTGATTGGCTTGATTTGCACTTTGAACAGATTACTCTCTTATATTCAAAATAATTTATTAGAGAGAATGGGTAATATTTTGCCTTACTTGTTGTCTATATTATTTTAATAAATTTAAATTGCTTCTTTCCATATACTAATTCATATCAAAATGTTTAACTTTTTAAAAATTTTGACAACACATTAAATTTGGTAAAATATTATTAAAAATAATATTTTATTTTTATTTGTTTAAAATGGTCTTAAAAATTATTTCCATTGAATTAAAAAAACCATTTGTTCAACTAAATTTAATTATTAAAAATAAATACAGTAATTACGTATGCGTTTCAATGTAAAAAAGGAGCGCGAATTAAAAAAAAAGATCGTCTGATAGTGTTGCTTTGGAGAGAGAGAAAAGAAAAGAAAATGGTAAAAGGCAAATGGTGTAAATATGATAAGCTTATTTTAAAATAGTTAACAAGTAAACGGATTACCACAAAGTTTTCTATAAATGTAAAAATAACATAGTGGTATTTAATAATAAGATGAATTGCTAAATTTAAAAGTCTGTTCAAGTCGGCTAACCAGGTGGATCAAATCGCTAATAATAATTTTCCAATATTACATTTGAAATATGTCGGAGCTTTCCAGTTTAAAAGCAGAATTAATTGCAAGATTTTGGTATGTTTTAAAATATTTATTATTCTACAATTTGAAAAATTAAATAAGTATTTTAATTACAGAAGTTTTATAAATATGAAAATTTGCTTTTTAAAAAAGAAGAAGTTTAAATTAAAGTAAAATGTTAAAGTTATTAACATAGTTTAATATTTCCGTTTATAATTTTAATAAAAAATATAGTATTGATTGATATTTAACTTTGCAATGCCAGTAATATATTTGCTAGTTAATTTGTTTACCATTTGGATAATAAAAACAGTCTTCAAATAATTAATTAAAGCTATTTTCTAATTTTATCGTCAGTTTGGAATGATTAAATTAATTGCTATAATTAGTATTCCTAGATTTAAGCGTGGATAAATAAATATTAGCATGGATGTGATAAACTTGGAACAGTTTTAATAGAGAAATGTAGAAATTAATAACTTATGGAAAAAACATTTTCATTTAAACTCTGCATGTCATATTTTGGAATTGTTTCGTGTTTATGGAGCCACGTAAAATCATTAATCTAATAGTGCTTATAATAACTAATACAAATGGATCAAATTACATGTATGGAATTCAACTATAATTGTAGCTATTACTTTGTATATTTATTGTTCGACACATCGTACATGGATTTCACGGATCATATTTGTAGTTATAAAATGCTATACAATTTAATTTGTGATACACACACCTGCTAGAATTCATGTATTGAACTATAAAATGCTATACATTTAATTTATATCACACACACACCTGTTAGATTTTATGTATTTGATGAATAATGCATTATTTTAATTTTATCGTTATATGAACTTGCATGTGAAGTTCATAAGTTATATTTTATTAAGTTTAAACTAATAGGGGTTGAATAAAATACTTATTCAAGAGAATAGTGCTTGCGAAAAAGCTTGAAAAGTACTAAATGAATTTATGAGATGTATCAATTTTTCATGAGGTATTTTGTGAGTCTTTCCAGATTTCTATTCCTATACTAATATTACTTATATTATATTACATATGTTTTATTTTAAGCAAGATAAGTTAGTACATTAGTTGTCCTGATTAGTGTAACATTTTATTATGCAAGAACCCACATTTGCTAAAATGTTAGTGTTTTCTGAATGGTCAGAATAACCGAGGAGGATGATTTTGCACTTTAATGTCAAGTAAATAGTAATGTTGTTTTATAATGTTAAAATGCATTAATCTGTGCCGGTGGTTAATCCGCAGATTACTTAATTGCCATTTTTGTATTTTACACTCATTCCTGCGCTGGTGGTTAATCCGCGGAATTGTGTAATTATACTTATTACTTTATGATGGTGTATAAATCCGCAAAGCGTTTAGTGTTATTTAATTCCTATGTGTAGATGAATGCATCCACAGGAATATGGTTTTACTTCATAGATATAAGTTGGGCAAAGTATTTTAGTTATTCTGCTAAATCATCTTCTTCCATTTGTAAGTATAATTTATAAGTTAGATCATCAAATTGTAGCAGGACATTCTATTCAAGTTACCTCATAATAATTAACTGTTGGTTGATTATTATTTACCTGAATGTAAGTTTAAATTTTCACTTTATTTAATGATTGCATTATAGCTAAATCCTACAGATATAATATTATTTATTATATTATTATAAGTTTACAGTATAGATTTATTGAATCTGGAAATGACATTAGATGTTTCATGAGTTGATGTTGAATTTAGTATAATTTCCTCAATACATTCATTATATCAAATTGAAATATAAGGTATGATTAGGTTTTTAAAAACCGTACCTATGATATGTTATTGAAGGAAGTCGATGGAATTATAATTTATTTATTTTATTTGTTTATTTATGTCTTTAATTATAACATTAGAATTAATTACTTATTATTCATAAATTTGTAAATAAACGTTGATTTATAATTAAACTTACTGTGCCGTTGCTATTTGTCATTCATAAAATCAGAAATCATAAACCTTGGATAGAGCATACATTGAAGTACATACTATCGTCAACATGATATAAGAGTTTAGTGATATTTTGAGAAAACATTTGGATGCTTTTCGTCTTTGGTAGTTTATGATGTGTAAGGTACAATAAAATCCCATTTACCTTTTCCATCATTTTAGCTTTGCGTAGTTGATTCTAGTATACAATATAAATTGATTATTAAACCTGTAAACAGATTTACCAGATAATGACATAATTGAATATATTTACTTAACGTTTTTAAATTGTCGTTGTCAGTATAATAAGAGTCTCAGTGATATAGTAAACTATAAAAAAAAGAACCCAAGTATTTATGTTTATTTATTGCAAAGCTTTACCTGGACTAGCATTTGTATTAAAAATCATATAGATGGTTTAAAATTTCATAATCTTATGTAGTTCCACAAATTATGCCATCTTGTACATGGTCGGCCATCGGGTCTCATACAATGAAAATGGCAAATTAAGGTTTGAAAGATAATAACATTACATACTTATAATTTGTTTAATGTATTTTATCATACTACTATGATAGGTCTTCGCAGTACACCCTGGCTGCGATCAAATTAAATCATAAAAATTTTATGTTATATCATTAGTTTGGTCTGTGGTAAGTTGCTCCAGATTTTGGTTGTGGTCTTTGGTGCATAATATAGATGGCATGATATGCTTTTGGTTACAGCTCTTAATAGCTGACAATGTGCAGTGGGAATTGATCGGTGATCGAAGTTACAATTCTTAGCGCACTTATGTTTTGGTGATATTATGTAGTTGGGACAACAATCGAACGGTTACAATATATATATAATATAGTAAATGAACTGCCAAGTAAGAAAAGAGAAAGTTTAAAGACTAGACGTTGAGAGAACTACATATAAATTTACAGTAGCATGAATAAAAGGTTTTATAAAGATAAAAGAGCTCTAAAAGGGAGTGTAAAGTAAAGTTCAAAACTGGCCAGAAAGTTTAAGGTTCATTATGAAAACATATTACCCATTTCTTCCGGGGCTGGTTCTTAGGTTACAAGTCCGAGTTGGTAAAAAAATGTAGGCACACATTTGGTCAATTACTTGAACAGTATTTTAATGAATTTTCACAATTTTAGCAGCATGATTGGTCCGGAAAAGATTCAGCAGCCTCAGTGAAGATTGTTAGGGGACTTCAGGAACCATAGCCAGATTCCTGATATTTTAGCCCTTCACCATGATCGAAACACTATTTAATTTTATAATTTAAAAATGCACAGAGTTGACTGCACTTCTCTACAACAAAGATGGTTTCTTTTCCAAACTTTTCAGAGCTATATATCTGTCCTCTGATGCCTTCAGGCTAGCGCTTCTTTCATTATCAATGTTTTTAGATTTACTGGTTGTTTTTAGATACATTCCTTTGATAAGGCTTTCAAACTCATTAACTTGAATTAGAAAATGAATTCTTAAAATCAGAAAATGATTTTAATTAGAAAATTCTTATCTTTTTTCTAATTAATAAAACTTTAACTGTTGTTTTTGGAAAGGGAAAATCTGAAAGCTTATCGAAAGAATGTAGCTTTTAATCATTAAACTTTAACAACTTATTTAAAAATAAAATCAAACATTCCCAACGCAATGAAACTTTCAAACAATTATATATATTTAAATATTTACAAATATATACGCACAATCCACGCAGTTATAATATATAAATTCATGAATAATTCTATCATGAATTTATTAATAGAATTGGTCAATTTAAATCTGAAACTAATTAATTTTAATACGCATTTATGAAATAAGTTATTCTTTATGGAAATTAGCATGGATTGAACATATAAAGCCCCATTGCATCGGAAATTTAAGGTTAGTACTAGGGTTTGAAGTGGGCTTATGGCTAGATGTCATGAAGCTAGGATCGAACTCAGATCCGACTGCTTCAATATTAAATAAGAATTATTACCCCACTAATTAGTATTTGATAAAAAAAAAAAGCTAAAAAAAAGAAAATAATCTGAAAATGAATGTTATGGTTAAAAATAATTAGTATACAATAACATTAATTTTAAATTAGATATAACATATACAAAGTATGGTTACATTTGAGCAAAACCAATAAAATATCATATGACTGTCACACGACTTCAGCTTAATGTTATTCTAGCAGCAAACCTTTTTGCTTCAACCACAGTTATGCCACTTACTGTAAGCTTTAGTGAATCCCTATTCAGTACTAACTTATCCAATATTCTGACTAGATTCAAGCTTACAACTTCCATCCATGAGGAAATTTGGACTTTCTATCAGGTCTGAACCTTTAGAGTCTAATGCACCTTTCCTCTACAAGCGATCATTTATCTTTCTATTTCACTATCATGTTATCATTCTAATTTGAAAAATACATAAATGTTTCCAATCCAAGCCAACTTTACCTGTGTAATCATAGAACTGTAACCAGTTCAGTTTCTATGAATTATGATGTCCTTAAATTTTTTAACAACTATAGATACCTTTACTCTGTGGCCAGGAAGACTTTAAATCAATAAAATATCACAAGATTTTATTACATGATTTCAACTTAATCAATATGGTTTCAGCAGTATACTTTTTTTCTTTCACTACAGCTATACCACTTACTGTAAGCTTTAGTAATTGATAGATGCAAAGGGTACTTCTTAATACACCCCTTTCCAATACTGTTTCTATCCAATATCCACAAACTTGTTAAGGAGCTTTGGATCTTGGACTAGTCAGTGTCTGATTTTAGGATCTAATGCAGTTTTTCTCTGATAGCCATCATTTACTTTTTGTTTCACTATCAAGCTATCAGCTCAATTTGATGAAATATATATTTAAATCTAAGCCAAACTTGCCTATGTAGTCACTTGGAACTGAATTTGGTTCAGAATAGACAAATTTGCATAGATTGAAAATATTTGTTTCCTAAATTGGACTGATAATTTGATAGTGAAAACAAAAAGGTAAATGCTAGACTGGCCCAAGATCCAATGCTCCTCACAGAAGAAACCCATAAGTCTGAAACTAGTCTGGGAATATTGAATAGTATAGCACTGGATACACATTTATTAAGCACTATCATCTACATCTGTCAATTACTAAATTTACACTAAGTGGTATAAATGGTGAAAGTTTCTGGAATGACTTTTGAATAGTTGTTGGAAGTAGCAATTTTTGAAAACCCATTCATTATAATATATATATTGTAATGGGATAGAGTGATAGAAAGTGGTCATAAGAGGAAGGTTGATCATGGTCCTACCTGGAGTGATGGCAAAATCATCATCACTTCCAGTCTATTTAAAATGAAATATCAAATTAATTATTAAAGTAATGTTTAATCAAAATATATAAATAATTTTATATATTAAAAGGAGAGCATGAGATCTAAAAATCTGTGAGAGATAAGCCAGTCACTCCTCAGAGCAACTATAATAATTAACCATGAACCAGCATTATAAGTCAAAATAATTACTAGTAATGAGTAATACTCAAAATACCATTCATCATCATAAATGATCAATAATAAAAATATAATAAGTTAACAGTAAATCTGGTGACTGGGTTGGAAATGGGTTTTCTGGAGATCAGGCTAACTTTTGAGCCATTGCAAGCTTGGGCAATTATTTAAATATATTAATTTGGATTCACCACTTAAATGCTCATTCATCAGAATACATAATAAAAAATCAGAAAAACAATAATGCTGGGATATTAAAACATGCTGATCATCATCAATGCTCTGGCCACTTACTACTATTAATGTACTGGCCATCTATAAACTTAATTTCTAATAGACTAAACTAAATAAAATGTAGTTCAAGACCTTTAAAGAATATAGTCTTATGTACCAACCAAGATGATGATGATTGATCATCACTGGATGATCCAAAAGCACTAAAATACATCCCCATTTATATATCAGCCATTATACTGGAATCTAGCTCAGAAGAACACAAGCTCATTACTGTACTAATGACCAAGAAATGATGAAAACATTCTAAAAACATTTAAAACCACTGGAATAATTTTCATAATTGAACACAAGTTTATTAACAATTAAAATTTAAAAAAAATGATATTAAGGTCTATAGAATCAAGCTTCTGATTTTGAATAATATACAATAATAAAAGTTATCACATGGTGATTTACAAGGTTAATATACAAATGTCAAGTTATTACATTGATTATATTACTTCTCAATAGGTTTCTATAAATGCACACATATATCTGTACACAGATGTGTGTTTTAAAATATACAATGAAAACATTTCATTTGATTTACATAACATTTGAATTTATCAAAATAATAGAATTACTTTAGTTTTTACCTAAGTGTCATGCATTTGATATATCTACACACAGAGTGCATTCATCATAAAAGAATACATGATTAAAAAATTAAGTTACTACATTTTAATGATGCAGATATCTATTAACATATATATGTGTGTACATAGAAACATATGTGGACACTAGCTTTTATACCATATATTCAATTTGACACAATAATAAAAGTTATTAAATATTATTTTCATAATTAATTCTCTTTGCTGATTATAGTCTTTTTTCTTTAAAATAAGTACTATCAAATTTTTGACAACTGATTGATTTTAAATGTTTTTCTTTTTCTAGTCTAAATTTTTTTTTCTTGAGTCTTAATTATGTTTTTTTTTTAAATTATAAGTATAAATTTTTAAACCCTTTTTTTCTCCTTTAATAAATGATTTTAAACTAATATTGTTTTATATCTATCAGTTGTTAAAATGTCATCCCCACTAAGGAATATGAAAATAATTTCTTTACAAAATATATATAGCAAACCGTCTCTCTTTTAGACATTTGACTCAAGCAAATTATTTATTTGTTTTACTTTAACTTATTAAGTTAAAATGTTTTTTTAAGGAATATTAAAAAAAATACAACTTACTGTATATACATTTATCTGTGCTTCTCTGGATATAGACACAGTAGCATATGCATAATTACTTCAACTGATGGTTTCTCTTGCTGGGGACCAGTTCAGGAAAGTCATAATCAGGAAGTTATAATCAGTTAAACCTTGACATTGAATCAGTTCCCTTCTATCTGAGATTTGATAAATTTCAGGCAAGTAAGCTGTCTTGGATTGAGCTTCGGGTAAGCTAGCTGTCTTGGTTTGATAGATTTCAGGCAAGCAACTGTCCTCTCCATATTTAAAGCTATGAATTTCAACACAAAGAAGTGGGTCATTTTTCTCCATGTGAATTTAAACTCCTGTGAAAAAAATAGTAGCAGCTCCTGGATCTACTATCCCGCCTTCAGCTACATCTGTTCATGATAGCTATTCTGCCAACTCTCTGCTATAGCCAACAACAAACTGCAGCTATCTATTGTGGTCAGCTAATTGCTGCCACTTACTCAAAAAATTTACTAACCAAATTGTTCTGGCCAGCTCTTATAAAAACTACAATGCAGACTGCAGCTGATATTTTATCAGCCCATTTTATAAAGTCATCTGAGGTGATTACAACACATTAATTGAAAACAGAGGGTTTTTTTCTGTCTAATCTTTATCTTTTCAAAAAGATCACTAATCCTTTCAAAAGCAACTTTGAATTTTTACCAAAGGTGTAATCTACATGTTTTACTTAGATAGAGAAATGCATACAAGCATTAATTAAAAAATAGATATTTTATATAAGTTTTAATTAAAATGTTTCAAAAATAAATCCTGCTTGTTTTTAAATTTCAAAATCAGAATACTAATAATGCAATATTTATTAGACCTTTTTAAATGTTTTAATTTATAATAAACTTATATTTTAAATTCAGAGTTATTTAACCCTTTATTTGTTATTTTTATTCCAGAAAATGTAAAAAAATATTTACAAAAATTTATGCTCTGTGTTTATTTCTACTTTCCCTTTACTCTCTTTATATATATACTTGTGCACACACACTATGTTGCTGTGTGCCATATAACAGACCTGTTGTATAATATATATGCAAATATTTTCAAAAGTATTTAAAAATTATGAATTTATATTACTCTTTATTTAAACTGAATATAAATTTGTACATGCAGGATAAATACACCAAAATATACAATAAAAAATAATCAGTTTTATTAGAAAAATAAATTTAAGAAAGATATATTCTATCAATGTATAAAAATCAAACAATAGCAATGAACAATGAAATATATTAATTATTTGATAATTTTATTTAAATATTAAAAGTTGTAATTATAAATTTATTAAACGCACATTGATTATGTAAGTAGTATTTACTGAGGCTATAACCTCGATAATATGTGTATAAAATGCGATAGTAGGGACCTCTACAGGTGTTTTAACCACAAGCGTTTACTAAGGCTATAACCTCGATAATATGCGTATAAAATGCGATAGTAGGGACCTCTACAGGTGTTTTAACCACAAGCGTACACCTGTAGAGGTCCTGTAGAGGTCCCTACTATCGCATTTTATACGCATATTATCGAGGTTATAGCCTCAGTAAATATCACTTAAATATTAAAAATAAGTTTATTTACAAATAAAAATATTATAAACAAAATATACAATATCAAACAAATAAGATTACAAGAACAACTATAATAAATCAATTAAAATTTAATTATTTAAACACAACAAATTAATATAAATGCTATCAATATCAAACATGATGTGTATTGGCAAGTAACAATGTTGATACATAAAAACACTCTTAGCTTTCAGAAATAATTTATTTCAAACAAACTATATTTACATCAACTGACTATCAAACAAAATTAATAGAATATAAAGATGCCCAGGAATGCAATAAAAAGGTATTTATTAGAAGCAAAAACAGACATTAAAACCCATTAATTAATAATACAAAGAAATAAATATAAAAAGCATTAAATGGCCAATTAAAAACTCAGTACTTCAAAACCAATCTCTCGAAAACAGACATTAAAACCCATTAATTAATAATACAAAGAAATAAATATAAAAAGCATTAAATGGCCAATTAAAAACTCAGTACTTCAAAACCAATCTCTAGAAACATGTGTTACACAATCATAAGATTTAGCTGATATTATACTTAAATCAACATGTTATAAGAGACCAGATAGCTCAAAATATACTTGAAGATGATAGACTACAATAGAACTTTTTTTAAAAAAAAAAAAACATCTCTTAGTAAGCTTTAAAGTATTCTGCTAGCATTAAAAAGCATAAAAGAAATATTTATAAATATAAAATTACAAAATTTTTAATTAAATTATGCAACAGATTTCATTATAGTTTGAAAATATATGCATGAATGTAAAAAATAGTTTGTAGATGCATAAGTAGAAACTTAAAATAAGTAAGAAATAGTCAGTTACTCAGAAGGTCAAATGATGTTTGAGCACTAAAAGTATTGAGGTATATATAATAACAGTCATATTAAAATAATTAAACTGATACTTTTCTCATTAAGAGCAATTCAAAGACTTTTGGTTCTGAAGTCAATGACTCTAACCGTTGGGCTATACAGAACAGAGCTTCTATAGTCAAAAATAAGCATTAGTGCCACAAAGTAAAGTGGTATAGAATTAGAGAAATTATGATGGATATTCAAAATTTAACTTGAAATAAATTGAATATACATACACAACATAAATAATGTGTTTATCATCCCTCTATTTATGTATTGCTGTAAATTTTTCTGTTCATAAGATTCAACGATTTTAGTCTTCATATAGAATATTTGTTTATTTTACCTGTTAATTTTTAAATTTATTTGAGTAGATGATTTAGCAAAAAAAAGAGTCTTTTAAGCTTAAATAATCTAATTTCGTCCATTTCCCCTCACTTTATATTTTAATGTTAATTAAAATTGGAATATTAACTTAAAGTTGTTCTATTATTAAAGCTCAATTTTTTATTTTAAAAAAATTGAAAATTTTGTCTGTAATTAGTATTCTTTATTATATATATATATTTAAAAATATATATATTATTACAAATTGTTGTTAAACCATTATGAACCCCTAAACATCACATGATCACCATCTTATACTAGCACATAATTGTTGTAAACAAAACCAAAACTCTCCATACAGTAGTACCACCCATTATGAATTGAAACTTTGAATGCTAGAATTATTTGCTTAGAAATATGCAATAAATATTTAAAAAATTAAATTAAATCTTAATATTCATTGTCAAAATTAGAGTCATAGATCACATGACCCTATTTTCTTAAGCTTGAAGTTATAAACAATGAGGATTGCCAATTTCTCAACAAGCTTTGTGGTAAATGCTTAGCCTGAGAAAGCATTTAAAATATGTCAGAAACCCCCCCCCCAACCCCTGACCATGGTTTCGTGCTTTGGCACTCTTCAGAGAGGTGCCAGGGTGGGCTCAGACACTTGATCTAATAATACCAACCCAAAGCCAGCATTTATCTAAAAGTTATCTATTGAGTTGAAAATCTGAAATTTTCAGACACCTACATGTTTTCAAACCCAGCTATCCAACTCAAATAGCTATATGGGGCTGGTAGATCTTCAGTCATACCATATATTAGCAGTTTTAGCAATATAACATCGCATAAGACTTAAGGCAGAGACTATAAATAGTCAAAATAAAAGTCATAGATCATATGACCCTAGTCTCTTAAGTTTGTAAGTTATAAAGAATGAGGATTGCCAATTCTTCAACAAGCTTTGTGATAAATGCTTAGCCAGAGAAATTATTTAAAATATCTTTATCAGGAACCCCCCCCACCCCTGACCATGGTTTCGTGCTTTGGCACTCCTCAGAGAGGTGCCAGGGTGGGTTCAGACACTAGATCTATAACCTATGTGTTATTAACAATTAAATATATTTGAAAAGATATAAAATGAAGTTTGATTTTTTCTAAT
The DNA here is from genome assembly GCA_028023455.1 of Epiperipatus broadwayi. Lineage (NCBI taxonomy): Eukaryota > Metazoa > Onychophora > Udeonychophora > Euonychophora > Peripatidae > Epiperipatus > Epiperipatus broadwayi. The sequence goes on from JAQFVV010012396.1 coordinate 11,460,011, forward strand.
AACATTCAACCATTTCAACTAGATGATAAAACCAGTCCAAAATTATAACTACAAGTAAAATACTATCATCACAGTTCTTTAGCCAAACATTAAAAAAAGTTTCAATTTTGTATCAAAATTGTTTACTTAGATTTAGATTGAAAACATTTTTTAAATCTATTCAAATGGATTAAAATCTTGATTGTTATGAGAAACAGAAATAAATAACATCATGAATTAATAATATCTATTCTGTTTAAAATACTTTCAAATATTAATTATTTTATGGATATATGTACATTAGTTTTGAAAAATATTTTGTTTTAGGAAAAAAATTTCACAAGCATAAAAATCAAAGAGGAAATGGAGACACAATATGTTGAAATATTTAAAATATAATCTTGTGCTAACAAATAACCTATCATTATGTCTGATGTGTAAAAATTTATTTTTAAATGAAACCTTCCAGATTATTTGAACACATGCAATAAATTCACTAGAAAAAATTGATAATGTCAATCTTTTTCAAAGTTTTCCATATCAAATTTAAAAAAACACCCAAAATTACCTTTTTTTTTTCATTGCATGTCATAACAAAACAATAAGGGAATACCAAATTCATGCAATGCTCTAATGTTGACTATTAACATTAGTTCTCAAAATTATCGCCAGAACCTTAATAAACAAATTCAATAATCTATACATACAGAGCTGTATACTTGTTAAAATGTTTACAATGCAAATCAACAATCATAAGATTACTAATAAAATAGTAACTATAATTAAATTACTTCTTTATATACACTTTAAGTATCAGATCATTGTTTATTTTTTAATAAATCATTTATAATTTATAAAAGAAATTATTTCTTAATTATTATTTTTTTAAAAATCATGAAAGTGTGAAGACACTTCCTAAAGCAAAATCCTTATTACATAAAACAAAATATCACATCACTTTATGTGATTACATTCGAAATATGTTTTTGGAACAATAACTTATTCCATTTACTTCAGAGCTATCTACTGTGAGTTTGATTAATCATTTAATACTAGTGCTAATATTATTATGCCCACATTCAAGACTTTTTTATATACAAGCAAAATGGCTTAAATTCGAAACTATAGACCCCCCCCCCCAATTTTAAACTATCTTGATAGCACAACAGTTAAACATGCTGATGGATGTGAAGCTGTAGAAGACCCCCAATCAGAGATCAGTTTCTGCTACTAGCGTCCTCAATGAAGTGCTGAATATTCAATCATTAGATTAAAAATATTCAGGACAAGCCCAGGACTTTATCTAATGTATAACTTACTATTAAGTAAGAAAATCTGAAATTTTCAGACATCCATATGTGAAACTGCATAACATTCAGAGTTTCTCATAAAAAAGGGTCATCTAGTTTCTTAATTACTCAAGATTGCATTAAATGACTCTGGAATAGAACAAATAGAGTGAACAATTGTTTGTGAAAGCTCATGTGAATTTCGTTAATAACCATAATAAATCTTTCACAGGCAAGATATACAGTGATTGTTAGTAAAATATACATTGAACTAAGAGGGAAAATATGAGTACTTTTTGTGAATTCCTATATGAATAATTACATTCAGCCAGTGTAATCTGATATTACAGAATACAGCAAATTTATAAAATATATAAATAAATAAAAAACACTCAAGAAGTCTAATTTTTAAATTTTAGTAAATTCAGTCTACTTTTTTCAATCTGTAAGAATTAATTTGTGCTGTAAAAATTTATTATAGGGAAAAAAAAAGTATCATGAGGAAAGCATACAATTGTCCTATTGTGTCATATTTGATTATTTATGAGAGAATAATAAACAATGTGGAAAGTTGAAATATAGACATACAGTTTAAAGGAGAAATAAAATCTAACAGAAAAAAGATCAAAAATTTATATATAAGCAAAAGAAAAAAGTTGCATAAATATCATTTACCTTAAATAAAATTATTTAAAAGCCATATACAAAATTCAGATGAAAAACTATATGAACAAAATTTATTAAGAGTTTCCTCAAATTTCACAACATATAACCTCCAAAAGAATTATAGAGTGACTTGCAAAAACTGTATTATATTTCTTTTAAATAAAATTATTCCTCAAGTTAAATACGAAATGAAAAATTAATAACTTTTTCTTAACTTGAGGTAGGAAATAAAAAAGGAACAGGAGAAATAAGACAATTATTATTACTGAAAATATTGTTTTTATTTTCAAAAAAATTACAAAATCAAATAATTACTGTTTCCAAAATATTACTAACAGGATGAGATTGTGTACTGTTTGTTATTGTTTGCAATAATAGTGTTGAATATACTAATTATTTGCTCACTGAAGTTATGCATGTTAGGTTCAGATACTATTAGGATGGGTGACCACCTAAGTACCTGAGAACCATAGGTATAGCGATAATAATAATTCAAGATAAGGCAACAATCAGTAGGAACTGATTTATAATCTTTTTTGAAAACTGGTTAGAATTCTAGCAATTTTCCAATCAACTGTTTTCAGAATAAAAATTGAAATTCTATGAAAGCAGAATTTTGGGTAGTTGATTAAAAAGAATGTGATAATTAAGAATGTAAAAGGGTAAATATATATATATAAGAAAAATTAAATAGAAAAATATGACTAAAAAGACAGATTTTTCAACAGTCTGTTAATTTTTCCTCTTAAAAACAGATTCAATAAACAAAACAATAAATAAACAGTACTTGGACATTTCTAAAAACCATGTGAATATATATCACAACTCTTTATCAAATTTTGTTTTAGAAGGTTCACTATAAAACAATGAAATCTTTATAATTCTTGAAAATAAAATAAAATATATTAGTTCTAAATTATAGCAACATCAAAATGAATACTTATTCCTAAAAAGACAAAGGGTATTGAATTTGAATTTATTTGAATTAATATATTTAGAAAAATGAATTACATTTCTTTATGCCAGCATTTCCCAAACTTTTCATACGACTTCACAAATCCTGAAATTTTAATGGAACACTATAGTTATTTTACAGGATAGTAAGATATTAATAATAAATAAATTAAGCAATTCTAAATATATAATTCTCTTTTCTTTCATTGTTTTAATTCTTATAAAGTCATTATAATGGAGTATTACAAAAAGTAAAAGTTGAAATATAAGACTTTTATAATGCACTAAGCATATTTTTGGCAGATCTCTGCCAGAATCATGGCTCAATATGTAAATGTGGCATTTAAATGTCCTTTTTTTTTTTACAATAAAATGCATGAATCTTTTCTGTTGGTTGCATTTGGATTCTTTGCAATTGTTCAAATCTCCTTATATTTTGCTTTTCTATCATCTCTTTCAGCAATATTCTTCCATTGTCGAAAAAATGGAACATTTAAATGCTGCATTTACACATTAAGCCTTATTTACATCATAAATTGCATCCATATATAGATATAATTTTTAACTGCTAAATTAATAAAGCATTATGATTCTGTCAGAGATCTACTGAAATCATGCTTAATGTATTATAAAAGTCTTGAATTTCAACTTTTATCTTTTCATAATACTTGATTACGAGTTTATAAAAAAATTAAGCAAGTAAATATAAGAGTTTAAAAAACACAACAATTTTTTTATTTTCAAATTTTATTTATGTAAAACAAAGGACATGAAAATAGTAAATAAACTAGCATATATATAGCAAAAATACATTTTTAATGACTTTGATGCTTTTAGGTCTTTGAATTCCGATTCTTTTGATATCAGACATAATATAAGATGGCTGAATTATCATATCCAGTATAGCATCAAGTCTGTTCCCATACTTTGATTTGACTGCAGCATAAAATGAAAATCCTGATTCACATAAAAGAAAACAAAACATGAATAGCTAGTTTTGATATATTGGGGTACTCTTCTGTTAAATTTGTCCAGAAATCGTTAAATATTAGTTCCTTGTATTTTTATTTTAAATCAATCATTAATTAAATCAATTAGATTTTCATAATCACTTGTGCTGAGGCTAACTGGCTTAGTTATGACATGAAAACATACGTCTATTGCACTTTCATTTTCCATTTTAGCAATTATACTCATTTAAAATTTAGATTTTTCTAGTGAATTCTGTCTCTTAAAAAAAAATATAATTTTTTTCTTCACAATTGGATGTTTCATTTCTAAGTACCTAAGAAGTTTAGTTGGAGCAAATAAATTGTTTGCTAGTATTTTATTACATAAAACAGACAATGTATCAGAAGTATCTATATTGCTAATAAACATAAATTTTCAATTTAAATATCTTTTATCAAATTTTCTTTTTTGTATGTTTGTAGATGATATCTGCTTTTAAATATTAAATTTTGAAGAAAGCACAGTTTCTTCTCCAATCATAGATGTGTTAGAAGCAGTAATCACTCTTCTTATTTTAATGTTCCTCTCTTTATCCAAGAATCCATGGGTAAGGTTTGGATAATATTTAAATTCTAATATTAGTCAAAACTGTAATAGAAACAAAACAATTGTGTTATATAAAAGACTATAATTGTAATAAAAATGATTTGATAAAATGTTAAGTAACAAAAATTAAAGATTTCAAAATAAATATGATTGCATTATATAAATCAAATGCATAATAGTTGAAAGTTAAAATTCCAAAATTAATACTTAAAGTAAATATAATAAGAAATAATTATAATTATTATATAAAAAAATTGTAATAATAAATTTTCAGTCACAAAATTTATGCAAATTAAGTCAAATATATTAGAATAAAATTGTCTAATATTATAGTGATGTATTTAATAAACAAGTATTGTCATAAAAATATCTATTAATCTGGAGAAGCTGGCAATTGCTTAATTTGGCAAATTGCTAACAATTGTTGATGTTGTGAACTTGGCCATGCACAGATCACTCCACCAGTATGCTTCACCATGTTCAAACATGTCACAAATTGATGCAAGATTTAAAATCATATGAGGCTTATATTAATTTTCATAATTTTTCATAGAATATTTATTGTATTTCCATGGATCACAATGTTACATGAAACACATCTTGAGAAATTTTTGAGACACATGCATATAAACACACTTTACTAAACTAAGTTTTTGATATGGATATTAATCTATTGATAGAACTAGAAATAAATAGTATCACATCCATCAACACAACATTGATAGTAGGAATTCGATGTTTGATATTTTTATACTTGAAACAATGGAAAAAATCAATAGAAGTTAAAAACTATTCCATTTAATGAAATTCAAATGCTAAGTATGTCTAAAAGCAGTATTTCTAAATATTTTAGTATAAAAAATCAGAATATATAATTAGAACGAATTTCAATGCAGCTAATAAGAACAAAAGATTGAAATATGTGTTGAATGCATAATATAATAGGAATATGGACTGTGAACTAATTTTAAGCAGGCTCTACCCCCAAAAAAAGTTATAAAGATCTAAATAATAATAAGCTAAATACCAAATAATGAGTTTTATTATTAGTGATGTACGCTTGCAATTATCTACTACATGTTTAATATCTTATGTTTATGATTGTTTTATTAAATATACTTATTTCAAATAGAAATCATGCAAAATTATAAAGATAATACAAAATTATGACAAAAATAACAGTTTTTACTAGAAAACAAATTTTAAAAGACAAAAACAATATTTCTATAAAACTTGCTCAATATCCAATATACTTGAAAATAAGTTGAAAAACATATACTAGTTAAATATGAAACAATAATTTAGCATTTGAAAATCTGTCTGATGAGCTAGGCTAACTGACAAGATTACTTCAGTTACTATATAGAGTCATTTATATTTTTTCAAGTATCTGTAACTATATGTTTGAAGGTATAATATAATATGTTTTAAAAATATATATATAAGATTTATTCGTGAGTAATAAAATATTGAAATCTTGAGAAGAAAAATAAGACTATACATATGTGTGTAGATAGAAAACTTCCAAACTTTATGTATGATGAGTGCATATTAGAAATGTGATGCTTATAAATAAAGTGACTTAATATAATATACAAATATACTATTAATGATTTTATGAGTAAAAACATTACATTTCTTAATAAAAAGCTGATACAAATATTAAATATTTTTAATATTCTGTTTTCTAACATATTCATGAAATTTCATTATCAGTCAGCATTAATTTTGCTTAAATTCTAAGACAGCTGAAGTTTATATGGTCTCCACTTGTGATTCTTAAGAATATGATGGATGCAGTTTTTGTCACTTCCTGTTTTGGCAGGCAATTAACAAAAAAATTTTGGGATTCCTCTACAATAATAAAAACACCAGTCACTGTTTAGATCCACCATTGCGTAATTCATCATATATGGACTCTTTTTTTTTTAATTTTGCAACATGCCTACTATTACAATTCTCTTTTATTAGTTCATGATTTAAATATAATCTGTTAAATTTTTAAGACCTTTTCTTGACTTTAATTTTATAAGGGTGGAATTATTTAGATTTATTTTTTCTTATTCAGATAAATTGAATTATGATTTTGAAGATGAAATTGGCTCAAAAAGGGTTAGTATTATCTTGATAACAAAATTAAAAATAACTTTATTATATAAAAGTGCTATACCAGGAGTTACTTCCATTGTGGTTTAAGCCAAAAAAAAAACAATTTTAATTGTCTACTTTTCACTACTCCAAATGAAAGTTCATGACCTTGAAAAAAAACTTTGCGAAGGAATAAAATATTCAAAATTGTAGGTAGCCTCATAATGGAATATAACTGAGATATAATTAATGAAAAAAATTTTTAAAGAAATTAAAATAGCTTAATATGCATGAAAGAAAAATGTATTAACTATAGTAGATATCAACAAAAAAAATTCAAAAATAAAATGTCCCTAAACTGCTGAAAATTTATATAGAAAGAGAAAATCGTAATTTTAATAGCAGGATATTGTGTTTTGCAGTTTTGTTCTTTGTTAGAGCTCTCAGTATAATCAGATTTATTGCCATCTGTAACCTTAACAAAATAGAAGAGGTCATTAGGCAAATCAATATAAAAACTTTTGTACTTCTGTTAAACATAAAATAAGTAATTAGTGTGTGTATGTATATATTAATACATTTTCTATATTGAAAAAAATATATAATCTTTTAATAATATATTATTTTTAAATGTTGACAAGTTAATCATTCTTCTGGTGATCATATGAATATCATTTCTTGAGACTGACCTATTATTATCTGTTTGATTTTTCAAGCTGATCAAAGTCACACATTTTATTGTGATGGATTCCTTTAATTTCTCTGATAGTAATTTTCTTTCATTACTACCCTTTCCAAACATTATATAGTTTGACAGTAATATCCATGTCAATTAATTTAAAATTTTTATATAGCAAGATTTCTGGTAATAGTGTGAACATTGTATAATATATATTTTTAACTCTGATAAATGTAGTCCATACATTTTCAAAATGAATATGCAAATCTATAATACAATTTAATTTAAAAATTATATACAAATAAAGCATCAGCAAAATTAATTAATAAAAAAAGTGAAATAATACAATTGTGAAAACAATCAAGTAATAAATTAAAAGAATACATTTGCATATTTTACTCACTTAAAATTAATTCACATATACATAGACACACATACACACACAAAATAAAATTATTTTAAAATGCATTCATACTGCAAAGCATATAAAAAAAATAATACATATAAAATGAATGTTAGCAAAGAAATCAGTTAGTACTGACTTAAGGCTTTTTTATAGTTTTTTTTTTTTAACGTTTTAAAAAGAATAGTCTTATACTCTAGTTTTTTTTTTTTTAATACTTCCTTTTAAATGTTCTGTTTTTTGAAATAAAATAAAGTCAATCAAAGCATACATTTTCCATAGGCATTTAAAATTAATCTTGGATTAGACATTGACGTTCGAGTTCAAAAATCTCTATAAGAAATCTACATAGTGAATGGTGAGTTAGTACACTTTAGGGTCTAGCAATGCATATTCACAGGCTATAACAACAAATGATCCTTTGGTCTCATATTTCTAAGAAGAGCAATTTTTTCTTCAGAATCTATAGTAAACAAGTGAAATTTTTTTTTTAGTCACATTAAAAGCTCACAAAAGTTTAGAAATTTTTTATTAGAATAATTCCTGAATAGCAGTTATTTAATTAGTAGCCGGCTAGTTTGTTGGAGTCTGTTTTGACAGGAATTCAATTATACCATCAAATTTTAAAGGATCTGAAAACATAGTTACATCCATTTCTAAGTCACCACACAATTCAGCCAATACTTTTAGCAAGTGTAAACTTAATAGTAGATGAATCTATGAAAGAAGATCTAAAGCAACTGGCTAGCAAACAGCAAGATAAACATCAACAAATTACTCATATTTTAGAGAATCCATATGGTGAGCTAGTTAAACAACACTATAAATTAAAAAATGCCATTTTGAAACAAGAATGGAAAGGGAGCACAGAAAGCAGTGACTCTATTTATGATGCATGGGCCTCTTATTCAGTATTTCTTGTCTACATGGTCATTATGGATACCCAAAACAAAACATTTAATCAAAAATTGATTTTACTGGCCACTTATACATGGCAGTATTCTTTTAGTTTTAAATAATTGTAATATATTCCAAAGGACTAAACCAGCCAACAGAACCTATAGGGGTCCCTTATAACCAATTACATCAAAAAAACTCTAAAGAAATGATGGCCATTGATTTCTATGAACCATTGCCACCCTTTATACCAGGGGTGGCCAAATGTTTAGATGTTGGAAGTGACTTTTTTGGTGAAAGTGTATCGGAGGGTGACTACATTTTTTTCAGGACTTCAAACTGGAAACCGCAAATATTTTGCATGATCTATTGACCATTTTAGGTCATATTTTCACTATTTAAGCTTATTTTATTATAAATTGGTAGCTCTACTGGTATTTAAATTTTAATTCCCGAAAAAATCCGCTATTGGCAGTATTTTTTGCAAAAAAATCTTATTTTGGTTGTGATCTCTTGTATATAATCTCACCTCTTTTCCCTTATAAAATGCTGCAAAGCACTGTCAACTATGGATACTGTTCTCCAGGCATTTCTAACTACCAAAGTCAGAAATCAAACCCAAATGTTTTATGTTTTCATAAAAGATTTTGAACCTGAATAAATATATTTCTTGTAATTTTTTACATTCACAGTTAAGTTTTTATATTAATTTACCTAAATATAAAGTTTGATTTTAAAATTTTTAAATTTTACAAGAAGAATAATCAAGGAAAAGTGAATAGTGCTGGACTGCTATTTAAGACAAATGAATAATGTTGTCTACTAATGCTTTTGTAATAGATTTTAAACATAAATAAATATATTTCTCATAATTTTTTACATTCATAATTAAGTTTTTACATTACTTTACTTAAATATAAACTTTGATTTGAAAATTTTTTAATTTTACAGAAAAAAATAAGACAAAGTAAATAGTATTTGATGCTATTCAAAACAAGTGAATCGTTGACTGCTAGCAAAATGCAACTATTTTTCATAAATATTTATAAATTTTATGATTACTTTTTATACTATATTGACTAATAATGTGGCTAGATTTAGATTTTTATTTAAACTATTTAATTTTAGACAAAGAAAGAACAACAGAAGTGAATAATTAATTATTGTAATTTCTAAGACACAAGAAATCATGGGTGTTTTCATGTAATGATTGGTTGAAATATAATTTCTTTGTTTTATTGCAGGCTATTTTTCATTTTTTTCTTCAATTATTAATATTATTTTAAATTTTTTGTTATATTTAACCAATTTGAATGTAAAATAATTCAATTTGTAGAAGTTAAATTAAAACAATTCTGATTATTGTACTTTAATATATTGCAGAAAGGAAACTGGTTAGATCCATACTTAACAAATCAAATCACTCAAATTTTTACTCAATCTGGTCAATAGGAAAATTCATCAGACAAAAGGTTAAATTATCTCAGCTCCTTCTAGTATTCTAATTTGCCCATGTCGCTTTATAAAATATTTATTAAATTACAAATTTTAAATTACCTAGAAACAATTTTTTTCTAAAGCTGGCCCTGAATTTTAAAAGAAATTCCAAGAAAATTATTGTTTTAGAATTACATTAAAATAAATTAGATGCAAATTTTACAAAAAAAAAGAAGAAATTACGCACTTGACTTCCAGAGACCTGGTGGTCAACTGGTCAATGTCTTCAACATCCCTGCTTTAGACAAATGAAATATTTGGTGGTGCTTTATATTTTGTTCTCAAAATTTGTATTAGCCTACCCTATGCCGCAGATAACTATCCACCATACCATCAACACTTTAGAATCTCAGTATTATGCAATTATGGGGAAGCTTCAGATGATCATATCTGACCATGGTCATCCCATTTGTATCTGAGGAATAGAATAAATGGATAATAAAGCCAAATATAAGCATGTTTTAACTTCCATTAGAAATCCTCAATCCAAATTATGCAAGTATCTCATGCATGAATTAGGTCATCTATTCCAATGAAGTTGGGTGAACAGGTAAATAGTTAATTATATAAATTGATCCATGAATGAGTCTATGGGGTTTGCACCTGTGATATTGCATTTGGCAGACACAGTCCAAAGCTGTTTAAGATAGAACTTCCAGTGACTCAAGAGGAGACCATAGATAACCCATCAAAGATTAATGCAGACAGGCAAGAAGAGAAGTAAAAGAGCAAAGAGTTCTATGCACAAATTTCAGGTAGGGAACCAGGTATAAATTAAAACCTACAATTTTACTACTCCTGAGAAGTTTACATACAAGAAATTTCTAAACTTGCATGATGGTCCTTATACTCTTGATGGACAACAAGGCAATGCTTTTTGGACTACAATTGATATGGTATAAGAAGGTCATATAATTCTCAAATATTAAAGCTATTCAAATCATAAAAGTAAGAACTGAATGGTACAGTTGTAGTCATAAGATTCAGGTAAGTCATGAGTTGTAAGTTGATGCCTATGCTAGGTTTGAGAAGTGTATTTACTTGACATGAATGGTGATACTTTATAATGAAACCACACCTTTTGTTTTTATGGCAAATAATCTCTTAATTTATTATAGGTGGTTACCCAATAGAGGCAGTTATAATCCTATCTGTATAATCCAGTCAGGATTTGGTCTATGTTTTTTATTCTTAATTATCATCAAGAAGTTATAAGGCTATACCTGTGGCATGGTCCCAGTGTAAGTGTAAAGGTTGAATATATTCCCTAGCTTCTAGTATATTGTGATATTTTTACATCCCAGTCAATGACTTGGCCTATTTTTTTATTACTAGTAAGTATAGAAGTTATAAGGTTACACTTGTGTCATAGACCCAGTGTAAGTGTGAGTATTGAAGATATCCCCTAACTTTTAGTGTGTTCATGTTCAGGTATTACTTTGTTATATCTCAGCATTGGTATCTGGCATGAGCATTATATCTCAGCATTGGTATCTGGCAGATAGCTCAAATGGACATTATTTTGTGATTATGCATGGAGTTAATCAGGGTAAACAAAGTCAGGCAATAGCAGAAATTGAATGGTATAGCATTTATGATTAAAATTCCCATATTTAGTTTATTTGTTAAATCTGGAAGAAATTATGAATGATAAAAGAAAAAAACTCCCTATCTCTAGAATAAAATGTAGAAAAGATGAAATGAGAAATAAAAATAGATTTTTATGGTCTCATTTTTTTTAAATGTATGTGGGGGTATATAATGGTCAACTACCATAGCAAGCATGTACTCAATTCTAAAAAATTATTTAGTTGTTTTAGATTTAAAATGTTTTTTTTTGTTTGTTTTTTATTAAGGAAAACAAAATTATACAATTACAGTGTTAATCATTATCTCCTATAATTGCTATCTCTTGTGTGCTCAATCTTATTTAAAACCAAGTGGTAAAAGTGTACCATTCATCCAAGCACTGTACATTCCTTCGAGTGCACATGTTTACAGCTAGGACCCTGACAATCATTTCAGGAAGCCAGGAACTATTGCAGACCATGCTCGTAGATAGGTGTGTCTAATCACTTGCTGCCAAATGATGACTGGTAAAAGATGCTAAGGACTAAACCGTCTTCAAGCAGTACAAGTCGGATCTAAATATCTGTTTAGAGATCCTTTGGCATCAGAAGACAATCCCTGTCTCTGATTTCACAAAGAAATTTTTTGAATACTGCCCATGGATGGCATGGTTATTTCTAAAAACATAATGATTCCTTGTAAGCCACACTGCATGAATCAAATAAGTTGCTATCCTTATCATGGCATATACACCACTCATCAACATGTTATTGGTTGATAGAATGCATTTATTGTTAGTCAAGACTCTGTCTGCAATGTTCTGCCTAATAACCCTCAAAAATGAGCACTCATAGAAAATATGATTAATGGTCTCATCTTCAATTCCACACAATTTGCAAGGACCTCAATTTTAGTAAATCTATTGTTAACTAAAAAATGATTTGTTAGGAGTGATAAATTAACTTTAAGCAAAAAATCAACATATTTAGCCTCTAGGCTCCAGCGTTTTGATTCATTAATTGTTTTGTGATTAATTAAGGCTGTACAGGCAGTTTCTCTACCTTAGAATAAATAAATTAGTACACTTGCCAATATGAATTCTTGATGTTAATAAATTGATTTTGTCACATTAAACAAATTTCCCATATGTTCTAGAAGTTCATTAGCCCATTTGCTCTGGATAGGCAGTGGTCTGTCAGTAGGATCCACTTCATCCTGTAATGTGTGATGAGCTTATCCCAAATATGTTGCCCTCAATATGGTCAGTGTTCTCTGCACATAAAATGTACATAGACTATGTAAACCAAGCCCATTCAGGTCTTTCAGTCTCTGCAGTCTGGCTAAATTGATGGTTACACCCTTCCTCTCCCACAAGATCCCAGTGCAGACTGAGTTAACTGCATTCTGAAAGGACCTGGTTGGTTTAATGCCTCAATAAGGTCAGTGTTGTCTGCGCATAAGATGTATTTAGACTTTGTAAACCAAACCTATTCAGGTCTTTCAGTCTGGCTAAACTGATGGTTACACACTTTCTTTTCCACAAGATGCTAGTGCAGACCAAGTTAGCTGCATTCTGACAGGACCTGGCTAGTTTAAAAAATGGCAAGTAATAGTTGATCTGCGGAAGCACCATTATGTTTATCAGTGCTGCCTTACCAGGGAGTGATAAGTAGATCCCTGAGAGAGCGCTTGCTATATTCCTCATTTTCTTCAATAAATTATCTTCAAGTGATCCTCATAGCTATCCTGGAAAGAACTACAGGGAACCCCAGAAAATTTTGGGGATTGCCTGAATATCTGGAAGCGATGGATGTGTCTCCATATATCTTTCAGGTAGCAGTCTTTTGAGGGTTGATCTTTAGCCCTCATCTAGAAGCTTATATAGTGTTGGCAGATGTTTTTGCAATGGGAGGAAAATTGTCACATCGACATAAGAATGTGGCTCACCTCTTCCTCTAGAACTGGGACATATACCCCTGGCAGATGCTTCTCAATATCTGATAGTAGGGGTTTGATATAGGCTATGAAACATAAGGTACTAAGCGGTGAACCCTGGGGTATTGATATATTAGGCTTAAACCCCGGACCTTCACGAGACATTTAGAGATGTATAAATTGATCTATTTAACAGTAAATTGGAAATTATATGGATGTACACTTTAGGGACTCCGTAAAGTGAGAAACTTTGCCAGCACTATGAAGCCAAATGAGGCCACAAAGTCTACCTGAACAACAATGGGTCCCAATGCTCTTTTTATTCCAACATGTTCCACCAATAAGGCAAACCTTCTAACAGCATCAATGATGGAAGAACTCTTCTGAGTAAATTTGATGGACTGAAATTCTACTAGGCAGCCATTTTTGTATCTATGCTACTAAGAAAATGCTTCTTCATAATAGTTTTGAAGATTATTAATAGGGCTTTTTTTATATAAGAAAAAAAATTTTGACACTTCAAAAATTAAGATAATTCTGTCATATATAATGCAAGAATTTGATAAAATTGGTAATGTTTTAAAGAAAAATAATATCCACACCAATATTTCCACACACTAAAGATAAAATTCCTTTGGTATGTCATGGTGTATATGAAATTCTATGTGGAGTTTCTTTACATTCATACATTGGACAGATCATTCATAGAATAAACATAAGAAAGGAAGAACACATTTTGTCAGTTAGAGAAAAATCTAATTTATCAACCATTTACTCATGCATTAAAGTAACTAACCATGACATCAATTTTAATAAAACACCTATTTTGGAAAAAAAATGAGCAATATAACCAGAGACTGCTAAGAGAAGATATAGAGATTTTTAAAAGGCCTAAGAGCATAAATGAAAAGTGTGAATTAAAGAAAATTAACAATATTTGGAAAAGGTTATTGGAGGATAAAATATTTCTTAAAACTTCTTAACTAATAGAATGTGAGAATGAGGAGAAAATAACAAAGGAAAAAAACAATTTTAAATCTTACCACATACATTCTTATGATTTGAAAAAAAAAGCTCTAAGAAAATTAGTTGTTATTGTACTGAAATGTCAACTATTTAGCTATTATATTTTTATTACAAGGAAGCTCCCAGAAATAATAATATGAATTCACTGTTTATCCTGAGAATAACAGAATTAATATATATATTCCATCCATGTATATATACTACTGCTTCATGTTAAATCTTGAACACAAAAATACTAATTGTTAAAGATTGTGAAAAGGTTTTTTTTTATTATTATCTGATTTCAATGCCATTACCAAGACACTTTTTATAGTCAATTAAATTGCTTAACACTTATCTACAATAATAAAATTTAAAAAAAAATTCTTTATAGGATAACTCATTATAAATCATGCATCTCCAATAAAAAAGATCAATGTCATTTAGAAGTACAATGAATCTAAAGGATATCATTATTTAAATAATATATAACCTGCCAGTAACTATTTCATTTCACTTTTATTATTTAATATGTATCTAAACACAGACATGATTACTTTGAATAATTTATTAAAACAGTGATAATTTTAATTATAGATAATGTAGTACTTTGAATAATTTATTAAAAGTGTTAATTTTAGATAAAGATAATGTATTAGTCACATCAATAAATGTGCACATCTGTATTATTTACATAATAAAAATCAATGAAAAATGTAGTTCTATTTGCTATTTACAAAACTATAACCTAACTTACAGTTTGTAAAACAGTGGAAAGCAACTTTTTTATTTTTACACTTGTGAACTCTTCCTCACATGAAAATTTGATGCAATTCACCATTTGTTTTTATTATACCTAAATTATAAGTAGAATATGTAAGAATATTCATAATAAAATGATAGTAGTTTTAATTAATATACAAATTTATGTTTTCTAATTAAGCTCATACTTTTTGAAATTTTTGAAACAAATCGTATACTTACAAAAAAAAAATTATAATATATACAGAAACAAATAACTTTCATGTGATTTTTAATCTATATTTTAAAATTAAATTCTTTCAACAAAAAAAAAAAAAAATTACCCAAAACTTAATAGAATTTCTTAAAAATTTCATGATTCCCAACAATTTTATATATCTCCTTGAGGGATCATGACTCATGTTTGTACACCACTGTTGGAAATTACAAAGCTCAAAATTCATTATAATCATGCAATAGCTAATTCTATCATTTAAAATGGGGTCCAAAGATACAATGAAATCACATTTGCATACAATACTAATAACTTAGGTTCAAGCCAAAGTTGAAAAAACTTGAAATTTTTCAACAACTTTGGAATTTTTCTATCATGTATCCATCCCATAGCTAACCTAAATAAATATCCAACATTGGTAAATAAATAAATATTTAGCCATTCTTAACTCGAGTGTAAGCCCAGTACAAAATCTTGCCTTTTCCTAGCAATTGACAAACATAATAAATACTGCCTTGTCTTTCACTATTATTTTGGAGAAATTGTTGGGCTAGCCTTCTCCCTGTAGTTAAATATTTATATATCAAAACAAACATTCTAATTGTAGCAAAATCCTGAGTACATGACTTTTAAAAATCCCATACAAATAACATTTTACTTTACATATTAATATTTTACCCAATTTTATATTTAATAATAAAAGTAAACTCCAGTTAAGACTGTTTCATAAAAATAAATATATTTTATTCCATATAACATTTTAATAATGTATTTTTATTTTAAAATATTAAATATATTTTAATTAATATTTTAAAAAAATAATAATTATATAAAACAAAAAAAACAAAAAAATACATTAATTCTAACAATAATAATTCCTACTTAAAAATATTTCACTATAATAGTGCTAAGTTCAGATTATGTGTGTAAATCTGCTGCAATGTAATGCTACAACTTTTTATCAAAGTCAGAAGTCTCTTAACCAATCTTTATTATCTTTATATAAGTGTCAATCTTTTATAATATTCATACGTATAATTGAGAATTTTTTAAATTTTATAAATTTACTAATTGTTATGTTCAATATTTTTCAATATTAAATATTTTCATATTAACAATTTAATATTTTACTTTTTTGGGTAATAGTATCAATGTTATATTTCATTGTTTTTTGTTAGCAAGAGCGCCATCAATCGAACAGTACAGTCATTGATACTATTATCTTTTTGTATTATTTAAATGGTATTTACATATAGTGTTTGTGATAAAAAGACATGTTGTAAACAGGAATCATGGCAGGATTGCTTAGTGCCTTGTAAAATAGCTTTGAATGTCTTTTGTCAAAAAAATACAAATCATCATAAATGAGACTACACACTAACATAAACAGGATATTAGAATAAATAAGTACATTTTATTTGAAATAAGGTTATTTTCAAAAAAAAAAATTTTTTTTATTTATTTATAAAACTGAAATTGCTTTCCATTAAATCTAATTCAACATATATAACATTTTCAATATTATTAATGCAAGATTTATATGACTTTCTTGAAAAATATTTGCTATGAATACATTTTAATAAACAAGGCAAAACTCTACATACAGTAGTGCCACCCTGTGCCAACCAGAGTAATCAATAGATGCCAGAAGGCTTGTGCATAAAATCCGTATCTAGTATGGAGAGTTTTGCCTTGTTTATTAACAATTATGTGCTAGTATAAGAGATAGTGATCAAGTGATGTTTAGTGGAATACATTTTAATTAAATTTATTGACAGCAGAAGTATAATTTCATTCACAGACTGAATATTATTGCTTCAAAGGCTATAAATTGATTAACATAAATCAATATTTCTAAATGCATATAAACGAACTATAGTGCATTGTATGATTTAGTGGGTACAATTTAATATAGTTTGGTATTTGATGCAATACATTTATCGCATACATTTTGGAAGCAGCATCTTCTTGCTTAAATAACAGCATATCTAAGACAGGCTGTAAGCTAATCATTATGAATGCTGAAGTGTAATATCCAAAAATAAAAAATAAATATTAACCCTGAGTAAATTAAAATAACTAGAAAAACGATGGCTTTACTGCAGAAATGGAAAAAGTTTAATGGTATGGATTGAAGACCAACTAGTCATAATATTCATTTAAGCTGAACCATTATCAAAAGTTAGATTTTGGGTTTAACTCTATAAAAGCTGCCAGAAGAGAGGAAGATACTGATAAAAAAATTTAAAGCTAATTAGAATTGATTCTTTGATTCAATAATAAAGCAGTCTTTATAAAATCATAATCCTGAAAGAATCTGTTAGTGTCAAAAATGCCATCATTTAAAAAAAAAAATTTTTTTTAAGTTTGTTTATAAATATGTACATTAAAATAACTAATAAAATATGACAAATTAATAAAATATAACTATGTTCATAAATTATGTTAAAATAATTTTTGATTCACAATATATATATATATATATATATAGTGACACCATCATATTAACTGTCTAAACATTTAATAATTTACTCATGGTTCAAAAAATAAAAAATATAAATATAAAAAATTTCTAGTTCACATATTTGTGATTGATAACAAAATAGCACATCATATAAAATATGAAATGCTGAATGATAACACTAGAGAGTTTAATGTTTTTCATGCAAAGAGAGGAAATAACTATAGATATCAGCAAAAGAAAGAACAAATGGAATAAGGATTAAATTGTAGATATAGTTTAGGTAAATGTTTATTTTTGAAATACAAAATGTTAAAAGCAAGTTAGAATAAATTGTGTGGAAAGTGGGGAAAATTTGAAAATAAAATGAGTGAAAAAAGAGATTTTATTATTTTTTTAGTTTTTTAAAATGAAAATGGGCAATGAATATAGAATAATAAAATGAATAAAACAGTTTATTAAAATGAGATTTGAAAAGAGGGAATCAGAGCTGGAAAAAAAAAATTTGACAATAAGAAATAAAGTCTATAATTTGATTATGATATACAATGATTTCATAGAAGAGGAATTAATAAGTTGGTTTACAAGGTTTTGTTGCAAAAGGCAAAAAAAGGGTTAATAAATTTATTTTTGTTCTTTCCTTAATAAATATGTTACACATAATGATGTTGCCTTGAATTTTTCTAACTACTGTTTATCTATAGTACAATATTTTATTATTTTTGTTAATTATTTTTGTTTATATCATAATTTATATATGTAATTTTTTTAATATATCTTTACTCTGGACAATGAGGATCATTGATTCACCAAAACTTCTCACAAATTAAGAATCTCATCTAAAAAAAAAAAAAAAAGCAATTCCAATGTTTTTCGATGGTTAAAAATTTTATTCATTACCATAGATTCAAAATATTTATAAACTTTGAATATGCATAAAAAAAATTTTAATTGAAAAAAATTAATAAATGAATAAATATTTTAGCAAGCATATTCTTAATGGGGAAAAATGCTAATTTACATGTAAATAATATTCAAAAATATATTCACAAGAAAGAATCGATAAGTTTAAAAGAAGACAATAAAGATGATTATAGAGAGAGATTGAACCAGAAAATTAATAATCTCAAATTTAATCAAATAGCCTCCTATAATTTAAAATATAAAAATGATAAATTTATCTCATCCATACTTAGAAAACACTGCGAAAAAGCATTTACCAAAATTGAATATCTCATAATGTACTCATCAGCTGCAATACTATCAAGGATATTGGCAAATATAAAATTACACAAAAAGAACAGCCCATTAAGATTTATTACAGATTTTGGAGGATTGTACTTTTATAATGTGGCAAAAATGATTGTGACATGGGTAACTAAAGAATTAGGCTTTGGCATATACACAGTCAAATTGTCTTATGAATTTATAAATAAGATTAAAAACTTAAAAATACACAATAACTACAAAATAGCATCATTAAATGTTTAAGAGCTTTACGGCTCTGTGCCTCATTTACAATCTATAGAATATATTTATGAAATGCTACAAAATGTCAACTATAATGTGTATAAAAAAGAGTTCATAATAAAAACATTGAAATGGATCAGTGAAGATATTATTGCAGTTGCCAGTGGAAAACATTATCATATGCAATACAGATGTCCAATGGGACTTCCATTCATAAGCATTATATGTACCTATATTTATCAAACATTGAAAATAAAATTATTTCTAAGTGTACTTTCCCACCTACCAACATACTTTATATCAAATATGTAGATGACAAAATATTATGCACAACTGACACTCAAATCATAGATATTCAACATGATTTTGGACTATCAATAAAGAAAATAAGAACCAAGGTATCAAATTCCTGAATCTTTATGTCCAAAGACAACCACATTCACTAAACTATAAAATGATACTAAAACTATTAAATACTAGAAACATGATCCACCGCAAATCAAAAACACCCAGGTTTTCTACATAGGAATGCAAAATTATGTAAATTTGAAATTGATTGAAAAAAACAACATACATGCATATATTAAGGATCTTCAAAATATGGGATACAATATTAATAAAATTATAATATGATCGATAGATTCTACAACAAAATTTTAAAACCACTGCAGTCTAAACATGAAGATACTAAGAAATGAATAAACTTACCATATATGCCAAAAAAATTCTAGTGAATTAATAAGAATTTGTTCAGAGAATTTTAATATAAGCTTTCATTCTCCCCCAGCTTTAAATAAGTTAATAAACAATTCGAAAGATTAATTGTCATCAAATAGTTTATAAAATCTATTGCATTCAAGCTAATTGCCTATATTCCTATTATGGTGAATCAAAAGCCAATCTATCTATAAGATTGGCTAGCACAACTATCTCTATAATAGAGCTAAAAGAAGTCATGAATATTCCTCCATTTTCATAGAACATGAACAATACCCTGGCCATAAATTCAATTTATCTAAAACAAAAATTATTTGCATTGTGGGAGAGGATAAAAAAAAAAAATAAAGAGGTTTGTCAAAGATCAATTCTCAATAAATAAAAAAGATACCAGAACCCCTGTCAGGAAGAAGTGGGCTCTTTAAGAATATTTCAAATAAAATGTATATAACTACACAACAAATTAAAATGAATTTGAATATAAGCAAAGTATACTTAAATATCACCAATAAGAGTAATATAAAAGAGTTATGATTGTGATACACATTATACTGAAAGCGTGGTCAGCAAGCATGAAACCAATTTTTAAAATAACACATCTACCTTTTCTTTATAAATGTCTGAACATTTATATGTTTAAAATGTAAATACAATATATAAATTCTTTAAATAATAAGCACAAAATGCGCTCTTTTTTGTTTGAGTGATAATTTTTAATATTCTATTGAATGCAAACACAATTTTGAACTAACATTTTCAAGGCTAACCTGTTATTAAATCGTGATTTATTAAGTTAAAATAAAAACAACACGGTTGTTGTTACTAACAGAACCATTAATATTTTATATAATATTAAACAAATGCCTAGCGCTTTCGGCCTAAGTCCTTATCAAGGTAATAAACTGTATAGAAAACTAATCAATAAACGTCAAAATGACTATCATGTTTTTTATTATTTTAATTGTAGACAGAAGTACTTGTTTGTTATAAATTAAAATAAAGCATTTAACAGAAGAAAAAAAACAACTTACATTAACATAATTTACATTTTCTGATTTATTTACGGAGCATTTTATATATTACGTGATTAAAATCTTTTTTTTTATTACCCAATGAATAAAACCTTTTTTGTTATGAACAAAGATGTTCAATTATATAAAAATCAGATTAATAAATGCAATGTTAATTATACATTTTTTCAAATTAATTTTGCTAACGTTATTTAAGGTGATTTTTTTTAAACATAAATAAGTAAGTTCTCTACTGAGATTATTTGTGATAAAATGCATTTGAATGGGTTAACATTGCAAAACATGAAAGAAAAATCAGGTAAAAAAATCGCATTTTGATTAATGCACACATTTTCAATTTCGTTTCAGTATACTTTGTTAGTATATATGATCATATTGTACAGAATTTTTAATTATAAATTTATTAAAATTTGTATATATTTTTACAAAAATTGTTTACATTTATAATAAAATACCTCTTAATCTTGAGTAAAGCATCAATTCTATTGAACAAAATTTAAGTAAATTATAATTCAGCTTATTTTTTATACAATTTATTACTTTATACAACGAAGTTCATTTTTAATTACATACTAAATAAAATTTGTAACTTTTTTACCAAGATTGTTTATATGCAATGACAGCCTCCTTTATCTTGAATGACCAAGAATTCTATTATAGTTTATAATATGAGGATACTGAATATAAAAAAAATAGGTAAATATATCAATAGATAAGTACATCATATTTTCAATTTATTTTTAGTGCCCTCTAATATAGCATCAACATTTATATGTTTGTTTGTTTTTCTTGGTGTAAATGTTGCTATTTTAACGCAAAAAAGAAAAACCTACTGCTTTTATGACACCTTATTAAAAATGATGTTTGTTTAAGATAAATTTTGTAATCAAGTTTTAACATATTTCTATCCAAATGTATTTCTTTCAAATTTTATATGGGTTATAAATTGATGATAATGAAATATGACAATTAAATATTTCAGGATTACCCAGTGCTTTATATAATCTAAAGCTATTGGCAGATGAAATTTCAAATGTTAGTTCAATAAATTTTCAGAGATGCACATGAGAGAGAAATATTTTTTTTTAAAAAAAAACAACTAATATTAAAAAGCATTTATAGTAAATTTAAATAGAAATAAAAACAAATCTTAATTTCTCTTGATTATAAAAGTTGCTTTAAATTTTAATTTGTCTTAATTGTAAGTTTCTTCTTTTAAAATGCTTCTTTCATAAATAAAATAATATTGGAATCAATTTTTGTTATGCAATTTTGTTTTAAAGATTGCCCAGACTGTAGCACTGTTTTTATTCTTCATTTTAATTAAAATTGTAATAATTATAAAAAAATATTACTAAAACATTAAAAATAATATATAATATTTTATAATAAACACTTCTATTTATTATAAACTAAAAAGCCAAAAATAATTGTTTCTTCAACCACAATTGGGATTTTTATATTTAACTTGAAAGAAAAGTGTGGGATATCCAGAAATTAATTAACTAGTGATTGAATCAGTCTCGATACTTTAATTTCAAGATGAATATAAACCCCCAATTGTGGTTGAAGAAAATAATTATTTTTGGCTTTTTAATGCACATTAAATATAAGCATTGCTAAAATAAAGCAGGAGATTATTCAATGATCTTTTTATATATATTTTTAAGCAACTAATAAACAACACTGGATGGAGCTTATAGAAATAAGATAATATTCATAGCACTCAGTGACAGAGTGATTAAAAAACCTAAGTTTTAATATAAATCATAGCCAGCATAATATGAGAATCAGAAATTCCTCATGTACAAACTTTGAGTGAAACTGAATAAAAATTACATTAGAAAAATTACATTTTTCTATATATGAGATACAACTTATAGAGCATACTTATTGTTTTCAGAATAATATAAAAAAAAAAACAACAAAACATCAATCTGAAGTTTTGAATGACATAATGATAAATCTGAAAATCTATAAATGAAAATAAAAGAAATAATAAATATGAATCTGAAAAAGGTTTGAGTAATATAAAGTAGTCAGAAAAATCAAAATGAATGTCAGAAGATACACTAGTAATAGAAAAAAAAAAGGATAAGAATCAAAAATTGAAAAGGATAAATATTTTTTAATGAAACCAAATAGGAAACTTCAAAGGACACACAATCAAAAAGCTTTATTGTAACAATATTCGGAGATACTGAAAAAGATAGTAATACTATAAAAATGAATTATCTTTCTCATGATTTATAAAATCAGAAGAAAGTTTCAACCATGATAAAAAATCAATGATAGATCATAAATAAATAATAACAATAAACAGAAATGAAAAAAACAAAACAGTATAAATCTATACTATAAAAACCTTAACCAAGATATTTTTGATAATATATTCCTGATTACTTTAATATTAGACTGACTAAGTGTCAGAATATTGTATTATTAAGATATGATTATTGTAAATTGCAAAAATTCCAAACAAATAACACACAACAATTACAAAAATGGAGATTAATTTCATAATTATTTCAATACAACCACCAAAAATAGCAAGTCTATTGCAAATTAAGCATCAAAAGGTCATTGTGTATCAGATATTAAAATAAATAACCTCTAAATGGCTAGGTATATTCATTAAATCCTATATTAGTTTTATTGGTAATCAAAATAAATGATTTATGATGCAAGAAAATACATGATAGTAACATTCCATCTTCTGAAAAATGGTAATCTGTATGCTTAAGATCCTCCACAAAAAAAACATTCAGTCAAAGATCAATAATGATACTGAAAGATTAATTATAAAATGTCATAAATGTCAGAACTTGGTTAAAGTTATTCAAGAATGACTATAAAGAATTAATACTAGTTATACTTGATATTAACTGGAAACCCAGATTTTCAAACATTGCAATTAACTTTTACACATGTTAGGCAAAGCACAGTAAAAGTATAGAAAATAATAACTGTGTTGATAGACAATGATTGTGGGATTCATAACATCATATTTTTGGGAATACATGAATGAATATTTGTTATCTGTCTTATTTAGAATCAAATGGTAGAACCATGATTTAAACATGATATGATAAAAATAAAAGAGTTAAGCATACATAAAACAATGCAGTACTTTATCTAGATTGTATAGTAAAACATCAGTAAAATTACTGATGAGCTGACAATTCATGAAATAGTAAAAAAAATTATCATGATAGCATTACTAGTATTTCTGAAACTGTTCAAGTTTTAGGATAGTATATGATAAATATTTTGTGAATTCTGAAAAAACATGTGAAAGAATATAAGAACAAAAACAATATTTCATTTTAGGCTTTTTCTACTGTATCAGAATGCATTGAGTTTTGGCAAAGAATCCACTGGAAAAAGAAACGGCATCAAATCGTTTAATATGAGACATAGTTATATAGACTTCTTATAAATTTAAAAATGAGCACTTCATGCTTTCTTTTAGAGTTGACAGAAATGACACTATCTTTAACTTTGCACTATAAAGTCAATTAAATGAAATTTTAATTTTGTAATTCACATTGTAAATGTTATTTTCTACAATCACAAAAATATCATAAGAAAATGACTGTTGCTATCTGTACAAGCAAGTTTATAAGAAATTTATAAATTTATCACCATATAAATTTTATATTTTTTGTACTTTATTAATCACCATATAAATTTTATATTTTTTGTACTTTATTATTATCATAAGAAGAAAAAGAGTAAATCTTATTTATTTATTTAGATTTTTTTTTTTTTCATGTGTCACAGCATCGGCCGGAAGCGAACCCGGGACAACTGCTTGTAAGGCTGCTGTGCTGATCACTCGACCACCAACACTTGACAAGTGTGCTAGATTTGGATGTAATGCAGATACATATAAGCATTGTCTCCCAATTTATTATTTCACTATCTTTTTCATAAGTTTATTATTTTATTTTTATTAGTTGCTTTTGATGACATTTTAATATTTATAATTATTAAATTGTATTGTATGTATGGATATATATATATGTATTAAAAAATATCTGTATTGAATATATATATGTTCACAATGCAAATTATATGTATTAGTATTTATTATTTTTGGCGTTAGTGCAAAAACTTGAATCAAACCTGATACATATTTTAATGTTAATTTTAATTTATCTGACATTTAAGTGTGTGTGTTCACATAAATATTTACATATGCAATATTTGTATAGAATACAAATGTTTATCTTTTTTTTTTCATATGTCATAGCATCGGCCGGGATGCGAACCCACAACCGTCTGCAACCAATTACTTGCTTGCAAGACGGCTGCGATCATTGGTGCTTATTTTTTTTGGTTCTCAATAAAAAATTTAAAACTTGAAAGCATTAATTTTACTTTAATAAATCATTTTCGGTCTTTATGATAATTTAATTTCCATTCTGAAAAAAAAAAATTTAGTAAACTGTCCAAGCACCAATATATATATATATGAAATTACATTACTTCAGTTTGTCATAAATTAATAAAGTAAATAAAAATCTTAACTGAATAAAATCTGTTAGCTTACAAGCAATGATCAGAGAATTGATAAAAGTCGGGCTAAAATCAATTTTTGAGGAGTTTGCATACAAACTCATTGATTCCTGTTTTATAAAAGAGGTTACCATCTGTTATATACATCAATTTTTAATATATCAATAGTAACCAGGCAACAAAATAAAATAGGTTTTTCCAATTCTAAATTTAGAATAACATAAATAAAGTTATAAGTAAAAAAAAAAACAAATAAATAGGAAATGTTAAAAATCATTTTAAAGAATAATTCATGCTTAGAAATTCAGTTGTAACAACTATATAATGTTTCCAAAACATTATATAATCATGTGAATATGACCTTATTGTAATATTATTGTTTTAAATCATATGGAAAGTAGGAAGTTTAAAGCAAAAAATATAAATCTTTGGCTTCCAAAGAAGATAAATGAACATAACTCTATCATGACCTAATTTGGATTCAAATCTTGAGCAGAGCTAGCAATTTTTAACTCAGTGAGAAATTTAAATCATAAAAACTGACTTATTAATCATTTAAAGATTTATTTGGTTAGGGATTAAGAAACTGTTTGAAAATTAAGTTGGTAGCATTATTATAAATTAAAATATATGCTTTAGTTCATTTTTTGCTATCTGTAATAGATGTTATGGAACCAGATAAGAATCTAGACATTTGCAATAAATCCAGTATTTTATTTTCAAGATAAATTTATTTTTTAATTTATTCAATACTTATTTAATTTATTTTCTTTCAGCATTTGTAATTCAATGTAAACACATTTACCATGTCTATTAAGAAATGATTGTTTTTTTATCCATAAATAATATGCTTAGCATGCTTTCAGCTATCCACTAGTCATATTCAAAGCAATCTAACATTATAATGGGTGATATGCCAAAGTATTTAAATATTTCTTGCAAAAATATAAATTGTTTAATTTACATAATCTATTTTTTTGACAAAAGGTACAAGTCTTCTTATTAATAACATATGCTTTATTGGCCATATGCCAGACTCCCTTGACTTTGCACTTTCTGTCATCTCTTTCAAAACACACTATACTTGCCTTCAGTGGCTCAAAGACATGATCACATTAGATTTCAAGTTCCACGAATTGTAAATATAATAGCAGTGATGAAATCACAATCATAAACAATAATAACTAAATGATTTATTACTTGAAAAGTTATGCGATATTCATGCACATGAATCAGTAGTCGAACTGCACAAGTCTGTCACTATTCCACTACACTAAATTCAGTACTCATGAGTATGGCACTTTGCTCATTCAGCTATTTCCAAGTCATTTCTCAAATCAACATTTTTGATTCTATGAAGAATTGGATTGAATATCTTCCATTCAAAATTGAGTTTATCTGCTGATGCTTAATCTGGATGCAAATTTTAACTGGAAATAAAGTCAAGATTGAAAACTTGTAATTTAGCTTTGAATGTCTTAATTAAATCAAGCATAATAACTATCTTGATAACTTACAGTTTAACATTTAAATGTAAGCATTAAAAAAAAACATTAAATCAGAAAGCCATTTGATGTCCATTAATCGATTAAATTTTTTCATGAATTTTTGAAGAACTTTACCATTATTGTATAATTATAAAAATTTTATTTATTTAAAAGGTATCCAGATATACAATTTCCAGGGCTTTAAATTAGACTCTGCAACATAAAACTTGACAATGTACAATGCAATTAAAACACAAAACTACTTTCACCAAGTAAATTGACATTGTTCTCCCTTCATATAGCAAAAACCATCAATGGTTACTGATACAATTTTGGGCTCTTTCAGTGAAAACATTTCCAACTACATTGCAAATATCTGTTTATTTCATTAACATCAACAATGATATTAAACAATTCAATTCTCTGATATAATTCCCAGCAATAACAATAAATAAAAATTATTAAACTAGCTAATCCAGAAATCAATTAACTCAGAAAATTTTCTATTTATTTTTTTGTTGATGAATTAAATTTTTATTCAAAGACATGCCTTTTATTCTTTGAATAATTTTTTCCTTGTTTTCAAACTTTTAACAATATTTCTCTCATATATTCTCCAACACTAAAAAAATTCCCATGTTTGGCAAATAAATTTGAGGCTAACAAAAAAAACTAACAGCAGTCATATTTGAATAACTGCAGACAAATTTCATTAAGGATATTGACTGAATATTTTCAAATTGTTCAGTAATAAATTATTTTTGTTAGGCCTTGCTTTTCTTAAGAAATAACTCATGGTTTGTCTTATAATGCCATTTTAATGGTGTCTTTCTGCATAAAACACATACTGCTTTATTTCCATTGCCAATCATTAACTTTGGATTCTTTATTGTTTGATTCTAATAATAAATATAAATGAATTCTTTACTGCTCAGAAGTTCATCAAAAGTTTGAGCACCACAAATGATAGAGTTAAGCCTCTTGAGCTCTAGAGACTGCCATTCTACTGCCACACCAATTTACAAAAAGTTTTGTTGTTGATAAATATTTTTATTTTCAATAGCCATGTTAAGTAGAACTGTAACAAATTTAATCAAAAAGTAAAATAAAATGCACTTTTTATATATAATTTCAACAAAGGAACATTTTATTATGTACTCAAATGAAATTATAATTCATATATACCCAAATCAAAACACATTGCACATATGCATCAAGAATTATCTGTAATATGTTGCTTAAGTAATAAAGTATCATATTTGTTAGGTTTTTTTTTCCTTTGGGTAAAACAAAATTTTACTTACATAAATGAATAATTTATAAGTGTATAAAATAGTAACATCTGTAAATCACTCATTTAGCTAACAAAATTTTCGTGCATGCCATGCTTGAATTAGATCATGACCAAAATAAGACAATGACAATATCGTTATTTGTGCCTCAAAAGAAAATATAATTCTAATATTATTGAATATTGTCTTGCTCATTTTTCTAATCTTCCTCTTCAATGTCCAATCATCACATTTATAAAATAACAAAAAAAAAAAAAAAACATAAATTAAATAGTCTTTGTTTTAAAAAACATTTCCATATTCAAATTTCCAATAAAAATGTCTTCATTGTTAATATAGGATAACATCTAATTTTCTAAATAAATATTAAAAAAAAGTATTGTATTTATAAAATATTAGAATAATTTTTTAAATATAAAAGTAAAACAAACAATTATTAAATTATTAACAATGAAAGAAAGAACATTCTATCTATTGTTTTTCTTCTTTTAAGATAAATAAATTGACAGTTTTTTGGGTGCCATCTAGTGTGCTTTTGATACAGCTGTTTGATATTTAGACTGATTTTATTATTACTTTTCTGAAGAGTAGTAGTCAAAATAAATAAAAATAAACTCTTTCACCTTAGATTCTTTATTAAAAGTGGCCAAAATACTTTTAAAAAATAATTATAACATACACCAAATCTTTTAAAAACGTGTTTTTTTATTTTTTTACCACCAAAATGAAATATATATTAAAATAGATTTCCAACGTTTCGACTATTTCTTTATTTTTTTCTATAGTCTTTTTCAAGGAACTAAAAATATATAAAAAGGAGAAAAAAAAAAATTCATAAAAATTTTTAATATATATTTCATTTTGGTGGCAAAAAAATAAAAAACAAGTTTTTAAAAGATTTGGTGTATGTTATAATTATTTTTTAAGAGTAGTAGTGTGTGAAGGAAGAATTGTGTGTTCTAATTTGAAAGGTAAGACTTAAATCTTTTAGTCTGTTAAGAAGAAAATGAGTAAAATTCAGAGTTATTCTGAAGAAAATTCAAATGAAAAAGTTAAACATGATTCCTTAGTAATGGATGACAAAAATGTTTCTATGCAAAATGAGTTTAAAACATCAAAAACAATGTCAACAAAAGATATAAAAAAGAAATCTATTAAAATTTCCTGTGAAACTTCTTTTGAAAATGAAAATGAAAATGAAACAAATAATTCAAGTAATTCAAAAATAATATTGAAAGAAAGCATTGTTAAACCTAATTCTAAATTAGAACGTTAAGATAATTCAGATAACAATGGAAATGGAAATTTAGAACAAAAAAAATTTATTGTTTCAAATGCTTCAATTCATTCTATTAAAAGTTCAAATCAGCAAATTACAAAAAAGTCAAAAAAAGTACTACTACATAAAGATTTTTTTTTTTTAAGGAAAAAAAAATGCAGGTGACTGATCACCCACTACATGATGTAAATACATTTGTTTAAAAGGAATCTTTAGATCATACTACAGTCAATAACCCTAGTCTTCTCCATTGATTCATAAGAGTCTTTGAATTGCCAAGTTCTTTAATTCACAGATCCTTAAAACTTCATCTATGTTGCCATGTCTTTGTATAAACTGCATTTATGGAATTCATACTTTAATCTTTCCTGTTCGGAGTTTTCTTCAAAATTTTCCTCTTGTGAGCTTATTTCTTCATCATCTGTGATTTCTTCTGTTTCATCAGTACACACAGGACTAGTACTAATTTGTTGCTGCATTTCCTTTGGATAGCCATCTACTTCCTCGCTTCCAGAACTGTCACTATGAGCCTCATCGCTCCATTGCTCTTCTACATTATCAAGTTCTTCGACTGGATTATCAGACTTTACTACATAAAGATTTTTCTAACACTAATATCATTTCTAAACAAATATCAAATTTTAAAACTTCTGAAGTTCAAATGATAAATAATGAAAATGGTATTGAATTGCCAACAAATGTTGATAAATTTGACTTAAGCCCTGCTTCAGAAAATGTAAAAGAAAATAATCCAAAATTGAAAAATCAAAA
Source organism: Epiperipatus broadwayi (assembly GCA_028023455.1). Lineage (NCBI taxonomy): Eukaryota > Metazoa > Onychophora > Udeonychophora > Euonychophora > Peripatidae > Epiperipatus > Epiperipatus broadwayi. Next base: position 11,490,534 of record JAQFVV010012396.1, read on the forward strand.
CTTACACGATTATGTGGGTATTTATAATCAAGAGTCTATTGGAAATGAAAATAACAATACTCTAATTTCATCTCCTAATATTTTGAATGATAAAAAGTTTAGTTTTGAGTTATATAATAAAACTAACAATTCAAACTTTAAAAAAAATTGCATAGAAAATAGTGATGATTCTTCAAATGAAATTAGCAATTTGATTGATATCAGGGTTAATGATAAAGAACATAAGACTGTGGATAAAGCTAAACAAAATAAAACTGTTGAAGTTTGCAAGAATATAAATAAAGACAATAGTTATCATTACTCAGTATTACATGAAAATGATAATAAAGGAATTAATGAAAACAAAATGAGCTATGCTCAGAAGGTTAAAACTAAAATACCAACAAACAATTGTACTATCTCACATCATTCTTCACAAAACTCACTTCTCTCTCTAGACCTTGAAGATGATGATGAAGAAACAGAGCAAACTCATTTTGATCACACAAAAGTATCAATTATTAATGCAAAAAATGCAGATAATTCTTTTACTCCCTCATGGGACGATTTTAATAAAATCAATAAAAAATTTAATTTATCTATTCCTCAAGCACTTTTAGACTCTTTCAAAGTATATCAAAAGGAGAACACATTAATTATCTCAGCAACTAACAATGACATTAAACCTTTACTCTTCCCTATAGATTTATTATATAACACTCTTAGTTTAAATAAACATTGGAATTATATAAATAAAGTGTATCATCATCAAAACAAAAGATA